>CM021108.1:172823088-172971954 GCA_007115665.2 Sequoiadendron giganteum
GAGGGATTAAGAGGGTATAGGGATTGAGGGAGGGATTAGGGTTTAAGGGTTGAGGATTGCTAGTTGAGGGATTAAGAGGGTATAGGGGTTGAGGGATTAGGGTTTAAGGGTTGAGGGTTGAGGGTTGAGGGAATAAGAGGGTATAGGGGTTGTGGGATTAGGGTTTAAGGGTTGAGGATTGATGGTTGATGGATTAAGAGGGTATAGGGGTTGAGGGATTAGGGTTTAAGGGTTGAGGGTTGAGGGTTGATGGATTAAGAGGGTATAGGGGTTGAGGGATTAGGGTTTAAGGGTTGAGGGATTAGGGTTCAACGGTTGAGGGGTTAAGAGGTAATAGGAGTTGAGGGATTAGGGTTTAAGGGTCTAGGGATTAGGGTTTATGGGTTCATGATTGAGGGTTGAGGGATTAAGAGGGTATAGGGGTTGAGGGATTAGGGTTTAAGGGTCGAGGGATTAGTGTTTAAGGGTTGAGGGATTAAGAGGGTATAGTGGTTGAGGGATTAGGGTTTAAGGGTTGAGGATTGATGGTTGAGGGATTAAGAGGATATAGGGATTGAGGGATTAGGGTTTAAGGGTTGAGGGATTAAGAGGGTATAAGGGTTGAGGGATTAGGGTTTAAGGGTTAAGGGATTAGGGTTTAAGGGTTGAGGGATTAAGAGGGTATAGGGGATGAGGGATTAGTGTTTAAGGGTTGAGGATTGAGGGTTGAGGGATTAAGAGGCTATAGGGGTTGAGGGATTTGGGTTTAAGGGTTGAGGGTTGAGGGATGAGGGATTAAGAGGGTATAGGGATTGAGGGATTAGGGTTTGAGGGTTGAGGATCTCTCTTTCTCCCACTCTCCCCCTCTATCCCTCTCTCTCTATTTCCCACTCTCCCCTCTATCCCTCTCTCTCTATCTTCCACTCTCTCCTTCTGCCTCCCTTTCTATCTCCTAGTCTCCTAGTCTCCCCTCTCTCCCTCCCACTCTATCTCCCACTCTCTTTCTCCCACTCTCCCCATCTCTCTTTCTCCCACTCTCCCCCTCTATCCCTCTTTCTCTATCTCCCACTCTCCCCTCTCTCCCTCCCACTCTATCTCCCACTCTCTCCATCTCTCTTTCTCCCACTCTCCCCCTCTCTCCCTCCACTCCCTCTCTCCCTCTCTCCCACTCTCTCTCCCTCTCTATGCACTCTCTCCCTTCTATCTCCCACTCTCTTCTCTCTTTCTCCCTCTCTCCCCCTCTATCCCTCTCTCTCTATCTCCCACTCTCCCCTCTCTCCCTCCCACTCTATCTCCCACTCTCTCCATCTCTCTTTCTCCCACTCTCCCCATCTCTCTTTCTCCCACTCTCCCCCTCTCTCCCTCCACTGTATCTCCCACTCTCACTCTCTCTTTCTTCCACTCTCTCCTTCTCCCTCCCCTTCTATCTTCCACTCTCCCCCTGTCTCACTCCCACTCTCTTAAAAACTCCTATACTCTAAAAAATACACTAAGAAAACGAAATTTCACATAATGTGCTCACATTATAACACGAGTGCGTTTAGTAGTCCACTAAAACGATAAAAAAATCTATATACCTATGATTTGAAGGCCCAAATTTTGCATATTCCCCTGGTTCTACATGTGCTCTGACAAAAAATATATTTTTGATGATGTTGTGAAGTGTGCAAGCATCTTTTTCACATTCCATCACCTAGGAGAACACCACCAAGAATTTTGCATAGAAAGCCAAAGTATTTGATTAATATTGATGATGATATTTTGTAGCACATGGAAGGTAAGATTTCAACACGCACTTGTAGAAGATATGCTGAAGGGATTTGGGAACGATTCTTTGAAAGGCTAAATGAGAGTGCAAGATGTCAACTATTTGTTGAAATGATGCAGGGTGTAAAGTATAGGAACATCATGAAGACTCTTGGGTTGAGAACATCGAATGCATCGAGTGAAGACACTATTGTGAAGAATCTAATGGATGCTTATGAGAGTGTGGGTAAGACCTCATGCTCAAAGGATAGTAATGTCACTCGACGTTTCATTACATCGACTTTGGTAAGTTGTCAAACAAAGAGAGCTCACCTAATTAAAAAGACTAGTGAAAAAATGGGAATTAGTAGAAAGACTTTATCAAGAGCCATTCAAAGGTGGCAAAGAATTGAGGGAAATGATACAAATGAATTATGGGCATTCTCGGGGAGACTATCACAAAAAGATAAAGAAGTTGTCGAAGCCTTGAGAACACTAATTGAAGAGTACTGGAAGAATAACACAAGGCCATCTCCGAATCAAAGGGATGTGGTAAGAAGGAGAATCGGTAGTTGGAATTGTGAGCCACATCCAAATTCTTTTTTGGATATGAATCAAACCCATTTTTTTTGGAAATTTAAAAATGATTATCCTCAAATTAGTATTTCTCAAAGATTTTTTGAACTACTTAAACCTTGTTATGTCAAGATAAATCACACACACACACACTACTTGTTGTTGTAGACTACATATTGAATTTTCTAACCATTACGATGTTTATCGTTCTATATGTTTCAATTTGCATACTAACGATGTTTTGCAAGATTGTGGCATACAAGCCCCACCAAAATCTTCAAGAAAGTTCTTATCAAAAATTTTATGTGAAATAGAGGATGGCCAGATATTCTATAGGACAACATGCTTGGATGGTTCATGCGAGCGTTGCAGTGGCTTCTAGCGTATGCCAGTATGTCAACATATGGAAAACACATATGAGGTGGGCCAAAAAATAGTAGAGTTCGGGAAGTATAAAATAGTGGCATATGCTACAAAAGATGGGTCTCAAGCAAAAAGGTGTGATTTGGTTATTGAGAAGATTCCAGTGTACAAATTTATGACCACATTTCGTGACAGTATACTGTTTGAGTATGCAATGCATACCCATAAAGCTCGATGGTTGGACACGCAGTTCAAGCTATGCAAGGACACCTTTCCAGTTGGAAGCATAGTATTCGTGGTTGACTTTGCAGAGAACTACACTCTACAGCCACAACATGAGGTGCAGTCACAGTATTACAACTCCACACAAGTTTTGATATTTATGCACATAGCATTCATTCATGCATCTGATAGTATAGATGAGCAAAGGAAGGTATTGAGGGAGTACCACTTTTATATTAGTGATGATCGCACACATTCTCTAGAGTTCGTGCAAGGTTGCTTCCAGATGTTCTACAATGGTTTGGCTCAGAGGGGCATAGAATATGATCAACATATAATATGCTCTGATAACTGTGCAGCACAGTTCAAGAACTCGCGCATGTTCTATTGGTTGTGCAAGATGCATGTCATTACAGGTGTTCAACATATGTGGAACTTTTGTGAGGTTGGACATGGAAAGGGGGAGCATGATGGTGCAGGAGCATGCTTGAAAAGAGCATTAGCATGTGAAGAGTTAAAGTATAAAGACAGTGCAAAGTTGACAGATGCAAAATCAATCGTTGAGCGGTGTAATGCTTTGATGGGTCCAGGTAATGAAGGTACATCTTTAGTTCGTAGATTTTTTTGGTTGATGGATGATACTAACATTGCACCATATGAAGACTATTGTACACTAATAGGATCGAGTGAGGTACACTCTTTCCTTAGCTCAAATATAGGTTCATGGAGTATCGATACAAGAAAGATGGCATGCTTTTGTTCTTCATGTACAATGCAAGACTGGAATGATTGTGAGTCAGGGGAGTGGGTTGACAAATGGTTCATAAGTTATCTTAGCCCACTTCACACGTATCACCCTCCAACGGCATTGGAACTGACACAGATATAATCATCAGTGGAATTTGACCACATATCAGATCTAGTTCAACGAGGTGACATATCTACTTTCTTAGTTGTTGAAATTTCATATCGTTAGATCTTACTTTGTACTGTATTCGCAATGTTGACAAATTTCAAGAGATTTTTTGCACATATCAATGCAGGGCATGTTTATGCAGTTATTGCAGATGAAGACAATGAAGAGGGAATAGACTATTACTTGTGTCATTGTGTTGAGACAAAAAAGAAATTGAAGGCCCCAGTTATAGATGGAGAAAACATTGAATACCCTACAGCGTCAATTGTGGTTACTGGATCATGGCTTAGAAGGTACCCACATTCAAGTGTTAAACATTGGCTGTTTCAGGACTTTGACATGCATCGTAAGATTCTTCATTACTCGAACCTTGTCATGCTATCCAATGTTCATTTGACCAAATATGGGAGTAGACCTTTGAACAAGACGTTATGGAAGGTTCGCGAGTCTGACCATGAGGCAATACTTGACACATTAAAGAGTAGAGCAGACCCGGATGGTTAGTTGGATTAATTTGTAAGTATATGCACATTGGTTCTTATTAATTTATACATGTATGCACATTAATTTGTTTTGATGCCAATTCTATCATCTTCTTTTATAGTGATTGGTGTCCCCTTGCAAAAAATGCATATATATGAGTCATCCAAGAGAATATCAACCAGAAAAGCAATGCAACATCCTTATTTTGATGCCTGCATGCAACATCTGTAAGTGCCTTCCATCTATTTTTATTTCATTTCCATTTTGGATTCTCCTTATTTTTCTCTTTTACTTTGCGTATTTGTAAGTAAACTACTAAGGGTTGATTGATATTTCGTTGCAAAAAATGCTGATTTAAGAGCCATTGAAAAGAAAATCTCAGCCAAAAAAGCAATGCAACATACTTATTTTGATGATTTTGACAAATCTCAATTTTGATTTCAAGCCATTGTAAGAGAGCATGTGAAGCTTAGCAAGGGAATGTCAAGTTACTCATTTGAAGTCAACCTCATGATGAGCACCTATGATGTAGACATTTAAAGAGAATCTTGAATGTATGAGTGACATTGTAAAAGATCTGAGAGAACGAAGTGCCAGAGGCATTGTAATAAGATTTAATTACATAATGAGATATACTCAAATATTTTAAGGTTGAAGTTCATGTTTGGTGTAGTAGCACCTTGTTCTGTAAATGCTTTGAGTAGGAAAATTTGCAAACTTTGAATTTTGAAATGTAAATAATGTGAAAAAGGTCATATAAAGGTCAAGTAAACAATTTGTACACATTTTTTTGCAACTCATGTGACCAAGCGGACTATTCCAACACATCTGAATAGGTATTTTTATGCTAGGCATGGTCTCTTTTTGCATCGAAACACGTGGAATCGCTCCGAGCTATGTTCCATCGGATCGATCCCTTAAGGCTCCAAAGTGCAAAATGGCTGCAAACTTCAGCATGCTAGTTCTTGGATACCGTGACACTTAGAAAATTCTCATCTGATCTTTCAGAAAGGTGTTGGGTCCCTCTAGAAAAACCTCTCTCGGTTTTGGCTATCTTGGAGTGGTTTTCTCATGGTAGCGGATTTTCACTTGATGGAAAAGGTGTCAAATTCAAGTAGTGCAAAGTTGCAAAGTGGTGCAACTTTCGCTCTGCAACTCATGTGACCAAGCAGACTATTTCAACACATTTGAATAGGTATTTTTATGCTAGGCACAGTCCTCTTTCGCACCGAAACACGTGGAATCGCTCCGAGCTATGTTCCACCGGATCGATCCCTTTGCAGAATGGCTACAAACTTTAGCATGCTAGTTCTCGGATACCGTGACACTTAGAAACTTTTTGTTTGATCCTACAGAAAGGCATTGGGACCCTCTAGAAAGAACTATCTTGGTTTTGGCTATCTTGGAGTGGTATTCTCATGGCGGCGGATTTTCACTTGATGGAAAAGGTGTCAAATTCAAGCAGTGCAAAGTTGCAAAGTGGTGCAACTTTCGCTCTGCAACTTGTGTGACCAAGTGGACTATTCCAACATGTCCAAATAGGTATTTTTATGCTAGGAATGGTCCTATTTCACACTGAAACATGTGGAATCACTCCGAGCTATGTTCCACCGGATCGATCCCTTAAGGGTTCAAAGTGCAAAATGGCTGCAAACTTCAATATGCTAGTTCTCAGATATCGTGACACTTAGAAAATTTTTGTCTAATCCTATAGAAAGGAGTTGGGCCCCTCTAGAAAAACCTCTCTCGGTTTTGGCTATCTTGGAGTGGTTTTCTCATGGCGGCGAATTTTCACTTGATGGAAAAGGTGTCAAATTCAAGCAGTGCAAAGTTGCAAAGTGGTGCAACTTTCGCTCTGCAACTTGTGTGACCAAGCAGACTATTCCAACACATCTGAATAGGTATTTTTACACTAGGAATGGTCCTCTTTTGCATTGAAACACGTGGAATCGCTTCGAGCTATGTTCCACCGGATCGATCCCTTAAGGGTCCAAAGTGCAAAATGGTTGCAAACTTCAGCATGCTATTACTCAGATACTATGACACTTAGAAACTTCTTGTCTAATCCTACAAAAAGGCATTGGGCCCCTCTAGAAAAACCTCTCTCAGTTTTGGCTATCTTGGAGTGGTTTTCTCATGGTGGCGGATTTTCACTTGATGGAAAAGGTGTCAAATTCAAGCAGTGCAAAGTTGCAAAGTGGTGCAACTTTCGCTTTGCAACTTGTGTGACCAAGCAGACTATTCCAACACATCCGAATAGGTATTTTTATGCTAGGCATGCTCCTCTTTTGCACTGAAACACGTGGAACTGCTCTGAGCTATGTTCCACCGGATCGATCCCTTAAGGGTCCAAAGTGCAAAATGGCTGCAAACTTCAACATGCTATTACTTAGATGTCGTGATGCTTAGAAACTTCTTGTCTGATCCTATAGGATTGCATTGAGCTTGTCTACAAAAACCTCTCTCGGTTTTGGCTATCTCGGAGTGGTTTTCCAGTGGTGGCGGATTTTCACTTGATGGAAAAAGCATTAAATGCAAGCAGTGGAAAGTTGCAGAGTGGTGCAACTTTCATTTTGCAACTTGTGTGACCAAACGGACTGTCCAACACATCCAAATAGGTATTTTTATGCTAGGCATGGTTGTCTTTTACACTGAAACACGTGGAATCGCTTTGAGCTATGTTCCACTGGATCGATCCGTTAGGTTGGAGGAGTCTTAAGTTGCAAATTTGAAATGATATTGAATGGCCCACTTAGCACAAGGAGAAAAAGGAGATAGCAAGGAAAGATCAAGAAATTTTGGACCAAGGGTTGATCAGGAAAACCATAAGCCCATGTGTTGTTCTAGTGGTGTTGGCACCTAAGAAGGGAGATAAGTGGAGAATGTGTACTGATTCTAGGGCCATAAATAGGATAACCATTAGATATACGTTTCCTATTCCTAGGATAGAAGACTTAATGGACTATTTAGGGGGTGCTAAGTACTAATCCAAGTTTGATTTGAAAAGTGGCTACTATCAGATTAGGATGAAAGAGGGAGATGAATGGAAGTCAGCTTTTAAAACCATAGAGGGGTTATATGAGTGGTTAGTAATGCTGCAGATGAAAAGGATAGGGCCATGCAAAGTGTTGGCTAAGTATGGATCTAATGCATACAAGGTGGAGTTACCCAAGTAGATGTCCATTTTGCCTATCTTCAATGTGAAGGACTTGGTGAAGTATAAAGGAATAGAAATGGATGAGGAACAGTATAGTGCTAAGGTGAGTAAGGATGTGGATGAACTCAAGGTACTTGATCAGATCAAACCACAAGTGGACAAGATTCTAGACTCAAGGGTGAAGAAGAAGACTAGGCACAAGACATACATGGAGCACCTAGTGAAGTGGAGAAATCAACCAGAGTCAGAGGCTACTTGGATAGTAGAAAGTGACTTTAAGAAGCATGGAATTAGTGAGGAGCTCTTGACACCACAGGTTCCTTAACTTCTTTGTTGCAGGGGGGAGAATGGTGCAGGAGCACCTTAAGGTCTTTTGGAGAGATATTTGCAATTTTGGCTTGTAGGTGATTCTAGCCAACCACCAAGGGAATAAGGACTATGATGTAAAGTCCCAAGAGTGTTTTTGATGAGTGAATTGGAAATAGGTGATGTAAGATGTGGTTGGATGGAACACTCACTGTTCCATGCTCTGGGTCTCACCTTGGAAATCCCCTATGGTGACACTCTCCACCACCTTCAACTATAGGTCCTATCTCAGGTATATGTACCCCTGGTTCTATTGGCCATCCCCACTTTCATCCAAGTTCACAACTACCAAACTAAACTTGGTGCTTTGCCACTATCTCACCTTGACCCTTAATCTTCCCTAAAGGTCAAACACTCTCAACACTTAGTTAGATCCTTGAAGGGGTGTAGAGATGTGAAATAATGCTTCTTAGCATCCTATTAGGGTTTTTGAACAACCACTAGGCTCCATTTCTCTATCGCTCCCTCCAAACCCTCACCTTGGGTTAAAAAGGCTACAAGCCTAGAGCCCCAACCCGAGAAAAGTGGATGTTTCTCAAAAATTTCCCAAAGTACCCCAAAAATTACCTATGGTTTCTTGGTCCTGATACCAAGTTCTTCAATATTTTCAAGGTCTTAGTCCTTGTCTTGCTGTACACAGGCTCATTCATCAATTTAGCAAATATAGGGTCTTTTTGTCAACTCTTGGCCACCCGGGTGAACTGTCATGGAGTTCTTCCATCAAATGGATTAGTGTAGCCTCTTAACTATTACCAGACCTCTGTAGGGCCTCCTTAAAAATTTCTACCATGGGGTTTAGCATGGAGAGGTCTTCCTTGCAAGTGAGGTGCTTCACACCCCTTGACTTTCCTAGCCGGGCACTATTTAGCTCACCTAGGAAAGGTCTTCTTTCATGCACACTTGACCCCTAATGAATCCTAACGCTACTAAAAGTATAGGCATGGAGCCTAGCCACTATTTACAAGAGCCCATACACCAGGTATAGGAGAAAGGTGGACTAGAACTTCATTTATTGCAGCTTGCCAGGCAGAATAACCCAAAAACAAGAACCTAGAGAACTGAAATCAGAAACTTGAATGATGAAACAACCAGTTTTTGACCAACCAACACTTTCAGATCAACTAAACTACATTCCAAACATATGCCAATGCCTGGTTATGCCATTAACACACTGCCAAGATCTCAAACACAAAAAATTAAGCAATTACTCCTACTGTTCTTCTTTCTCCTTCATGAAAGATTCAAAATTAAAAAACTTCAAATGCTTTCCAACCTTTCACACAAGTCGAGGCAATCCTTATAGAGGTTCAAAAGGTGGTTACCCTTCCCCTTGGTTGGACATAACCACCACATTAAGCCAAAATTGCACATATGCAACATTTTGGGCTTTATTTCCAATTACTAGAAACTACCAAACATGAGTGTCTAAACTCACAACTCTTCCACTCCTGATAGCTCTTGACCAAGACATTTTCAAGTCTCTTCCACAATTTAAATGGTCAACATGACCTTATCACATTTAAAAAAAAACTTAACAAAGCTTTCCTATTCCTATTGTTTCGTAGGTGTTCTTCTAGGTGCTCCTGCACCAATAGGTTTGTTAGGGGCTTGCGGTGGACACTGTGAGCATTTTGAGCAATGTTGCCTTGGCTATATGTCCTAAAAGTTGGAAAATGGAATTAATGATGCTATAAGCATAACCCAAGGGTCATAGCACATGGGAGAAAGGTATATAAGGTCAGAAAAACCCTAATACCTGGGTTGGAGGATTGTTTTCATGAATTGAGACTTGGAGACTACATTTTTGTGATTGGAAGAGTGCAAATTTCATTGAATTTCTATTTTTGTGCCTTCATCCAGTCAAGAATGGATTTAAAGGAATTAGCTGATGCTTTTATTCTTCCATTTGTGTCACTTAATTACCTTGTGTAGCATTATATTATTCATATAGACCGACTGGTTATCTTTTTGCAAGTTTTTGGTGTTCTTGGTCTCATTGCCGGTTCAGGCCAATTTTTTGAATAATGAGTCCCACTTGACTTCCCATGGCTTTCCTCTCATGGCCACTTGGAATAAAGTTGGGGACTATGTATATATTGTACATATAGGTTTTGGGGTCTTGTTTTGCAAGGAAGGTGATGAAATCATCAAGCACTAAGTGAGTGCAAGTGCATTCTGGCTAGTAGCTTGGAGAGGACAGTAACAAGGAGAGTTGCTAAATGGATTGATTTGTGAAAATAAAGAGTATGGGAGTGTAGGCACATGTATCTCAGTCATGTGTGTTCCAGGAGGAGAGTTGATGAGGTTGTTGAAGCCATCAAAGAAGGAAAAAGAGCCAAAAACCCTAGGAACCCTTGAAAATAGGGGGTTTGAGGACAATCATATGTATGGACACTTGTAGGACCTAAGTCCTGGTAAATCTTGGAGCCTTGATGGTCAAAAGAAAGAACCTACAAAAAATTTTGGGGGTTGTTAAGACTGTTTGTGAGAAAAGTCAAGAAAACGGGTTCTAGGAGGCCAAATTGGGGCAGAAGGCTACAAGGCCTAAAATTGAGTTTTTCAAGAAAGCGGTGGGTAAAAAGTGAAAGAATCCTATGAGATGGATCAGTGAGGAGTCAAATCAACAAGGGGATAGTGAGAATACCCTTTCCTAGCCCTTGGAGTGGTTAGGACACTTTGGGTCAGTGTGGAGCCCAAGGAAGCTTAGTGGTGGATTGGGAGTGGTGGAGAAGAATTTGAAATTGGTGGAGTATCTTACGTGGTGAGAGGGGTTTAGGAGTGATCCCTTAGTATGGTAGAGAGGAATACCCTAGGAAGACTAGATAATAGGTCTTGGGAAGAGCAAGAGTGCTCTTGAGGGATAAATGGTTTGTTTGGAAACAAGGATGGGTTCTCTCTTCATTGACATATACATTATTCCTCGATGTGTTCACACCAGTGTTACAAGACTAGGACTCGCCTCAAACTTGACAAGCCATTTTTTGACTTGGACTTGGGCTCGGAGCCCATACTCAACAAATAGAAAAACCTATGAAATTCAAAGATTTGTAAGGATTTAAAACTCATTTCATGCACCCTTTAATAAATAAACCTTAAAGACACAATAGCATCATCAAATAGAAATTAGTATGATTCCATACACAAACATACATCAATCACATAAGTATAAGCACAAATTTTAGCTGAAGGAAATAACAATTTAGATATATAAATATTGTGATATTGCTATCAGGATTCAATTGTGTAGTTTTACAAGTCAAACTCATTGACCCATGATTCATCAGTAGTGGTTCACAAGAACCCATCTCTCATGATAATGAATGGTTCATAAGGAGGAAGATAAATCTTCATACATTTCCTCTATCACAAAGGAGATAAGTGCTTGGTTTCAGGAAGGTCATGAGACAACCATTAATGGGGAGTGGATACATGAAGAACTGATTGAGAATGATAATGGCTTCAGACCTGCTATAAAGGAATTATTTTTTCATTTCAATGATGTAAGAGGTTTTTGGTTTCACTACCAAAATGAGCCTACGAAGAATGCATGTGAAACTCCTTTTGACCTTGAGGGTGTACTTACTCCATCTCAAGGATCATGCATTGAGGATGACATAGATCAATGCTATAGCTAACCAATTAATAATTATACATGTGAATAAGTCAAACATGTACATGTCAATAAGGGAACTACAAGTACTCATAAACACGTAAGCCTCAAAAAGTATACACATGAATACATAGTATACACAAATTAAAACAAAGTATATGCACGAATACAAGGTATATGCATGAAAACATGTAAGCCACAAAGTATACACTCGAATGCACATAAGTCACAAAGTATACACGTAAGTTGTAAAGTATACACTTGAATATACATAACTCATATCTATTGAACCATCAATTTAGAATGCAAATATGGATAGGCATTGAAAAAAGATATTTGTATTAACCAAATAGCCATGTAGGCATACATAAATATATGTTGATATAAGTATGAAATATATGTACAAAATAGCCATGTAGGTTTATGAGAATGCCATCTAGGCATACAATGCCAAATATGTCCAATAAAAAATATGTACAAAACTGCCATGCAGGCATACAATAAAGGACTCTAGAATCAAAAGTCATTGCTCTCCATGCCCAGGAAATAAAATCTTTCCCTTTCCTTTTTGCTCAGATGGTGATAGGTCTGTCACTCATTTTTGTTGCGCTCGTGGAGTGCTCCTGCTACTCCTCCTAGGGTTTAGTTCATAGTGAAGTTTTAACTGTTACAATAAGAAGTAAAGACATGAATATATAGAAATTACATTATAAAAAATGATATATTTGACAAAATAATCAGTTACAGCCATCTCACAATCTCTATCCATGAGGGAAATATCCTCATGCCCATGCTCAGGCATGCTCAAGCCCTATATAAACCATGCAAATAGACAAAAACTATGTGAATCAATAATGGTTTGATTTCTCACTAACTAACATCTATAACAACAAATGTAAATTAAAATTTACTAATTTGCCTCATACCTCTTCTATCAGAGCCATCGAGGATTGTATAGTAGATGTCACACCAATATCCATTACCCTCGTCACATTCGGAGGTGTATCATCTCGCAACAACTGAAAATAAAACAACAAATTATTCAACGTAATCAACAATTTGCATGCATAAACTACACAAATCTATTAAGTACTTGATTCATTAGTTAAAATCTTTATTCTATTACCTGCGTGAAGGTTTGAGTAAATCCACCGCCACTGGGAAGTGTTCCATCAAAACCTCCAATATTAGTCTGTTCAATATCCAAAATTGCATATTAAATTACCATTCATAAAATAATGCCATTAATATGCAATAAACTTATAATTGTTTACTAGTTACATACCCTAGTGATAGGTGTACTGCAAAAATAGGTTGGTGGGGGGGGGGGGGCAGTGTATCCAGTCTCAACACTATGACCCTGCAATTTTATAAAAATCATAATTTTTTTTTAGTTAATCTTGCATTTCAAAATTGAAATTTAATAAATTAAATTCAATGAACAAATGCACTAACTTTTACTTGACTATCAATGCCATATACCTCATGCAAAATGTCAGCGGCCCTCTCCATCTCCATAGCTGTAGACGGATCCTGCATACTAGTCTCCTGAGGGTTGGTGGGGTCATGTGAACAAGTAGCCCCGCAAGATTGACACACATGTGTTCGAAGACCATCACTAGAAGACTCCCCTGTATGGCGTTGTAGAATAGGGCTAGTATGATGGATGACACTCTGGGTCAAAGTGCTGATTGCTTGCAATGTCTCTACATCAACACTTTCCTTCACGACGGAAGGCATAACAATGTGCTCATGAGGTGGCCTAGTGAGAGCTTGTCTACCTTGCCGTGTAGGATCTGGCTGTGCACCAGGTCTATCCTGAGCTGACCCCCCACCTCTCCCCTGGAAATCCCTCATATCAAAATAATTTGGGATTTTGTTCAATATGAACTCACTATATAATTTCCTAAGGAAATATTGTGGGACATTGCAATTGTTGCATGGTGGGTAATCGAAGACCATGTACCACCTATCATAAAACCACTCCTTCATTTGTTGGTGGTGGCACCAATGGATAGGAAACCTCTTAGCATTGAGGGTAAGATTTTGATTTCTGCATGGGTCGGTGAATAATGAACACAAATCACCTTTTGTTATTTTTAAATCTTTCACATCCTTGTATGATAGTTTTTTTGCATAATACTCCCTGACTGCCTGCCTCCTATCTTCCCATCTAGTTATTTGTTTGCTATTTGAATCTACGTTTTTTAACATGTCTTTCAATGAATTTGCTAGGGTCATTCTTTCTGTGGTTGAACCATTTGGATCACTCAACCTATTGATCAAATCCTCAATTTGTTTTTTTTTGTTCTCAATTTCACTCATTAAATTTTGTTGAGTGCCAGGAGGGGGTTGAGTGATTGGTGGAGGAGGTTGATGTTGTGGTTGATTTTGATCTTGAGAATTTGGTTGGTCCTCCTGTTGAGGATTTTGAGGGTTTGTAGGTTGATTTGCATCTCCTAAAAATTAAAACAAATAGATATCAAATTCAACCTAAAACTAACAAATTCAAAACAAAAAGCATAGAATCCTTACCTCTTACAGCTCCTTGTCGTCGTGGCGCCATCGTTGTGAAGAAATTCGGATTCTTGGTGAAGAATTCTTCTCCTAGAACGTGAGTGTAATATTTGGGGTTTTTGGCCGTGGGTGGAGCAAAAAAACCAGTCGAAATGCAAATGAGAGATTTGCATTTGTTTTTTTGCTTTTAACAGAATACAACGCATGCACGTTATAATGCGCTCGCGTTATGTATTTGTATTTGTGGCCGAAGGGAACTTTCCTAGGTTTAATGAAAGACATAACACACTCGTGTTATGGCTTTCAAGTTTTTTTTTTAGGGTGTCCATGGAATTGCTACCCATTTCCATGCACCCGCCCAGAGAATATATCACGAAACACAATTATCACAACCCTAGATAAGTTGATATATTAATTAGTCTACCATTCTTCACATTTGTTCATTATGCTTTTACTAAATGGAAGCATTCAAATAAAATGTTGTGTTGTAGGCCACACAACCTATTTCTTAAATACCTCAAATAAATACCTGTAATGGACCTTTATCGTCATTTCCCTAGTCTATGTTTCATATTTCACATACATGACCAATAGGGTAGTTTCAATGAAAATATCTAACAAATTCTTGCCTATATACTTTGATAATCCAACTATTATTGTTGAAATTCATACTCTTGGTCTCTTGTGATATCATTCACTTGATTTTGAAAATATAATAGTATATCCTTGACACTTATGTTATCACCATTTTGATGTTGATTATGAAGATAATTGTGCTAGCCTGAACCAACATGGTCTTCATGGGGTTGAATTTGGACATATGAAGGCTTCCATGAGGCTTGAGTAGGGGTGGGTGGGTGGTAAGCATGATAAGAATGATGATAACCTATTGTTAATGCATTATTTGGGATGCAACCAACAATATATTATGGTTGGTATGATTGATAAGGATGTAAATGAGTAGAATTTTCATGAAAGGGAGGATGCTAAAAATTATTTCATAAAATAAAGACATGATACAACATTTAAATTGATTGAAAATTCAAAGAAATGTTCTAAAAATTAGAATAATTATGACTATTTTTTTGTAAAACTTGAGCACATACCAGCTCTTAGTCTTCTTGAAACTAGTAGAATAACTTGGAGTCACCAATTGTGTGAGAATTTTCTCTCCAAAGGAGAAGTTATTGATATACACATGAAATATCAGAAAATGAAAGGAATTTTTTTATACTGAGATAGTTCAAACTGTCCCACCGGGTGTTCCAAAAATTATTATCACTAAGAAGTGCATCCTTGCCGAGTTACAAAAAACTTAGCCTAGATGTGAAATATGGGATATTTTCCATGTTTGTGGATTACCTATGGTGGAAAATAACCTCCAAAGAGGGTTGGTTCCCTTTGGACTTCACCTTAAAATCTCTTGCAAAAGATGATAGGTAGAGCAAGTAGATCTTTTGTAGGGACAATTTAGATATTCATGAGGAAATTTGGATAGTTGGATAGTCTTAATGAGTAGTTAGAGCTTTCTAAGGGTAGTTTGTAAGAATCTAGGGGTAGTTCAACTTCTTTCCAAATCTCTAGGAGATTTAAAACAAGCTGGGGTAGATTTCAAGGAGCCGAGGAGACCAAGGAAAGTAAGAAACTTCTTGGGCATGCAAAGTAGGTTACCCTATTAACAAACCTTGTAACTTTGTCAAAATCAGTCCATATATCCTCTCCTATGCTTAGGATGAGATATAGGACCTTTAGGCTTCATTTTCAAGTAGTTAGATTTCATGTTTTTGAGCTCTAGAAGAAAAAGAAAAGAAGAGCTTTGTAACTCACAAAGTTAGCTCTTGCTCATTTTTGGAGCCATGTATTGTAACCTATGAAGGTTATTTCTAGCAAAATAATAAGCATTGTTACCATTTTTAGACCTGTATGATGTTTATAAGCATTTTTATAAATAAGACAATTTTTTACCTTCTCAAAGATGTTTCATTGTGCAAACTTCAAAATATTTGATGTAATCTTGTGGTGAAGTTTTTTCCCCTTGATTTTTGTCATGCTTTCATTTCCTTTATGCATAAAATATGTACTTTTGTAAGTCATTACTTGTGTTTAACTAGCTAAGGGTAAATTATAAGTTGTGAGAAAATGTTAGCCCCTTCTAAATGTTGTCCTAGATATCAAACCTAGTTATGAAATACTTATGCAAGAGACATGAAATTTTGGGTTATGTTTTAAAGTTTAAGTTTTTTATCATATTACATTTATTTGAACAAGTGTAGGTCAAAAATTATTTGGTGTGTCACCTTAGTAGAGTTTAGGTTTCATTATATGTTTTTCTCTTTTCTCTATAAGTAGTAATAAAATGCATTCTAAGATTAGGTGAAGTCCCAAGGGAACCGACCCTCTCTAGAGGTTCTTTTCCATAATAGGTGACCTAAAAACCTGGAATAGAACCAATGTTTCACAATTAGGTTGATTTTTTTGCAATTCAACAAGGGTGCACTTCTCAGTGATAACAATAGTAAATGTGCATGTTCTTTGAATATCATTACCTTTCTATGACCATCGTAGTGAGCATGATGTTAGGTGTTCTCTACTTTATGTACCTAAGAACTTGACTAGATCATCCATGATGATGTTATTTTGGTTTTTATTATCAATGATGGCATGTAGTGGTCATCTCTTGACTCAACACTTCATATGAAAGAAACACATGCATTCCTCTAGATTGTCAATTTCCATGTTACTTGAATTATAGTACTATGTCTATTAATTAATTTCCCCATCTTATGTTAGATGCAATATGTCTTATATCTGTAATGATTATTTTAGTTCATTCAATTTCACTATGGGAGCTAGAATGATGGTGATGGCATAAATTATCACCCAGTTTCTTTTTATTGCAAGTTTCCTTTCTTGGTGTAAATAATGTGGATAATTTAGGATTAGGAACACACACTATTAATTTACTTTGTTCATTTTATGAGGGATTTTATTTTGTATGTAGGCATTTGGAGTTGAATATTATGTTAATTTTATTGTATAAGAAAAGGCACTAGTTGATCTTAACCTTGATTTCAATTTTAGGAGTGTTGTAGAATGATCACTTGAACGTAAGTGATGAAATCAATTTTATCATGAATTTAACCTGATAAATAACTTATGTATTGAATTAATTTATGTTTTTTGGCATGCCCTAATGGAAAAAAAATGAGTTTTCATAAAAACTAGTGGTGTAATCCTTTATGGTTTACTCATATTGATTTTACAACTATTAGATATTTGTGTTTCATTGTAAAAACTAACAAAGGAATTTCAATTCTACATTGGAATGTGGTATTTTTTCACATTGTTTGATAAGTTTCAACTAGTGGGAAACTAATAAGGAATCCTCCAAATATACATAAGAGACATGCTTTACACCATTAAAAGTATTAATGTAAAAATAGGCCTCTAAGTGTTGTACATATATGATCCAATGTATATTATTTTTTATTGAAATGTTGAGATGTCTATTTTGAATTGCACTGTAAAAGTAGTTTGGTATTGTGTAGGAACATGAATGTTTATAGAATGTTGTGGAATTGGTCTAAATTGTACATGAGTGTAGAATTATCAAAGGAGATATTTTATTACATCTTCAGGATTTTATGATCACCTTCCAAATACTAGGAGATATTTTTTTTTCTCTTTTTCATTCATCAACCATTTTACTATTGTTATAGAATTCGTATGGATTCTTTGAAGCTCAAAAAAGTGAATAAACTTCCTTGTGCTATAATGTGTGTTTTTGTATAAACATATGATAAGAACTACTCTAGTACTAATAATTGGGATCTAGCGAGGTCTAAGGAACAAATCAATTTTAGTGAGATATTAATTTTTATATTATGCATAGAAAAGTAGTAAATAAAGTAATTTAATAAATAATTACAAGAAAAATAGAGGGTACAATGAGGGGAATAATTTTTCAATAATTATATTCTGCATACAATCATATATAAATGAATAGGGTAGAAATCAATGTTATCAATAGCAAGGATAGGAATACAAAAACACCATTAGGAGAATGATTTAAACTCATCAAACTTATTTTCTTAGAATCTAACTGTCCAAAATTCAACATGAAGGATCAAACTTTTATATATAAAATATAGTTATAAAAAAGGATAAGAAGGTGAAATATTTTTGTGGAGGAGAGGGATTTGTCATTCTCGAGGCTCTAGGTCATGGGAGAGCCCCAAGGAGAAAACTACCCTAAACTGCCTCATATAGTTTTACAAGTTGAAAGAGAGACCAAAAATGAAGGAAAAATAATGCATTGTTTTCCTTTTTCCAAAAATGTGTTCAAAATTGGGTGAGCCGGTTTTAGAGGTTTTAGACTACAGACTAGACAACTCACTATCTGAGGATGATAGAATGGGAACTAGATCATAGCATGGTGTGCTAGAATCTTAAGGATGTGTTGGCAACCTTTATTGATAGAGATCTTGAAAAAAAAAAAGGGCCTACTTACTACCCGACTGCTAATATTTTACAGTTTTACAAAGAAATTGTAGAAATCAAAAATTAAAATAAGAAGAATACTAGAAACTATTATAATGCAAAAATGATAGATAAATAGAAGGAAAAGATACATTTCCACTAATTCTTTGATTCTTTAGTTAACTTCAAGTAGATGATCCTGCACCTACACACAACAAAATAAGAAAATGTTGGCGTTGTGTTTTGAGGTCTACCTCAATCAAAACCTCATTTTGGTGTTCCACTTCCATGGATGTCCATATATGCAATGAGATAGATAAATCAATAAATAAGAGAATAGAGGAGAGAATATGAAATAGTGTGTAAAGACAACCTAGATGCTACTGTATAAGACACAAAGATGCAAATAAATAAAAAGAAAAATATCACCTTCCTTCTACGAGAACTCAAGGATTGAGAAGAGAGGTTGACCAAAGGCTATGCCTTTCCAAAAGGATAAATCTTAAAATATTTGCAAAAAAATGGTGTTGTATAGCAATAGAACACATTGTAGAAGCTAAAAGAGAGCTTATGACAAGAAGAAGAAGCTAGAATGAAGAGGAAGAGAGAAAGAACGAGCTTAAATACCTAGAGAGAAGGAGAGTTAGAATGACATGGAGGAATGATAAATCTACATGAAGTAATGAAAGAATGAGTTTGAATGCTTGAAATGGAGGAAAGAGTCAATTTTCGTTAGTCAAAGGTTGATAAAATATGTTAGTTTCACAACCAGCTAGAAATGTAACACTTCTATAGATTCCAGGGGTAGTTATCCTATTAGGATGCTAGCACATTACAGGATGTCCATGCAGTATGTTCACATCTTCAAAAAAAAATCCTCCAGTGACATGCAAAAAGGTAAGGCTATGTGGAAGGAATAAGGTAATAGTGACAAGGTTTGCATCATTGAACTTATATTTTCTAAGGTAACAGTAAATAAATGGGGAATTTACACAGGGTGAAAATTCACACCATTAAATTTACTCCCCACTTTAACGAGCATACGTGTCAGTTTAGATGCAAGGTAAATTAGAAAGAGATTGAAGAGAATATAATGAATGTGTCAAGGAAGCAAACATTTGATTCGACACACCTAAACATGAAAGAGAGGAGAGAGATGGATCCATACATTCTCAATCTTATAAATCTATGAAAGAGAGGAGGCTCCACATGTTCTCACTCTTGCAAAGAAATTTGTGATCTCACTATAAAAATGTTAGGCTACAGACAAGACATGTTAGGCAAAAAATCACAAGACACACATCCATAAGACACAAAAGATGACATGATAAGAAATATCTTGATCAGATAGACACGAGACACACATTGATTAGATAATCCTATGACAGCTACAAACTCCATTGTAGGACAGTCACAAAAAAAATAGGTTTAGTCAGGTTGTCCCCAAGCTAGACACAAGGATATAATATGTCTAACACTAAGAAAAAATGGCATCGAATATCAAATAAATGACAAAATTTTTGTAAAAAACCAAGGATTTAATTGAAGGAAAATATTTTAAAGGGGGTTCCTTTGGCCAATAACCCTTCAAGACACCAAGGGATCCAAAAATGATTATGTCATCAAGGAATCCTTTTGAAAGATATTTCATCAAGGATTATGTTGAAAATAATTCTCCTTTTCAAAATAAATTTTCTAGACTCTTTCATTCTAGAAAAAGTTCTCCTCTTTTAAAGGAAATCTTTTATATTCTTTCACATACGAGATCTTTTCAAAAGAAAAATTCATCCAGGAGTCTTGAGAGAATAATTCTTTTTTAAAATAACAAGTTTCAATAAGGAATTCTTTCATAAAGGAATTCATTTTAAAATAATTCACCTTATTGAAAATTAGAACATCATGGTAGGCCCCCCTTAGGATGGTGTGTGATACACAAAAGAGCACATGGCATCCTAAGGAGAGAAAGGAGGGTAGAAATTATGTGGCATGCAACACATAACGAGATGTATTTTTTGGTATGTTGTCACACACACACACACAAGGGAAAACACATAAGAATGACAACATAAAGAAGTAGTTAGAGACAAGGAAATCTAGAGACTGGGGAATTTGAGAGTTTGTGGTCATATTTGTTCATTGATACAAATAGATATAATAATATGGTATGAAAGAATGGTCATCAATCCTTGAATTTATCAAATCATGAGGAAGATCACATGAAGACAATGTAAAAATAAAAATTGGGTGAACAAGGAAGAGGGCCTAAATGCCCCCAATGCTTTGCATCGTCCCCAATTATCAAAAAAATAATTTCATGACACATAAAAGAATGATGATGCAAATAGAGGAAGTGTATGGTAGATTTATTCACACCTATATCCAAGCACCTACAAGGGTAGTGAGGGTATTTTAGGCAAGATAAAAAATACACAAATACAAGCATGAGGGAACACAAACACAAAAAAAATCTATGCTACAAATAAATAATAGGTACCACCCTATCCCTCATCAATCAAAACGTCATCCCGTTCCCAATCCAGATCATTGTAGAGGGAGTATGGAAGGACCTAAAAGGGAAATACCCTTTGAATCCCCTACAACAAGGGCCAAGAAAGAAGGCCCCTCAAGGTCTTCTTCACTAAGCTCTCGTGAGGTTAAGGTCATCGATCCTGCAAAGATCAAGGAAAAATCTGAGATATCCTCCATCGAATCAAGCATGCACTTCATTAGAGTGTCATGTGTTAATTGGGTGGGAGAAGTGTTATGCCTTGGATAACTACCCCATTTTAATTTTGGTCAAAATGATCAAAAGGGGTCCCCATTTGTTTTTAATGTCCTTAGTGTTTTTGTTTGGGACTTAGGAGTTGTCCTTTTTCTCCTAAGTATTTGTTTTCTTCTACTCTAGAAGAAAAGGAACCAAAATGAAATATGAATCCAAAACTTGCAAAATTTCCCTATCATGATTTCATTTTGATTCTACTCGTGTTTGTTTTCCTTGTTTTGTGTCTTTTCTTGATGCTTCATTTGGGACAGGCTTTGGCTTGGTCCCATCCCCTTTTTCCTTCTTTGTTTCCTTGTTTCCTTGTGTCGGTGTTGTTTTCTTTTGGAGGGATTAGAGCTAGATCAAATCTTGAACTCGAAACTTTTTCAAAGTTATCAGATTGGTTCCTGTTCCGCCTCCGCCTTTGTGTTTTATTATTTTTCTTTGTTTTGGGCTTGATTCCTTTGGTTTGTGTTTTTTCTTTATCTTTGGTGGGAGCAGAATCGAAAACAGAACCGAATTGGGAACTTTGTAGAAAGTTCCCTGTCCGGTTTTGGTCCCGATCCCACCCCCATTCCTTTGTTGTCTTCTTCCCTATCATGGACCCAGAGCCGGAGCTGGAGTAAGATGAGGGAGTTTTTTAAAGTTTCTTGTTCTATCCCAATTCTGATTTTGTACCTACTTTACTTTTGATATACATGATATTTATGTACTTTTTCTCGCTTTGATTCTGCACTTGACCAACCACATTACTTGCATTAATTACGGCCCCCTCACATGTGCGAAATGGAATTTAAAACCTTAATCAAGGTTATTTGGCTCATTACAAGTATCCAAAGTATTATTAACAAACTAGAGATAAAGTAATTCAAAGAGGAGTGTGATTTGGGTTGCGGACAAGCATCTGCAAAAGGATTTCGATCGAGTTTCATCCAGTTTGGTAGTATTTTGAGTAGGTGGGTTTCTCCTATTCTGTTTTTGCATTTTGTTTCCCGTTTTGTGTTCATTGTGTTCTTCAATCATTCTCGATCATGAATCTTTGCTTTCTTTTCTATTTCATTTTTTCTTTTCCTTCTTTTGCTTTTAATTTTTTCTCATTTGTTGTTGTGGGTCTACTGTCGTTTTCTTGTTTTGGTGGTATTCGTACTACCATGCCCTAGTTTCATTTAGGGTTTTGTATTTGAGGGGGTCTTAAGTGTTTTAAAAGGTTTGAAATCTATTTAAAGACCCGTCTGATCTTATTCCCATGTTGATTCAATGGTTTCCATGTCGGGTTTGTGATGCCCTAATTTCTTAAGTCGACTAGTTGCACAAACTAGGGTTTGTGTGTTGTATCTTTATAATATTGTGCCCTAGCTAGCTTGGTCCTACCTTGGTTATGTCAATAATGAAGTCGTGCCTTTGTTTTAAGTCTCCTTGTACCTTTATGTGACCTCTTCCCAAGCCGTTATGGGCATTTGGTTAGATTTTCTCCATGTTTGATGATAAAGTGGTGGAAGTGGAGCCAAAAACGAACTCAATTCATGAGTGTGTAAGAGTTCAAGTCATGTTCCAAGCCCACTCTCGATGAGGTTTTGAATTTGTTCCACATCCTTTTCTTTTGGTGGAAGTGGAATCAGAATGGAAGCAAGACTTGGAACTATTTAATGGTTCTAGGTTTGGTTTTTGTTTTGATCTCGACCTCAGTTCCAATGTTGATCCTAACCCCGATCTCACTTATGTTATAAGCTTTATAATTCTAACCCCTTCTTGGTTTTGCCTCTAATGAGTTTCAAATTTCACTAAGTATGAAAGGCTACCTAGGGAGGGATAGGGTAATATGAAAGGAAAATCTTCTAATGTCAATTTTTATGCTTTCTATTGATCTAATCCAAGGTTGTTTTATAGAAGTAAGCAATGTCAGGAGCATCTATACAAGGTTCACAAATTGAAGGCCGGGCTACAGAGAGTTCAAGGCAAGTGAATCCTAAAAGTACAAAGGTGGATCATCTTCCCTATACCTTGAGATACAAACACCAAAGTGCCACTCTCACTGCTAGCAAGTTAGACTCAAAATGGGCTAATCTCATAGATACAAATTTAGGCCCATTCAACTATGAGGAGTTTTTTGTAGATATTCTCTCTAAGGAGGTGATTGGGAGAACTGAGAGAATACCCCAATCCAGATTGGCACATGCCACTATTTTCCCATTATCGGTCCAATGCCTAAAGCTTTTTTTTGCAATAGCAGGAGCCTACAACCCTGCAAAAAGGTAGTGTGTAGACCTCTAAGGAAATGTAATTATTGATTTATCTCCATAGATGATGAGGTTCATGTTCAATGCATCTACCCCTTAGAATCCCACTCAATTGAATGAGGCAGAGGAATTACTATTGTTCAACAAGCACAAAGAAACCAATAGGTCACACATGAACAAGAAGTGGTTGAAGGCTGAAAATAAATCTTTGACTAAAGTTCCCGATCAACCCAAGAGGGTAGAATTTACAAAAGACATTAATGAATTGATCATGATGTTGTCCAGGGTGTTTGGGAAGAGATATTTTGCATGTTTCAAGGAGTAGATGTTCCCATTTATTGAGGCAATATTGGCTAGAATATGATAGTTCACACAATCAGATGCTGAAGGTGAGGGAAATAAATAGATTGTTCATGACCTTATGTGTTGTGTATGCTACTACAAGGAGAGGTATTTTTCCTAGATTGAATGTAGTAGGAATATTGGGGGAAGCTTCTGGAAAAAAGAAGGCATGGGAGCATTATGATCAATTGACCTTGCAAACGTTAGAGCTGCACTATAGAAGGGACAATGATGCATTCCGTTATGTCATCATCAACCAATTGACTAGGGATGTTGGATTTAGGTTAAGTAGAGATTCCATGGCTTTCATTGCTGAGTGGGGGCATTGGTATATCTAATACCCCAATTTCTCTTACTTTAGATTGGTAGGATTTGATGGACATGCCCACCTACTTCCAAGATGTTGCAATGATAGGATTTTCCTTATGGAGTTCATATATCAGGCCTTGGCAGTTAATAGTAAGTTTGCAAATAGACACAAAACAAGATGCCACAAGTTTCCCATGAAGTTGGGAGAATATTGTTGTGCTCACCTTGTGGCTGCAAAAGAAGTGTGTGATGAGTTGAGTTATTTAAATTTGGGATTGTATACACCCCAGAAGCATTTTGATCCCAAGCATAAGATGAATGCTTTTCTTCTGACTATTTTTGAGAAACCCTACAACTTGTTATAATATTTTTGGATTGATTTGCACTTGATGAATATGATGTAAGAAGGAGAAGCTATGAAAGGATTCCTATCCCACTGATGATTGAATTTGGAGTGAAAGAGGATATTCTTGATACACTATCAGATGATGGTGTAACTTTGGATCTTGGGTATGAAGCAGGAAAGATTGGTACTAAGGACTTGGACCCCATCAATTGGGGTGAGGAAGAATCCATTGATATTAAACAAATTTATAGGACAATAATGGATAGAAGTATCCAATGGGTAGTCATGAGGATAAAGGAGCCATAGGCTCAAGCTTCAAAAAAGAGAAAAGAGGGAGGTACCCAGGGATACAAAAGAACTTAGAGGAAGACAACTCCTAAAGAGAAATTGGATTATTTTCCTCCTAGCTCTAGAGGAGAGGTGGATTTAGGAATACCTACCCTAGACACTCAGGAACCACGAGATGAATGAACCACAATAGTTGGAGGGGAAACCTCATCTTAGGTTGGAATTTCAATAGTTGGAGCATAAATAGAGGCTCAAATTTCTCTCCTAGGAGAATTTACTGAGGAAATACTTGTAGGGAGACTTCATGACCAAGTTGAAGGAAAAGGGTAGGAAATTGAAATACATGACATAAAAACTAATTCTGAGGCTACACATTTTGATGATGAGCCTTCTAAGGGTGTTTCTACTGAGAATGTTGGAAATATTGAAGAGGAACATGTGTTGACTCTAGAAGAATAATGGAAAATCTTTGAGGATGCAAAGAGAGAAGTAAATGCCAAGGCTAAAGCTAATTGAATAGAAAAAAAACAAGAATTGGAGGCTAAGGCTAAAACTGATGCACTTGCCAAGCAATAGGAATTGGAAGCTAAGACCAAAGTTGAAGAGTTGGAAAGGAAACAAAAAGAGAAGGAAGATCTTCTGTGGAAACAAAGGGAAACAAAGCTGAAGGCTAAGGAGGAAAGAGATAGGTTAGCTCTATTGCAGAAAATCCATAAACTAGAAAAATAAAAGTTTGAACAAAGGAGAGAGAGATGCCATTTAAGCCAAGTTCAAAGCAGTAGAGGAGGCTTGAAGAAATAAATAATAAGAGGATCTCTTATTGAAGGAAAAGGAATCAGAAGAGCAAGCTAAAATTGAACAAGAAGCAACCAAAATGTGGCAAAGGGTTAAGGAGTTAGAAAAGCAAATAGATCAGATGTTGGAGGAAAGGAGATTGGAAGAGGAGAAAGAGTCTAGGAAAGAACAAGAAAGAAAGGAGAAAGCTGAAGCTATCAAGTTGGCTAGACAAAAGGAAGAAAAGGAGAAGCAACAAGAGGTTGATTCTCAACCTAATGTAGCACTTTGGAAACCCCTCTCCCCTGCCACACCTCCTTCAACACAAGTGATAACTCCTACTGCTGCCCCAACATGGTTGAAGGGTAAAAGCACAAAGCTGTGTCACACTTTATAAAGGAAATAGCCAACATTGATCCAACTTTTAAACTTGAATCACTAAAAAGTGGCATATATGTATTGAATTTTGAAATGATGTAAACTAGTAAAATATGTATTTTGTAGTATATTTTATGTTTATATTTTTGTAAAAAATTAAAAAAATATTTTAAACTAGTTTTTAATAAATTAACACTATACTTTAGTTGCTGGTAAAATGCTGAAAAATGAAGTTGCATGAGATGTCAAAATTTTTATAGTAAATTTTATTTGTTTTCTTTCAATTTTTTTTATGTGTATTTATAACTTGAAACTTTAGTGCATGGATACAATTTTTTTCAATTTTGATAAATATATATTTTTAAATAATTATTAAAATTTGCGTGAATAAAAAAATAGTTGTTTCCATGGGATGTCAAATTTCATATTAAATATTTATCTAAAATGGAAAAAAAATTATACCATCTTGAAATAGATTCTTTTATCTAGTGCATCATATTTGTTTCATTTTTTTTTTAATAAGTTTTAGTGTTTTTCCTTGGCATGGTAATCAACCTAATATTTTGTGCTAATAACCTACTTTTAATCAAAATAAAATATAAAATATAAATAATAATTAAACTATTAAAATAAATATATATTTGAAAACTACTACACTTATGGATCTACAAAAGGGTATTTTTATATTTAAAAAAAAAGTGTTATTTACATTAGTAGGAGTTATTGAAACTTCAAGTTTTTCAAATAATTTTATTTTTTTGGTAAATAAGATTCAAAGTGGTGCTCCATATATTTTTAGCCAACAATTTTAGTTGAAAAAGTTTTGGAAGTATCTAACTTAGCTATAATGAATCATACTAGATCATATGTTTGACCAAAATTGATTTTTAGTTAGAAATACTTAAATTTAGGTTTGCTGATAAGTTGGCTGAAAGTGTGACACAGCTTTGTGCTTTTACTCTGAAGCTTAATTTGTAAAGAAAGTAGATAGTACAACCCCAACCCCTTAATTGGGATGATATGGTGAAAGAAATTGAGAAGGAGAGGCTGAAGAAAAGGGCTAGAGTCCTTCATTCCACCAAGTTAACAAATGTTGGGGAGATTGTAGTTGAATGTGCTATTCGAATGGTGGATAAAGACAAACAAGAGATGCAATTAAGTGACTATCAATTGGGCATTGTACACTTAGAGAGACCCACAAGGAACCAATAGATGGATCTCATTGATATTGTGGCAACCTCCACTAAGTCAAAATCAATGAAAGATTAACAAAGGAAGGATGAGATCAAAGCTCAGGTAGATCAATTGCGTAAGTTTTTAAAGGATTTATCTTCTCCTATTTCTTCACAATCCACTGCTCTAGAAATGCCAATTTTTTTGAGTAAGAAACAAGTTGATGACCTGGTTGAGATGAGAAACAAAGTAGGAATGATGGGTAGATGGATTGGTAGGTTAAATCAAGAAGTGGAGGAGTTAATTTTTAAGGTTTGTAAAGCTCATGAAGGTGTATTGGAATTGGTTAGTGACATGGTTTCACATGCTGAGACTCTTGGGAAACAAGAGGAGGAATATGTAGAATATGTAATGAAATTGAAGGACATCAATAAGCTTCCAAGACAAACTTTGTTGGAACAGTCCATCCTTGAGAAAGATAATGCAAAATTCATTGAAAAGACCATTGAAATTATTAGGTTTTGGTCCTCATTCATTTATGGGCATAGGAATGAGGTGCAACATGCTGGAAAGGATTTGTATGAGCAAGTTGAAGAGTTGGGAGCAAGTATTGCTATACTTGTTAATGAAGATATCCATGTGGAGGATGGCCTCCTTCTTGATAAACTTAAGGAAAAATGGAATAGTAGATTTGAGGAGGCAATGTAAAAATGGGATGATGGTGATGAGCTATTAATTGATAGACTCATGGATATCAAGGAGGAGATAAAGGCTGCTAGAAGGGAGCTTATTAAACTTGGAGATATGCAAGAGTTTGTCTCTGCCAAATTTAAAAGAATAAAATTTGAAGACAATTGGGTAGATGGAATGGATGTAGATTTACTTAAACAAGTACTAGAAAATTATAATGAGTATCTACTTGAACAAAAGATAGATGGGTGAAGTGGCAATGACATGTTCCTTGTGGATATGAGCTTAAAAAAGGCACGACTAGCTGGAAAGCTCCCTTTCTTATTTTGCAGGATCATGACATCAGTTCAATTGGAGATCCCAACAGTTCTACCTTCCCTTTTGAGCACATATTTTGATAAGAGGTCATCAATCAGTATCTAAAGATCATGATGGATAGTCATCTTACGTTGCCCCAGTTGGTTCATGATTTGTGGATCTAAATTTTTGATGAGAGGAATTAGTGCTAAAACATGTCTATATGTATAATTTCTCTCCACTTTGTAAAGTTCAGCTCATTGAAGCAAGGATTATCCACCTAAAGAGAGATCTAGGATAGTTTTATAGTTTTCATAAGCTTTTACAATTTTTATGCAAAGATACTTAGACACATTTTTACAAGTTTTCAATACAGTTTATGTTATTTGCATATTGAAATTCAATGGTAATGTTGGTGAACAATCGTCATTCGTATGCCAGTGAATTTTGTGCATAAATGTCTCTTATTTGATGAAAATCAATAGAAGATTATGAATCTAAGACTATTTCATTGAGCTATCTATGAATGAAATTTATTTATGTTTGTTGATCTATGAATTTTAGTAATGAGTTGATGATGTGTTCTTGTTTGATTTCAAACTTGTGATGATGAATGATTGGATGTATTGAATTAGTACTATGAATGAATGAAATGATGCATAGTATTATGTGGATTAGATCATTTTATTATTTTATTTGTTTGAAAGAAATGCTCATTATGAGGTTTATATGTCTAAATTAAAAGGAATTTACATTTATGTTTGTTATCTTAAGCTCTAATCTATCTTTTGATGTTTATTTACATCCCCAAATGTTAGATTAATTTGTATTATGTAGTTTGTATCCTTTACTAGCAAGCCCCTTAAACATCATAGTTGCATAGGCTACTGGACAACATTAGCATAGTTGATAACCAACTACAGAGACTTTGGGAGATAGGTGGCTATAGGTAATTTATCTTTTTTAGGAGAAATAGAGTAGCAATATTCTGGTTTAACATTGTTGTGTTACATTGACCATCAACAAGAAGAATGAGGCACTTGAGAGCCAATGTGAACCTCATTTAAAGGGGAAATGAAAGACTCAGGGGAAGTGTGGGCCGTATCTATCACGAGGATGGTGCACGAGTCAAGATAGAGCCAACTTCCAAAGAAGGAAAACCTTTCTTTCAACCTCCACTTGCACGAAGGCTGTCCTTTAGCTTGTGCTTCAATGAAGGATGCAAAATATCCATTGAAGAAGCATAAGATGATGAGGAATAAAATAATACTACAACATACAAATTTTTTGTGTTTAGTATGTCTTTGTGTTGAGGAAAGGGATGGATGTTTGGGAAGGACATCAAAAGAGGGGGCTCCATGGAGGGAGTGATGAAAATATGCACCCTTTAGGGTGATAATCATTAGGGCCTGCCAGGGGAGCCAAAATAAGAACATAGGCAATTAGAACTGATGCAAGCACAACAAAAGTGAAACAACTTAAAATGACACAAAGATTGGGGCCATTGGCTCCCCCTCCATCTTCTATGAGGTGGCATATTTTGTAGATAGACCCTTTCAGCTATGAGTTTTCTCACATGCAAGCCAATTACGTTAGCTATAGGCACTAAAAGACATGACCTGAGAAGAGACTAGAGGTTGCTACTCAGTTGCAGGAGTATCCTTCATAACTATTACCGGTGGAAGGGTAAACTCCTAAATAAGAGCAAGAGGAAATGTAGGGGTTGAAAAAAACACAAAAAGAGAAATAGAAATAGGTTCCTCGACGGTGGGACTCTTCTTATTCTCTACCTTAAGGGAAAGTAGATTAATAGTAGGTGGCCAAAGAGGCTGAGACATGAGAGCACCCCCACAAGGACCTTTCCCCTTTCCATAGACAATGGGCCTAGGAATCATGGGAAAAAAATTTAGCTTGAAGACTTGGCACTTAGCTTTTCACCATGCAAGAACCATCAGATTTACCATGTGAGGTATGGGAGTGGGAGGTGAGGTTGCCACAATAGGATGAGAAGCAAAAGAGGGAGAAAATGACATGAAAGGAGAAGGCCCTTGAGTGCGAGCAAGCTTCCCCTTCCCCTTTTTTTGAGTATAAGAAGCAACTTGCTACTGCATAATCATCAAAGCCTTCATAGAGAGTGTATAAGGGGACACTAGATAACTATACTTCAATGCTGATCCCTTGGTCTTATATTTAATATAAGCCTTATATAACAAATATCCCTAGGGGGGAGAGGTCTGACTAGGGTAGGAAAGAATTGATCTAGTGAGAAACCCCCACACGACACTAATGACTTATAGATGGTATCATGCACTATATATAAAAAATATTCATGAGGGAATTTCAAAAATTTATGAACCATAGAGGTGCCACCATTCATATAAATCAGCTAGAAGATTCCCAACCTAACTTTGAAATTTTTTGACTTTGGAATGATAACAAAAGATGAATCAACAGCTCCTTGGGTTCAACCAAGAATGAAAGAGAAACCATGCCTAAAGGGGAAAATAAAATTCCATCATGCATACAAAGAGTGGTGTCTAAATCTTCACATGTCTCCTTATGTAAGAAATTTATATTAAAAGATCCTCTTTTATTATCACATTGACCCAACTCGTCAGATCAACTAAGATTCTAGTAACAATGTTTCTATTAACCCAAGCAATAATGTATAGGGAGGAGGGCTCTTTGTTGAGAGGCACATCATGTGAGGTTAATGTTATGTTAATTATAGCACTCACATTATCAAGAGGAGGGATACACATGAACATAACCATGTTCACATACTCAGATGGAACTAACTCAGATGATGTAGAAGACAAAGTTACCAATTTTGCAGAATGAGATGGAAATAGATCAATGTATATTTGCAATTCATTGTTAGAATTTTCCATAGATGTATTATAATTTTTATTTCTCCCATTGAGATAAATAGTTCCATCATCGATCTAATCTTGGATCTCATGATGCAGGTGCATGCATTGCTCAGTTTCATGTGCATGTACTCTGTGATCCCTTGAATGTTTTCCCTTATTCAAAGAATGCAAAACAAATAATAATGCACTAAAAGGAAGAACACAAAGAGTACACCTCAATATTAGCCTAAGGAATGATAAGCAAGGAAACAAGATGAAATTAAACAATGAGTGATTATACCTTTGTGCTGAAAATTCCTTGGTTGGACCTTGATATTGCATGCTTTGTATGTTCCTTGGATGGAAAATGAGATCAAATATTTAAGATGATATGTAAGATGAATGCGGGTGTGATAATGGTGGATTCAAATGCTATGGTGAAGGCAAGAAATGTTCAAATAACAAAGTAGCAAGATTTTGGTAACAAAAGCATGATTCTCCAAAATGAGAGGAAGGAGGAGGTATTTATAGAGAAATTTGAATTCTCTAGAGAATTCGATGGTTGAGATTAAACCAACAAGGTCAAGATGGAGGGTTATGGTGATTTGAGAACTCACAAGACCTCACATCTTGACATGTGTAATGTGAGATGGCTTAGGATGAGATGATGTGGAACTGAGGTGGAAGGAAGGTACGTGATGTGGAGGAAGGACAAGTACCTTGGAAAAGGGATGATGTGACTTCTCAATGATCACATAGGGAAGATGAGAATCTTGGGTGAATAAAATTGAATTAAAAGTTCACATGATTGGAAGAATCTAGTGGATAAGAAATTTTTTCCAAAAAGGTGTGAACTTGCCACATGTGAGTGATGTGACAAGTCAAATATTCTAGAAGACTTTGGCACATGTGATGTGACAAGTCAAAAGTTCTATAATTTTGCATGAGGAAGAGAAGATTCCTTGGAGGAATAAAAGTGAATTAAAAATTCACATGGGGAAGAGAGGAGCCTTGGATGAATAAAAAGGAATTAAAAATTCCTTGGGGGATGGGGAGAGTTGACCAAGGTACTGATTAGGCTTAACTGATCAGTGATTAGAAGATAATTAGTGGTTAATAAGGATTAGAAGCCAAATTACAAAATTTGGAGGATGTGACATGTCTTAATCAAGGATTAGACATGCACACATCTCTAATTATGAGATTAGAGGATGGATTAAGATTAAGGAAAAGGATTTGAGACATGAGGAATTAAATAAATTTCATATTTATTTAATTCATTTGGTGAAAAGGAGAATTAAAGAGATAAGGTATTTAATTTAATTATTAACTAAATACCTTAGAGATTTGGCAAAATTAAGGGTATTAATTAGATAATAGTTATATTACATAATTAACGTAATCAAAAGGATGTTTAGATGAAAAGGAATAAATTTTGACTAATGTAAGTGTCCAAATTTAGGTGTTTACTTTTTTCCCCTCTTTGAGATGGTGTTATGAAGTAGTATCATTTGAAAAAATATTAAACATAGATTCCGGAAGAAGACGATTAGATTGGAAAAGATGCCCTAGTCATCAATGGGATGATGGGAATGAAGATAAAGATTAGGGATGAGGAGGCCCCCTCGAGAGGACATACGGGTTCAAGAGAGCACAGGTGTTCTCTCAAAATGGATGAGATGATGAAAGGGGATATGAGGAAGATGTTGCAAAGTGATGGATAAGGGTGGATGACAAGCAATATGATATGATGAGAAGCACAAATGGATTTTAGGACAAGAGGTGATGTTGCCCCAGTCAAGCTACAAGACAAAATGGGTTGATGATGGATGGAGTGTTATCATTGAGGGAATGATATGTCCCAAGACAACACAAAAGGATAGGGAAGGATACATCCCGATGAGAGCGCTGTTGATGAGGGAAGGATACATCCCAATAAAAAAGGGTTGTTGAGGAGGGAAGGATACATCCTGAAATAATACCAAAGGATAGGGAAGGATACATCTTGATGATGATGATGAGGATGAGGATGATTGGATCGAGGCTTGTAACAAGGCTGGGAAAAAGACCAAGGATGTGATTAGATGATTTGTGCTAGATTGAATGGGTTAGGATTGGATGGAGATGTGAGATGGTTAAAAGGAATGATGATGGAGGTAAATATGCAATGCAATGGAATATGCAATTTTCCATTTTCAGAGCATTGATTTTTGCTATATCATAAGACACCAGATACCATGGTATGTGGAACAAAGGCAGATTAGTGTCTAATGCATACACAAACAAAACAAACAAGAAGGATATCCCAACACCCCAAAGTCACTATGACTTTGGTCAGGCCATGTATTGGGATAACCAAAAGCACAGAAGGATGTCCTAGCATAACACAAGACCACAGGGGCCTTGGTGGGTACTACGTGGGACAACCAAGAAGACAAAAAACAAAATAGAAAATAATATATGCCCCTATGTTAACTAGTCAAAACACACCGTAATATGAGAGATCATGGCAGCCTTGACAAGTGATGATAGGTAGCTGAAATGATAAACAAAAGATCAAAAGAATCAAAAGATCACAAGAAATTTCAAATGTCCTTTTTCGTAGGATCATAAGGGCGGATGGGATTAATGAGGTCTTTTAGGAAGGATACATCCTGTTGAGACCAAAGATGGAGGATAGATTGGTTGATCGACTTGACGTAGGATATACAAAACCAATTGGATTTGATGATACAAGTGGATCTTGTTTGTGAAGGACAAGCTAGGATAGGGACATACTTGACGACATGACAAGAAAATAGGATGACAAGACACTAGACAATAAAACTCTAAATACCTAAGGTACACAAGACCGACACACCCTAAAGACCTAGGGGCTCGAGGGTTGATGAAAGATCAACCTTGCCTATGTGAAAGTGTAGAGCCCTCGCAGTTTGATAAAATACCATGGATAAAAGTAGAAAGAGGAAAAGGGTGACCAATGATGGATGGCAAAAGACATGACAGATACCCTAGGGGCATACAAAATTATTTAGCCTTTCCTACATGAAATCATAGGGGCAATCTAGTTCAATACAAGGCCAAAGACAAACGATGGAGGATGACAAGACAGACAAAATATAGAGCCTTAGGAGAAAATCAAGTGATTGGACTTGCCTACGTGAAAGCACAGGGGCAATGTAGTTCAGAACAAGACCAATGATAGACAATAAATAAGGGATGATGAGATGACCATGATAAATGGACAAAATTATGGAGCCAATATGATGAGACAACAGAGAGTTGCAAGATAGGATGGTGGATATGTGTAGGATGTGGATGACGTGAAGCTCAGGGATGGGATAGTTATCCAAATCATCGAAAGATGAAGTGGGAGGATGGGATGATGAATGGATGAGGGATGAAAAGTGAGGAGATATTAGGATGGATGTCATTGGATTGCATGGGGGTAGCATATAGCTAGATACCAATGACAAGGAATTATGAGATAGGAAGAAAATAGAAGTAAATGGATGGATGGATAAAGATGGGGAGATAGAAAGATGCTAGGATAGGTGGATAAAGGGATAAGAAATTGGAAGGATGGAATGGTTTAGTGGATGGGAAGATAAGGATGAAAATATGGAAAAGGACTAGTGGATGAGAGTATAGTAAGATACAGATTTGGTAGATGGAAGGGATGACTGGATTAATAAATGGATGGGGGGGTAAGGATGGGTAGAAGGGGGATATGGAGAGGATTACCTAGAGGGATGGATGGATGATGTCTCCAAGGAATCTATAAAAATAAGGAGATGCCCCCACTCTAGATGTTTCATGTAGGATGAAGCAAGAGGGATAGCAAGATGGGTGGATAAGGGAGTGAGATGGGAAATGGAAGATAGATAGAGGTAGATAGGATGTAGGGAAAATGGAAGATAGAGAGAGGTGGATAAGGAATATGGTAGTGTATGGATGAGGGGAATATATGCCAAGAGGTTTCCAAAGCATGTATATAGGTTTTCCCCTATTGTTATCAAGATCAAAAGGAAGAGGAAGGGACTAGGATAAATGGGACAGGATGGATAGGATGCAAAATATAGGAAGATGTAGGAGATGGAGGGAAGGAATGCATAAGTGGATGCTGCCCCCAATTGCGGAAGTAGACTAGATGGGGGATTTATGCATGATGCATTTTTTCCAGGTTTTCATCATGGTACTTATCCAAGGCACTTGTTTGCCAAGTTTTCACCATTGGACGAATGATTTTCTCTTTACTATTTTCTTTGTTTTTTCTCTTTTTTGATTTTGACTTTTTTGTATTTTTATGAGTTTTTGGACTAGGATGTGGATGAAGATGGATAAAGATAGGGATATGGATATGCGGATTTAGAGGATAGTTGATAAGGATATGGATGAAGGGCTCAAGCATCAAGTTCCATATGAGGTAATAAGAGCCCATGTGTAAAGTAATCATTGGATGTTGGTAAAACCTTAGTAGGAGAAGTGGATTATGCAAGAGGATGAATCGAAGGGATTGGATGGGGGAGATAGGGGGGATAGTGAACGGGGTGTTGGAAAGTGTATGGATGGAATGATAAAGTGGATGCATGATAGGGGAATGTGTTCAAGACCAACATTGGCACATGTGGTGGATGTGAAATGAGAGGAGGGTTGATGGATGGAGAATGTGGCAAGACTGGAGGTGTTGGGATAGTGAATTTTGGGACATAAGAACCCAAAACAGATTTAGGAGTTGGAGGATGTGAATTCTGAGCATTGGGAATATCAACTTTGGATGTCATCATGGATTTTTCATTTGAAGGCATTGTCTCTTTTTTCTTTGGGATCAACATGGTGTTTGTTTTTTCTTTGGTGGGCCTTGGTGGCCATTTGGATTGATTTGGATTTTGGATTTTATTTTTCTTTTTGTCAACATATCTTTTGGAGGGGACATGCAGAGCTGTAGATTCATGTGGATGTTTGGATTTATATATATTTTCTTTAGCATCCAAAATGATTTTAGTAGAAAAGGGATGAGTATGGGGAGATGGATGGTGTGGAGAGGACATGGATGGAGTGATAGAAGTAGGCATTTGATGAGGAAGTGTGGATGGAGGATGCGAGATAGCATGCATGGAGGTGTGTTATTGATCGTGATTAGGAGTTATGAAGGTAGGATTTTTATGCTATGTACGAGGGATAGGGTGTGGATGAATGAAAGGATGAATAGGATAAGATGGAGGGGGTGATTTTTGGATATAAGAACCCAAAATAGACTATGTATATGGAGGATTTCTTGGGTTTGATGGAGGGATATAAGAACCCATAGTAGATGGATGGAGGGACATAAGGACTCTAAATGGATTTAGAGGATGAGGGAGGAAGATGGATGGTTGTTTTGAGGTAATATGATGGAGGAGGGGTGATGATAGAAAATGACTTGGTAGAACGATGGAAAGTACCTCTTGTGCCTTTAGAAGAGGATCGTTTAGGATGTATAGAGGTTGTACCAACATCTTTGGAGGGCGGGTTTTGGGGGATATATCCAAGACCATGTGTTCTTGGATGTTCTTTGACTTGGATGGGCTCTAAAGTACCTTTCTCATGAAGGCCTAAACCTTTTCCTTGATAGTTCATGTTCTATAGCATGTGATTTATGGTAGGATGCTTATTCTTTTGGAAGGATGATGCGAGTCAATTATTAGGTAAACGAGGATGGGTGGTGCATATAATTTGTTTTTCTTCCACAAGAAGACCACCATGGATGCATGTAATGTTACCGAGGTGATAAAAAAGTGGTGTTGGGATGGAAGACAGCAATGGGATCATGCGATGGAGATGGGGGGACAGAAACATCCTGATTGGGAGGAGGAGGTGATAAGGGATTGAGAGAGGAATTAGGGAGTATGATAGGATCTATATTGATGGCAGTGGATGATAAGGGCTCATGAGATGGAGTGATTGGATCATGAATGCAAAGAGGATCATGGGATGGAGTGGATGAGATAGTGTGATCTTGAGATGGGGTGGATGGGAGGATAGGATTATGACTTGGTTGAGGATATGGATCATGAGATGAAATGGACAGAAGACTATGTTCTTGAGATGGAGTAGATGGGATGGAAGGATCTCGATTTGGAGGAGGCGATATGCTCATATTCTTTGGATCAAGCTCTTGGAATGACTCATATTGTGTGGGATGTATGATGATGGAAGAATTTTGGAGGGACTCCTCAATTGGGGGAGATAGGAGGATGAAGGATTCATGAAGGTCATGGGATTAAAGTTTGTGAATATTAGGACTGGGAGGAGGGGATTGGATGTCTTCAATGGATTGGGTGGATCTAGTAGTAGAAGATGGGGATTTAATGGATTCAATGGGTTTGACGGGTTCAACCATTTGGACGGTATTGGGAATGGTACTAGGAGGGATAGGTGTAGGATGGAGGAGGGCCTCATCACTAGTGATAGTACATGATAGAGTGGGAGGGAATGGTGTCTCTTATGTCATGAGTCCTTGGGAAAAATTTGGAAGGGATGTACAATTAGGTAGGGTGATGGGAATGGATGGAGGATCAGGGATGGATGGAGGACTAGGATTAGGGATTGGTGGATTAGGATTAGATGTGGGGATGGGATTGGATGGAGGACTAGGAGGAGATGGAGGATTAGGTGTAGGGGTTGGAGGATTAGACGAGTGAATTGGTGGATTAGATGGAGGATTATGATTAGATGGGTGGATGGGATTGGATGGAGGACTAGGAGGAGATGGAGGATTATGATTAGATGAGTGGATGGGTGGATTAGGAGTATGAGGAGACTGAGGATTATTATTAGATGAGTGAATGTGATTAGATGGAGGAATAGGAGTGGTTGGAGGACTAGGTGGCTTATGTTCAGATGGGGGATTAAGATATAATGCAGTGAAAGGGGGAGTGAGTAGGAGGATGTAGATGTTGAATTAGATTGGGAAGATTGGGATGGTGAGTGATAGTAGAAAGATGTGGATGAAGGATTATAATGGGGAGATGTGAAATTAATGTAAGGATAGTGGGATGGGGGATTGTGATAGGAAGGTGTGGATGTTGGATTATGTTGGGATGGTGGATAATAGTAGGATGATGTGGATGAGGGATTATAATTTGAAGATTGGGATGATTGGGGAATGTAGGAAAATGTGGATGTTGGATTAGGATGGGACGATTGGGATGATGAATTAGGACAAGAGGATGTGGATGTTGGATTGACATGGGAAGATGTGGATGTGGGATTAGGATAGGGGGATGTGATGGTTGGATTAGGATGGTAAGATTGGGATGTTGGACTAGCATAAAAGGATGTGGGTAGATTTATGTAGGAGGACATAGATGGAGGGTTAGGATAGCAATATGCGGGTGTTGGACCTTTCAAATAGGGGTATTGTGAAGGTTGATGATGATAAGGATAGGAGTATGGATATGGAGGATTTATATAGGGGGTTGTAGATGTTGGATAGGATAGAGGTGGAGAGGGAGGACATGATGAATATGTCGATGGTGAGGATGTTGGATATCCCTTGTGAAGGGTAGCATAAGGACTATTAGTAGATGCGGATGAAGGCATGGTGGGATAGTTCAGAGGAGTAGTTGGATTTTGGGAGGCAATTGGAGAGAGCTTGCTAGCAATGATAGCATTAAGGGGATCTATATAACACTCTTCATGATCAATAAGACTTTCATTATCGTCATCACCATAATTAGGATTTCCCTTGACTATTATTATTGGTCATGCAAGAGGGGGATAAGGATTCATGATGGATACAAAATGGATATGGATTGAGAAGGTGGAGGAGACTATATGATGGAATGGTAAATAAGATGGATATTGGATTACAACTCAGATTCAGATGATGGGATGAGGGAACAACACTTGAAATGGATTGATAGATACTCGAAATGGGTGAATGGATACCTGAGGTAGGAGAAATGGGTGAACGGTCTCCTATAACGGGTCAACAACTGGTTAGAAAGAGGGAATTATTGCTTAGACTAAGAAAATGGATACTCAGAATGGACAGACGGATGGTCAGGATGAGTAAACAGTTCCCTCGAACAAGGGAAAAACACTTGGAATGAGAAAATTGATTACCGAAATGGGTGAACAGCTGGTCAGAAAGAGGGAACGATTGCTCGAAACAAGAAAATGGATTGGCTTGGTAAACGGGTACTCCGAACAAGGGAACAACACTCAAAACAAGAAAACCAATTACCGAAATGGGTGAAAAACTAGTCAGAAAGAGGGAAAGATTGCTCAAAACGAGCAAATGGATACTCAGAATGGATGAAAGAATGGTTGGCTTGGGTAAATGGGTCCCTTGGTCAAGGGAACAACACTCAGAATGGGAAAACCAGTTGCCGAAATTGGTGAACAACTTCATGGAATGGGTGAATAGTTGGTCGAAAAGAGGGAACGATTACTCAGAACGAGAAAATGGGTACTCAGAATGGATGGACGGATGGTTGGCTTAGGTAAATGGGCTCTTCGAAAAGGGAACAACACCTAGAATGAGAAAATAGGTTGCCGGAATGGGTGAACGATTTCCCACAATGGGTGAACAGATTCTCGAACCAAGATCATGTTAAAGCTCAGATTTGGGTTGGATGAAAGCTCAGATTAGGATTATATTAAAGCTCAGATTAGGATTGGATTAAGGTTCAGATTGGATCATAGGACATGATAGGATTGATTCAAAACCAAGTTTAGGCAGTTTTTAAAAATTGTCAGATTTTTCCATTTTAGGAAACTTCATAGGCGTACCCTTGAGAGTTCAATGTTTTCCCAAAAATTACCCAATACTAAAATATGATGAATTTCCAACTAACATCCCAAATCTAAGACAAACATTCTGAGTTATTCACGAAAATGATTTTTCAGAAACCAGAAAAAAAACTAAAGTATGATTTTGAGGGTCAAGATGAAACTTCGAGGCCTCAAAAATATGTTGGAACATGTTCAACTGACTCAAGGTGGTTGGGAATCCACATGACACATCATAACACAACCACCAATAAAATTTCAACCAAAATCCACATTTGAGTCAAAAGTTATGGCCTCTGGTAGTTTCTGCATAAAAATCAAAACCCTCGGAACGAAGTGTAAATGATTGGGATGAATGATTTGATGATAGATATGGACTCAAATTTGGTTTATATGATAAAAAATCCAATTAGAATATGATGGAATTGATTCCGCTGATTGGATTTGGAGGCTAGATTTGTTGTTTGCCAACTTTTTGCTGTAGAGGGGTGAACTTGCCCTTCCAGGGCGGATTTTCCCTCACAGAGGGGCAAATTTTCCCTTCTGTTACAGAGGGGAAAATTTTCCCTTCTGTTATAGAGGGGTGGATTTTCCCTTCTGTTACAAAGGGGTGGATTTTCCCTTCTATCATAGAGGGGTGGATCTGCCCTTCTATCATAGAAGGGCGGATTTTCCCTTCTGAGGGCACAGAGTGGCGAATTTGCCCCTTCTAGAGGGCAGGTCCGCCCCACAAGAGGGTAGGTCCACCTCTCTAGAGGGAACGTCTGCCCCATAGGAGGGAAAGTCCACCCCTTTGGGGGGAAAGTCCACCCCACAAGAGGGTAGGTCCACCCCACAAGAGGGTAGGTCTGCCCCATAGGTGGTCAGGTCTGCCCCACTACTTTTAGACTTCTTCAAGTGGGCAAGTGGTCTATTAGAACGATGAGACAGGTGATTGGAATGAGGTGTTAGATAATCGGATTGGGGAAATAGATGACTGGAGTGGATGAACAAGCTCTGAAAACTGGTAAACAATCGCTTGGAATGGATGAACAAATCTTAGGTTGCAGAAATGAAATCTTGAAATGAGTAAACGATTGATCAAAATGGATGAACAACTCTTGAAATGAGGAGATGGATGTTGGAATGGATGAAAGATTACTCAAAATGAGTAAAGGGGGGATCGAGGGGGATGAAAGGTTATTCAGAACGTATGATAGTTTACTAACAATGAGGAAAAAATGGCTTGAAACATAATGTATGCAAGTTTCCCTTTTGGTGAAAAATGGGGAGAAATAGATGTTTGGATTAAGTAAATAGGTGCTCAAAATTGTTAGTGTAATTAATATTTAATTACACTTTCATAAATTTACTTAGGTTTTGCTTAGATAATAATTAGTTTACTTAATTAATAAGTAAGCTTTATTTAGTTGAGCTATTTTTAGTTCAACATTAGGGTTGCATACTTTGCTTTTATAAAGCAAATCATCTCATTGTAATCTTTGAATTTCTGAATATATCAATTTGCACATCTTCATGCAAAGCTCTGATTTTTCATTTTTTTTCTCTTTTGTGGAAGGTGTTTAGGTTTGCATGTCTGATCTTGGTTTCTAACATGGTATCAGAGCATTGACATGCAACCCCTTCTCAAATTCTGGAGAAAATCATTGCAGAGTTCATTCGGGGTTCCTCAAGGATTTTATGCCTTGAGTTCATCTATGTAGCATCTTGGATCAAATTGGGCTTCACCATTGGATTCAGTGTGCTAGAAAAAGTCAGGTTTGACTTTTATTTTGCAAATTTTGGTCATGATTTGCTAGATCTGTGAGGGTTTCAAGTTCGGTGTTTTTTTGAAGCTCTAGAGGTAGCCTATTTTTTGGAGCATCTTGGAGCAAAATGGACACCGCCATCGCATTTGCAATGCCACAAAACCTTAAGATCATCCTTCATTTTGTCGATTTTGGTGAAGTTGATCGGGAAGGCGAGAATGTTTTTGCCAGGGAGGCCTTACGGCCTCCCTCGCTTGCATTTTGAGGTATTTTTTTTCATGAAAATTGAGAAAAAAATAAAAATTGCATTGATTATTGCAACACCTGCATAGAAGGAAGGTGCCACTCGGTAGCCACCAAGCGGCCACTGGCCCACCACCGTCGTCGGCTTCCTCCACCATCACACCATCGTCCGCCACCTGCAGCCCCTGCAGGCCTGTATGCGCCCAACCCCGATCATATGGAGGACCAAGGGCTCTCCACAACCCTTAGAGGGCTCCCTATCTTTGGTCGGTGGTCACATGGGTGACTAGGGGCTCTGCCCCAGTCCCCTGCCCGCTAGCTCCTGGTTGCGCACAAGACTAAGGGCTGAAATTCTTTCAACCCCCTTGGCTGCTTGCAGGCCATATTGGCCATTTTGGAGCACCTTTGACAAAATCGGGCATAAATTTGGTAGACGGTGTCCTTTTTTTGCAAACGAGATAATGTTGGAAATTTGATTTTGAGACCATTCAGTTGGCGCAGGTTATTTGTCCTGATTATTCTTTAGTTTTATTTTTCAGGTCCTTGACCTCAGATGTTGTTGTTTTCACTTCGGAGGGCATATCTTTTGACTCGATGATCCTTTTTTCACCATTCTTGCGGAATTGGAAAGCTGGTTTAGTCCTCTAAACAAATATGAGGTCTATTTTTATTAATAGTTAGGAATTCTCTCATTTTGAAATCATTGGGTATTGTAATAAATGAACTGATATAAAGTTCCATCAAGGGGGTTTCTTGCATAATAATCTGATTAGAGTGTGCGTGCACTTTGATCTTCATCTTATTTTTATGACAACTTGCATGGGTTGTAATCTGGTTTTCTTAGTTTCTTTTGGCCATAGTTTGTCTTAGCTTGACACATATCAGATTCACATTGGACCCATCTCAGTTTGAGGGCCACTAAATTTGTGGCTAATGTTCCTGAGTCTGTATGGTACTTGTTCCCATGGAAGAGTTTTAGTTTCAATTTGGCATCGGTATCAAGATTCATGGATTCCAGATCCTGTCATCATTCATATCATCTACTGTTGCTTCATGGATTCCAAGGTTGTTCCAGTTTGAAGTTTTTGAGCGTTCCATGGCATCGGGTCTGCTGTTGCATTATTATGATTCCGATATGGTTTCTTGTAAATAGAAATATCTTTCCTTCCTTGTTAGATTGCAGTTCTAGTGTTACTCTACAATGTTCTTCCACTGGTTCTTTGCAATAGTTATCTCATTGTAGGGGGTTGTCCCACTGGGTTTTCCTTCTCTACCTCATTATTTCATTTATACATGGGTACCTAATCAGGCCTTGTTGTCGGGACCCATTCATGCTTTCTTGCATTAATCTTAGTTTTAGGTGGATGCTTATTTAGTATCCCTAAGTTGCACTTATGGGGGGGTGTTAGTGTAATTAATATTTAATTACACTTGCATAACTTTACGTAGGTTTTGCTTAGGTAATAATTAGTTTACTTAATTAATAAGTAAGATTTATTTAGTTGAGCTATTTTTAGGTCAACATTAGGGTTGCATACTTTTCTTTAATAAAGAAAATAGTCTGATTGTAATCTTTGAATTCTTGAATATATCAATTTGCACATCCTCATGCAAAGCTCTACTTTTTCATTGTTTTTCTCTTTTGTGGAAGGTGTTTAGGTTTGCATGTCTGATCTTGGTTTCTAACAGAAATGAGGGGATGATTACCTTGACTAAGGATGATCACTCAATATTATGGCAACATGTTTAAAATAGGGGGATGACTACTTAGAATGTGAAAACAAGCAAACGGGTGCTTGGAATGGTTAAGCGGAGGCTCAAAATGGTCAAATGGATGTTTAGAAGGGTTAACTGGATGTTTGGGATGGTTAAACGGTCAAATGGAGGCTTGAAATGGTCAAATGAGGCAAAATTGTTTATTTAGGAGGGCGTATCCACCCCTCTGTAGTCAAAATAGTGAACCAGGAGGGCAAATCCGCCCTTCTGGAGTCATAATAGTGAATCAAGAGGGAAAATCCACCCCTCTACAAAAAATAGGGACTTGGTTTGGATGAGAACGACTATTGCAAGGACGTTGAAATGACAATAATGAGGTTGACTTGTCAAAAATTTACTGGTTTCGTACAAGAAGACATTTTAAACAAGCACAATCTTATGATTAATGTTAAGGGTATGGCCAATAAAGGTCTTAATCTAGGATGCACAAGGTTTCTAGGAAGTCCTCAATATACTCTCGGTATGTGAGGCCTAGAGCGTGAACTCCAACCCATCACAAGCATGAGTCGAGAACTTGATTGAGATACTAAAGGGCTCAAACCAACTCTTCACGTCTATCTAGGTATCACCCTAGCTTCGACGATCCACCAGACAAGACGTGAATGGATTGGGGTACAAGTTTGGCTCTTACCCCTTTTTATACCCTGCCGATATGTGTGGTTGGGATTGTCCCTTGGGGTGATGAAATCCCCAAGCATGTCCCTTTGAAAAGAAGGCACTAATCGTTCTCAACTACTCCCCAGGTTTACATGAAGTGCAAGGGGAAAGTGAAAACAAACTAATGCCCTCTTTGGGTAACATAAAAAATAGGCACACCACACAATAAATATTACTCCGCCCTAATTAAACTATGTGCCTAGATGAAAACAACAAGGAAAGGCTTTAAAATCTGAATAAATGGAGGGCCTTGCAAACAAATGTTAGCTATTTTATCGTCCATTTTTTGTGAATTACAATAGTATGCTACAAATTATTAGCAAGAAATCCAACTACACCCACAAACAAATAAGGTTAGGGGGTTAGAACTTCAAAAAAATAAAAAATAGAGTAAAAAACAAAGCTAAAATACCTATTTGTACCTTCCAAAGCGTGCTATTTAGGGCAAATCTGCCCCTCTACAGTCAAAATAGTGGAAACAACAGGGCAGGTTCACCCCTATATAGGAAAATTGTCAGAAACAGTGAACCAAGAAGGCAGGTCTACCACTCTGCAGTAAAATATGTCAGAAATAGTGAACCAGTAGGGTAGGTCTGCCCCTCTGTAGTAAAAAAGTCTAAAAAAGTGGAAAGAGGAGGGCAAAGTTGCCCCTCTGCAATAAAGATTAGGAAAAAGTGGGAAAAAGGGGGAAAATCCACTCCTCTGTAGTAGACTGGAGGGAAAGTCCACCCCTCTGTAGCTCATGGGTTGGAAAGTCTGCCCCTCTACATAGCAAATCCACCCCTCTGTGACCTGGACCTTCAAACAAACTCAACAATAGAAAATGTAAAATAAAGGGACTCGTTTGCGGATCCCACCGGGAATGCCAAAAATGTGATCCCTTGAATGTCTTCCCTTATTATAAGAATGCAAAACTACTAATAATGCACAAAAATTAAGAACACAAAGAGTACACCTTAAGATTAGCCTAAGGAATGATAAGCAAGGAAACAAGATGAAATCAAACAATGAGTGATTATACCTTTGTTCTACAAATTCCTTGGTTGGCCCTTGATATTGTGTGCTTTGTATCCTCCTTGGATTCAAATGCTATGGTGAAGGAAATAAATGTCCAAATGAAAAAGTAGCAAGAGTTTGGTAACACAAGCATGATTCTCCAAAACGAGAGGAAGGAGGGGATATTTATAGAGAAATTTGAATTCTCTAGAGAATTCGATGGTTGAGATTAAACCAACAAGGTCAAGATGGAGGGCTATGGTGAGTTGAAGACTCACAAGCCCTCATTTCTTGACATGTGGAATGTGAGATGGCTTAAGATGAGATGATGTGGAGGAAGGACAAGTACATTGGAAAAGGGATGATGTGACCTCTCAATGATCACATAGGGAAGAGGAGAATATTGGGTGAATAAAAGTGAATTAAAAATTCACATGATTGGAAGAATCTAGTGGATAAGAAATTTTTTCCAAAAAGGTGTGAACTTGCCACATGTGAGTGATGTGACAAGTCAAAGATTCTAGAAGACTTTGGTACATGTGATGTGAAAATTCAAAGGTTCTATAATTTTTCATGGGGAAGAGAAGATTCCTTGGAGGAATAAAAGTGAATTAAAAATTCACATGGGGAAGAGAGGAGCCTTGGATGAATAAAAAGGAATTAAAAATTTTTTGGGGGATGGGGAGAGTTGACCAAGGTACTGATTAGGATTAACTGATCAATGATCAAAAGATAATTAGTGGTTAATAAGGATTAGAAGCCAAATTGCAAAAGTTGGAGGATGTGACATGTCTTAATAAATGATTAAAAATGTGCACATCTCTAATGATGAGATTAGAGGATGGATTAAGATTAAAGAAAAGGATGTGACATGTGAGGAATTAAATAAATTTCATATTTATTTAATTCATTTGGTGAAAAGGAGAATTAATGAGATAGGTATTTAATTATTAACTAAATACCTTATGGATTTGGCAAAATTAAGGGTATTAATTAGATAATAGTGATATTACCTAATTAATGCAATCAAAAGGATGTTTAGACGAAAAGGGATAAATTTTGACCAATGTGAGTGTCCAAATTTAGGTGTCTACATACTCAATGGAATTGGTAGAAATGGTGCTCATCATACCACTCAAGATATGGCTCTGAAAAAGGTAAGGGTTCTGGCAATGTAATACTTTAGCTTTTAATAACTTCTTTAAAATAGCAATATAGGAATCTAATAGCTTCTTAAAGTGTCTATTGCACCCCAAACCTTTATCTATAGGTACAGAGACAACACTCACAATAGCTTTTTTTTTTCAAGAAACTAACACTATAGATAGACTATCAGGATGGGAGCGTGAGGAAAACCCCCCAGATTATGCCACCATATGCTTGTACTCATGCAATGCAACACACAAGTGTGCAAAATAAGGTTATTTCATTAAGGAAAAATTCTCTCGCCATAACTTCTATAAGTTGCTAGTGAATTTTTTTTGCTTATTAGAGTCTGACAGAGGAAAATAGATTTGAGAGAACAACACTTGATATTGAGCAATAAAATCAGTCACCTTTTCTTGTTCCCCTTTCTTACAATATACAAGATCCAAAAAGGTAATATTCAATTTGATGTTGGCGTGGAACTACCCGAGGAATTGATTTTCCAACTAATCAAACAAAAAGATAGAGGTATTTGGTAAGGAATAGTACCACTAAAGGGAAGTGTCCTTAAAGGATCTTAGTAAGAGATTATGATCTAGGTGGATACATTTCACCAAAATTGGAAGTGTTCCAAATTCTCTGTAAATCATCACCATGTTCAATTTCTCAAAAAATTGAACCCAACGCAACTTGAATGGAGTCAAAAGGACTTTGTATGCTCAAGATATGATTAATCAAAGTTGGGTCAAAATAGGGGTACTAGAGGTAGGATGCAAGGTAAAAAAATTAACCATTTTGGAATTGGTAAAAAATGGTGTCAAATCAAAGAGTTCAATGAGATGATTCTAATGCCACTCGATTCGCCTCAAACGAAGCTCGTATGCGAAAGATATGCCCAGTGAAAGTTTACAAGTAACAATGTTGACTAGGGTACCATTGCTAATGTCAGCATGTATGCCAACATGGACGGATCATACCATGAGTCATGACATCCATCTAGGTAGGTGAGTTAGCATCTGGCATTGAGTTGGATGAATTAGGTTTTGACACATGTCTTCATTCGACAAATTAGAAGATGCCACATGGCCCAATAAGATGGTTTCATGTGGCACCTCGGCTGAGCTCCTCCAATGGTTGGTTTCAATCGTTTGATAGAAATATATATGGTTGGGGGTTGAACCCCCAAACTCCCTTATACAAAGGTTCTCACCTACCATCATGCCATATATTTTTCTCTGCATATATAAGGGCACAAGTTTTTTTTATTAAAGATGGTTTTCTATTTGGAGGGGTGGCGGTTTGAACCGTCAACCCTCCTCTCTCAACCGATGACTCCCTCCATTGCGCTATGCACATGAATTCAGCATTTATCAGAGGCAGTTTTATTTTAAAATAGAGTAAAAGTTGATTCCAAGTCTAAAATTTAAATATTAAACCCCAAATTTAATTATATAAAATACTTAAGCCCAAAAATAACATAATATTATAAGGGTCTTAAATAATATTTTAAGATTATGTAAAGATTTATAAGGGCTTAAATGATATGTAAAGTTTATTAAGATTTTTTTTAAGGGGATTAGGAAGATTATAAAGGATTTTAATGTTATTTTAATGGGATATTGAGAGATTTGTAAATTATATGGTTATGAACCATATTAAGAAAAACTTGTGTATAAAAGGGTGGTAGTTTATGAATTTGGGTAAGTGGTAAATAGAGAGAATTCCTTGGAGAATTTGAGTGTTCATCTCTATGCATCAGAGGAGCATCATTTTGTTATAGTAGAAGGAGATAGACTTTGTAACTCTTGAAAACCAAGAGAATTGAAACTTTGTTTAGTTGAAGCCTTGTAACTAGTTTTGTAACATAATCGAGAATTGATCACTTTGTTTGAGAGGGACCTAGAGACATAGCCATATTGGTGAACTGTGTTATCAACTCATGTTTGTCTTCTCTCTTCTATCTCTCTTTTGTTTAGTCCATTACTTTATTATTGTTGTGTTTATTTAAAAATTTCAATTATGTTTTTAAAACCTTCTAATTAATATTTGTAATTGTTAAGAATACACATGCAATTGTCATAGATCCTAACAACATATCAAATTAGCCATTAGAGCATCGTGATGGAAGAAATCAATGCCCATAGCATTGAATGGAAAAACGTGCATATGAGGATCTCCATGACCACCATACTTTTCAAATTTTGGAATCTCCATCCCCGAGGGATAAGAGTGTTTAGAGTAGAAATGGATAGAGGACTGTGGTGGAATAAAGTTTGAAAGATAGGTTGAGAGGTATCACTAGATAGGTTCACTAACTGGTTTTGCATCTAACCCATGTTCTGCAACAAGGTATTTAAGATAGGGTTAGAAGATGAAACATGATTAGTGGAACCTCCACCAGATTCACTAGAGCCACTAGAACCACTAGAACCACCAGAACCGCCAGAACCACCAGAACCACCAGAACCACCAATCCCCATTCTAGTAGAGACCCCACCACCTAGACCAACATAGACTCTAGGATTGCCACCAAGAGCATTCAAAGTGGAAGAGTTGAAGCCCAAGAGTACCTTGCTTATTTTAAAGGTGGGTGTTGGTTGAGGACCAAAGGTAGTGTCAACGAAAGGACTATTCTCGACCATACATATTGATACACTATGCATTGAGACTTCTATATATCTTTTAGCGATCTTAAAGCCTAGGTTTTAGACAATGGGTGGATTAAGATTATACATTGGGACATGAGTGTCCATGATGTTTGCAAGGCCCTAGAGAGATTCTACACCTCTTTGGTCCTTAGCCAACATAGCTCTCAATGTAGTAATAGACTTAGCTACTTTACCCAGAGTTCTTTCTTTCTCCAAGTACTTCTCAAAATCCTTGATTCTTCTATCTAGGGAAATAAGTTGTATCAAAGGGATCTTAATAAAATCACCTTTCTCCACAAATGAAGTGAAAGGAGAACCATGAGGTGTAGGAATATGATGAGCTTCCCCAAAAGGGTTGGAGAAACTTGTATTTATTCCTAAAATTATTTCTTCAAAGGTAGAAATGATAGTGACCTTCTTAGGATCCATATCTATGTGTTGTAAGCTTCTCCCAAAAATGTGTCCAGAGGTTTTCACCTGAGCCGTAAAGCTCATAAATCTTCACAATACATAAGTTTGTAATACACCCAAAATGTAATAGAAGGATACCTGAAACTAAGAAACAAAAATAAGACTTTCATGTTAGGCTCACTAAAAATGTAGAGTAGGGGGATTCATCACCCTCGATGCTCTAGGTCATAGGAGAGCCCCAAGAAAAAAACTACCCTAAATTACCTTATATAGTTTGATAGGCTGATAGAGAGTCTGGAAAGGAAGGAAAAATAGTGCACTGGTTTCCTTTTGCCGAAAATAGGTGTCTTTAGGACTAGGTGAGCTAGCCTGAAAGGTTTCAAACTATAGATTAGATAGCTCATTGACTGAGGATAGTATCATGGGATCTAGACTCTAGCACAACACACTAGCATCTCGGGGACATGTTGGATTCTTGTACAAACAAGGGTCAAGAAAACAAACAAAAAACACAAAGGTCCTACTTACTATCCGACTGCTAAGATTTTACAATTTTACAAAGAAAGTACAAAAAGAAGAAAGTACAACAAGAAGAATATTGGAAACTATTCTAATGTGAAAAGGATAAGGAAAGAGAAGGAAAAGATACATATCCATCGACTCTTAGATTCTTCCATTAACTTTAAGTAGATGATCATACACCTACACAAAGAAGAACAAGAAAATGTTGTGGCTATGTTTTGAGGTCTGCCCCAGTCAGACCCTTGTTTTGATATTCCCACCTCCACAGATAGCCAAATATGTAATGAGATATATAAATCAATAAAAAAGAGAATAGAGGAGATGTTAGGGAAAATAAGGTGTCTCAACCTTTGATTTTTCCATAGCTTTGATTTTTCTAAATATTGAATATTGCTAATTTTATCACATTGTCTTGTGAGTTACAATTTGTAGTTTCTATTCAGATGAGGATTCAAGTTGGAAAGTTGATTTTACAGGTGGAGTTGTGCATAATTTTTTTTTCTATTTTCATGTTGAGTTTATATGGAATGTGAGTTTTTGAGATGCAGTTATTTTGGAAAGTGCATATTTTACAATGTGGCATGTGGTGATAATTGGAAAGTTATTGTTGTGTGTCTGTAGTGTCTATGATGCTTTTCATGTTGCACATTTAGCCCTTGGCAGTTGTTTTAGAAATATCTAATTTTTGCATTGTAAGCTCTTATATATTGAGCACTTGTATTTTGGAGTTTTAAGTTGTTTTATTGAAGTACCGTTATGCTGCCAAAATTACTCTAGAATTGTTGAGAGGTGTGAAGGCTCTTTCAAGAGTATAGCTCTGGAATTATATTGTAACCTGTTAATTGTTTCTAAATAATATAATTGAGCTATGTTTTGGAGTGTGGGATTTTTCTCCTGAAAGGGTTTTCCCCATGTAGAATTTTATGTTATGAGTTCATTGTTTTTCTATTTTTGATATGTATGTGCATCTAAATCTGTAATAGTTAAAGGTTCTTAGAAATGTTTTCAGCTCTCTCCTTCTTAGATTAGTGTAGGAAGCTACTTTTTCCTACCCAACTTCCTTTCAGTTGGCATCAAAGCCTGGATAGCTTTAATTTTTTTGTTGGGTTTGAAGGGATTTTTGAGCTGATCTTTGTTTTAGTGAGAGTTTTGCAAAAGAATATTTTGTGACCTTATTGCAGGTAAAAGATGGAAAGCACATCAAGTAGAACTGAAATGGAAAATTTTAATGGTGCAAACTTCAAGTGTGGAACTACGGTAAATTTGGTCATTTCAAAAAAGAGTGCAAGGAAGAGAAAAAATAAGAAATACAAAAATATTTTCTTTGATTTCAACTTTGATAAATCCTCTCAAAATGATGTAGATGCATTTGTCATAGCTTTGTTAATGCATACATCAGAAGCTGTGTGGTTGATAGACTCGGGTGCTTCTTTCCACATGAGGTCTGACAGAGGTTGGTTTTTGAAGTATGAAGAATATGATGGTGGGAAGTTGTATCTGAGTGATGAGTCTCACCTAAAGATTTTTAGTCATGGAAGAGTAAAAATTAGATTCCCTAAAGGAAGACTGAAGGGGATTGATGGTGTCTTTCATATCCCCGGTTTGACAGAAAACCTACTTTCTATGAGAAAATTGAATGATGTGGGAGTGAAAGTTTTTTATTGAGTGGAGGATACAAGATGATGAGAGGAGATATGGTGTTGGTTAAGGGTGTTTAGATTGGAAACTTGTTCAAGATGGATGCATGCACTATTTAGTGCAATAGTTTCCCTAAAAAACAAAGAATAAATCTTTGGATTCTTCATCCTCACCATTAGATTGAGTAGAGAAATCTATAGAAGCTACATCTGATGGTTGTGAATTGAGGGTAGCTAAGGGTGCTCATTACTTAGAAATGAAGCATATTGTAGAGAAGAAAATGCTATGGCATCAATGAATTGGTCACATTGGCAAGAAAGGTCTTAGAGCTTTGAAATCTAAGAGCCTTGTTGAAGGCCTTGATGAATGTAATCTCGAGTTTGAATTTTGTGAACTTTATGTTTATAGAAAAAAAAACCTTGTTACTTTTCACTCTAGTTATCACAAGTCTTCTGGGGGTTTTGGACTATGCTCATGCAAATGTATTTGGTCTTGTGAATGTTCCTTCATTGTCAAAATTTGTATATTTTTTCTTTCATAGATGATTCCAATAGAAGGATATTTGTTTATTTTCTCATAAGAAAACCTTAAGTGTTTAGTTGATTTAAGGATTTTAAAGCCTTTGTTGAAAATTAGACTAGTAGAAAGATTAAATGTTTGACGACTGACAATGGTGGTGTTTTTTTTAGTAGAATTTGACAAATTTTGTAATGAAAATGGGATTGAGAGACATAATACAACTCCATGCACCCCACAACAAAATAGAGTTGTAGAGAGGATGAATAGGATGTTGATTGAGAGGGATAGGAGTATGCTGAGTGGTGCTATCCTTGAGCATAAATTTTGAGTTGAAGTAGTAGCCACTACATGCTATTTAATCAATAGATCTCCTACATTAGCTCTTGTTGATAAGACATCCATGGAGTCGTGGTCTTATAAAAATATTTCAATGAGACAACACAAAGTATTTAGTTGTCAATTTTATGCTCGTGTTCGGATTGAGAAGATGTCTAAGTTGGAGAATAAATTAGTTAAATGTATCTTCATCAACTATGGTGTCGAATTGAAGGGGTACAAGCTTTGGGATCTAGTGGCCCAAATTTTCTCTATAGAAGAAGTGTGATTTTTTGAGAGATGAAACCTTCCATAGTTGAGCTACAACTAGAGAAAGAGGAGAAACAAAAGGAGGTAGTTCAAGTTCCACTTACTCCAATAAAAGAAGCACATACTCTTGTTGAACTTGGTGATGAGGAAAGTTTGAGAATATTTGAAAGTTCTAAAGAAGAAGAACCTCAACCTCAGTAATCCAGGAGGTCTACCAGAGATAGGCAACAACCTGATAGGTTTGGATATTCACCTGAAATATTTGGTCATTCTTTGTTGGATTCTAGTTTCTTTTTTTCTTTGATTTCTAACATTGATGAGCCTAGGACTATTAGAGAGGCTATGGGTGTGAGTTATGTAAATGTATAGATGAAAGCCATGGATGAAGAAATGACTGCATTCAAGAAAAATGATACATGGGATCTGATGCCTTTTCCTAAAGGACAAAAACCTATTGGTTGTGAATAGGTGTTCAAGATAAAATCTGGTCTAGATGGCAGTGTTGAGAAGCATAAGGCATAGTTTGTTGCTAAGGGATATTATCAGGTGAAGGGAATTGACTATGGCGAGATTTTATCTCCTATGGTGAAACTGACATCTATCTAGTTCCTATTATCACTTGCAACAAAATATGATCTAGAGGTGGAGTAAATGGATGTGAAGACAAAGTTCCTTCATGGTGACTTGGAGGAAGAGATTTATATGTCACAACCAAAGCATTTCATGGTTAAAGGTAAAGAAAATCTGGTTTGCAAGTTGAAAAAGTCTTTGTATGGTCTTAAGCAGTCTTGTAGAATGTGGTACTAGAATTTTGATACACGTGTTGTCATTGTGATTTTTGAGATCTAAATCTAACCATTGTGTTTATTACAAATATGATAATGGTCACATTGTCTTAATGTCATTGTACTTAGATGATATGTTAGTTTTTGGGAATGGTAAAAGTTTTATTTCAGATTTGAAGTCTTAGTTGTTAGCACAATTTGAGATGAAGGATCTAGGTGTAGTGAGGTATATTTTGGGGATGGAGATCAAAAGAGATATAGATAAAAGAAATATTTGGTTAATCTAGAGAAAGTATGCGAGTATAGTGTTGTAGAGGTTCAACATGATAACTTGTAGATAGTTAGTTGTTCTTTTAATGTAGGGGATGAATCTTTTTGTGGAGGATTGTCCAAAATATCCTACCGAGATGGAGGAAATGACTAGAATACCATATGCAAGTTATGTTGGTAGTATTATATAAGCTATGGTTTGTATGAGGCCAAAAATTTCCCATGTAGTGGGAGTCCTTAATTGGTTTATGGATAATATTGGATGGATGCATTGGGATTTAGTGAAGAGAGTGTTTAGATATTTGTGAGGTACTTCTGAGAATTCCTTATGTTTTCATGGTTATCCAAGTGGACCTCAGATCTCAGTGAGTATTCATCAATATGTGGATTTAGATCGGTCAGATGACATTAACAACAAAAGATCCACTAGTGACAATGTGTTCACAATGTATGGTGGTGAAATTAGTTGAATGAGTAGGTGGAAGTTGTAGTAACTTTGTCCATGATAGAAGTAGAGTACATGGCAGCTACTCATGCTTGTAAGGAAGCTATTTGGCTTAAGCATTTGTGTTTTGATATTGGTTTAGATGCAGGGTAGATTAATATTTTTTGTTATAGTCAAAGTGTGATTTTCTTGGCAAAGAATCCTACTTTCCATGCCAGAACAAAGCACATTGATGTTCAATTTCATTTTTCATGATATGGTGGAAGATGGAAAGGTGAAGTTGGAGGAGGTTGACACCCTGCAAAATGTTGTAGATTCATTGACAAAGCCAGTGAGCACATAAAATTTTAGATGGTTTTTGGATTCTATGACCCTCATGACCTCTAATAGTTAAATCTTGTTACTTTCATTGGATCTTCAAAGGTGTTCAACAAATGGGATAATTTTGGGAAAAAGAAGATGTCTCAAACTTTGATTTTTCCATAGTTCTGATTTTTCTAAATATTGAATGTTGCTAATTTTCTCATATTGTCTTGTGAGTTACAACTTGTAGTTTTTATTCAGATGAGGAGTCAAGTTGGAAAGACGATTTTACAGGTAGAGTTACGCATAAATGTTTTTTCCATTTTTCGTGTTGAGTTTATATGGAATGTGATTTTTTGAGGTGCAATTATTTTGGCAAGTAAAAATTTTATAGTGTGTCACAGTGGTGACAATTGGAAACTTACCATTGTGCATCTCCAGTGTTTTTGGTGCTTCCCATGTTGCACATTCAAACCTTGGTAGTTGTTTTAGAAATGTATAATTTATGCATTGTAAGCTCTTATATATTGAGCACTTTTATTTTTGAGTTGTAAGTTTTTTTATTGAAGTGCCATTATGCTGCCAAAATTACTCTAGAATTGTCAAGAAGTGTGAAGAATCTTGCAGGAGCATAACTCTAGAATTATATTGGAACTTGTTAATTCTTGTTGAATAATATAATTGAGTCATACTTTGGAGTGTGGGGTTTTTCTCCCTAAAGGGTTTTCCCCACATAAAATTTTATGTTATGAGTTCATTGTTTTTCTATTTATAATATGTTTGTGCATATAAATTTGTAATAGTTAAAGGTGTTTAGAAATTTTTATAGCTATCTCCTGCTTAGATTAGTGTAAGAAGTTTCTTCCACTTATTCGGCTTCCTTTTAGGAGAGACTATCAAATAGAGTGCAAATACAACCTAGATACTACTCTATAAGACACAATGATGCGAATAAATAAAAAGAACAATATCACCTTCCCTCTATGAGCATTGAAGACTTGAGAAGAGAGGGTGAGAAAAGGCTATGTCTTACCAAAAGGATAGAGCTTCAAAGATATGAAAAAAAATGGTGTTGTAGCAAGAAAACATGTTGTAGAAGCCAAGAAGAGGGCTTGTAGCAACAAGAAAAATCTAGAATGAAGAAGAAGAGAGAAAGAATGAGATTGAAGATCTAGAGAGCAAGAGAGTTAGAATGGTATGAAGTAATGAGAAATATGCATGAAGAAATGAAACAAATGAGTTTGAAGTCTCGAAATAGAGGTAGGGTTAATTTTTGTCAATCAAGGGCCAACAAAAGATGTTAGTTTTTTAGCTAAATAGAAACACAATTTTTTTATAGATTCCAAGGGTAGGAATCTTATCAGGATGCTAGCACAATGCATAGGCATCCATGTGACGTGCGTGCATCCCTAAAAAAAATTCCTCCACCAACACAAAAAGACATGGCTATGTGGAAGGAATAAGCTAGAGGTGATGAGGTTTGCATCACTTATATTTTCCAAGGTAAGGGTAAATAAATGGTGAGTTTGAATAGGGTGGAAATTAATTCCATTACAATTTCATGCCCTAAATTGTTTGTGGAACCTTGGGAAATGGGGGATAGAGAGATGGATGATTTATTATGTGCCATCACACCCACTTCCAAGGTGATTCCACTCAAGGATAACCCTAGTGATCTCAATGAAAAGGAGATTGAAATATTGCAATATGGTTTTCCTAGGGGTTGATGATTATTTAATGAGGGGTTGACCACCAAGTATAGATTTTGAAAAGACAATGAAATGCAAGATGTAATATAAAACCTTAATTGAATGCAAACTAACTCTAAAAGACCTAGAAAGAGGAATGAAATACAATAAAAAACTATGAGATAGAAAGTGTCCACATGAGAGATTGAATAAGGTAGAATGGAGGTCTAGATCACTAAAAAAACTATTGTTGATATTGACTAGGACTCATTTGCCAAGCTGGGTGAATTAGTGCAACTTTTGGGAAAATGTGCAGATATAGATTTTAGCCAAAAGGGTATCCAAAGATGTAAAAATATCTATCAGACCTATATAGTGGGAATCATTCACCTCTTGTGGCAAATCAATCCAATTTTTCTTTTCCAAAAGTTCGAGACCTGATTCTATTCCTCTTGGTCTACTCTACTCTTTTTGACTAGTTTCCAGATCTGAAACTGCAAATTGCCACCTGTAGGTCTTCTCTGAGCTTCTCCAAGGCTTGATGAAAACTTTAGTGATTTGAGAACTTTTCTCCAACTTTTCTCCTTGATAAATCTGCAACCTAGACCTATAAATTACATAGAAAGGAGAGGGAAAAATGTTGTGGGGTTAATGGATAGGGTTTTTCCTTGGTCAAACCCATTGTTGGTAATTAAACCTTGAAATGAAAGAAAATATGAATGGAAAATGATGAATGAACAAATAAAAATGTTGTAACTCACCAAACCTTAGCAATAAGGTGCTACAAATATGATTTAAATGGCTGCAATGGATGTGGTTCTTGAATCGTGCTTGAAACATTTTCTTGAATCATAAACTCTACATCACAATTGTTAGCACAATAACAAACATGATAGATAAAATATTTGACATGATGATTGCCACTTGAATGATACTCTAAAATTCTTGATAATTTGACCTTGAATGCCTTTGAATGCTCTTATGAATTCTTAAATTCTCTTGTGAAATCTCTTGAATGCTAGATGGCTTGTAAACTTGCTAGGTGAGAATATGAGTGAAAGAACCTTGTATTTATACCCAATTATGCAAGAATTCCAGAAATTACAACACTACAAGAAAACAACAGATCTAGGAGAATAAAATCCCATTAAAAATTTGAATTAAATTTGAATTTGGGCCACACGGGACTCATTCGCCCAAGGTGGCGAATGAGTCCACCTAGGCCTATTTTTTGGGAATATTTTTAAAAGTGCTTAGAAAGGTGTAAAGCTTGCTTCGAGGCCAAAATATCTAGGTGGGACCCATTCAACCAAGGTGGAAAATGAGTCCTAGATCCCTAAATTTGGGCTACAAAAGCAAGAAACACCTGTATTATGAATGGTTACTAATTAGTGTCAAGATTATCACCAAAAATATGCAATAAATGAGGCTTGTGGATGAAAATAGGGCCAATTAAAGAATGAGAAGGCCTAATCATTAATGACAAGCCTAGAGAAGTGTGAAAGTGTCTTACAACACTTTACAACACTCCAAATAATTAAAGATTAAGATTAATTTTGATTAAAAGGAATTATTAGATTTAGTTGTTTGATAAAATCCTAGAAAAGTGTGAAAGTGTGTTACAACACTTCACAACACTTTATCAAGGTTTTATTAAAATCCATTAATTAACAAGGGCCCAAGACCTAATGTGAATGTGTCAACCACATTAAAACTCTAAATCAAGGCAGCATTATGCCAAAATCACAAGGAGGGACCAAGGAATCCAAAAAAAGTAGAAGGGTTACTTTTTCAGTGACTCCATCTAGCCCCCACTTTAGTGGGAGGATGAAATTTCTTCAAACTCACACTAAAGTAAAAAATCATGCACCAAGAGGGGTTTAAATACACCAATGTAAAAATGATGAGATAATGATCAAGAGGGGTGATCAAGCCCCCAAGATCAAGATACCATGACAAACCAACATAGGCACAAAGGAACACACATGAGAATGATATAAAGAGAAACAAAAAAGCACAAGCATGCATTGCCAAAGATGAAAAAGAGAAAAAGGTGAAAAAAATAATCGGATCAAGCTTTGACCATTTCTCCATCTTAATGTGGATCAAATCTAGGCTGTTTGTCCAAAAAATTCATACTCACTATGAGGCAAAAAAAATCCTGGCTATCCATTGAGTGAGAAGGCCTAAAAGGTGAGAAACATACCCTCATGGCTGATATGCATTTACACTCATGATAGTGGCTATAAGGAAAGTAATGAATCAATAAGGGATTCCCACTCAAACCATACCAAAGTTATACCTCCTGATAAATTTAATAATTCACCACACAAAGATGATTTTCGAGCTTCATGAGGCAAGCAAAACTTCATATGCTTGGAGCTCATTGGTGCAGAAGCACCCTCAGGACCTGATGCCTACAGTAGGAAAAGTTTTTTTTTTTTTGTCTTGTTTTGTGTTTTTAATTGTTAATAAGGTCATTTTAGGCCAATATAAGTCATTTGGAGTCATTGATGAAGTTTTGGTGTCATGTAGTTGAAAAAATGAAAACATTGTCAAAAGTTGTCAAATATTGTCATAACAACTTTTCTTGTCAAATGACAGCTTTTAAAAGTTTGTTAAAAATTGTTAAATGGTAGTTTTAGGTTGGTTGGTGGGAATAAATTGTTTGTACAAGCATAAATATGAGCCTCCAAGTCGAATGGAGGGTTTGTGTGTAGATTGAAGAGGAATTTTTGAATGAAGACTTGAATTTTCTATAATTTCCAACATTCCAACACTGTTATTTGTGTTTGTATGGACTGTACGGCATGCCATTTTATTTGAGATTACTTGGGGTGGATAGCCACATGAATATAGTTTAATTTCCTTTTAGTTTCATAAATTTTCATGTGGTATTTTGAAAGTTATTGCATTTTTATTAAAAATTGCCTGGAACCCTACCTAGGGTTATCTGTTTCAAGAAAATGTCATAATTTTTTTTTCCAAAATTAGATCTTTATAAAAAATTGATAAAAATTCCATAACTATGTTATATTAAACCTCACTAGAGCAATTGGCTTCACTAGTTTTTCTGTGAAAGTTATGAATGACACTTCGTTGCGTTTCTAGGTAGGACAATCTCTTATCTAATAGTCAATTTTTGGATATTTGTGTAGCAATGTATTGATTCAATGTTGAATTCGATTGAAGAATATTATACCATGTTGTGGCAGATCTTTTTAGACCAAGCAATTCATTCGGAAAGCCTTCTCTTGGTTTGGGTTGTTGAGTCCTCAAAGTCATGAATTACAGCGTTTGGACTATGTATGGGTATGACAATAAGAGGGGTTGAAAATGTATTGTTTGTAAAAGTCAATGAAGTGTCTATGTAAGGGATTGAAAGGTTCTAACATGTCATGTCCCTATTGTGTTCTTTGGGCTATTATTAGTTCCTTGGATTTAAAGGTTGCAAGTATCACAAGGGTGTTGTCCTTAGTAGGATAAACCCTTTTTGTGCAATGGTAAAAGATGAGTAAAGTGTTGATTGGAAACCACAAGAAGGTGATGAATGGGATTAGGATTGATTCCTCCAAATATTATGTATTATTTCTTGGGTGAATGGCATTTCCTAAAGGGTTGAGGTGTCAAAGCACAAAAGTGCATGTAGCTGTCCTAATGTGTTAAGTCTTATGTTTGAAGACCATCAAGTCCTTTAATAGTGTTCTTAACCCTTACCTCTACATCAAATTGGTATCAGAGCCAAAATATTTTGGCAAGGAATTTTTGGGATTTTGTGTATTATCTTTTTTTACAGGTTGAAGGAAGAACTTGGATACCAAAAGACTAGGCCTATGAAAAATAAAGAGGCCTAAGGTAAGGTATCATGAAGACAAGGAGAAGCATTGAGAAGAAGCAAGGTGAAAGAGAATTGCTTGAGAAAGAAGAATGTAAATGTTGAGAAGATTAGTCCATGGAGACTTGTAGAGTAAGGAGTTATCAAGCAAGAAGCAACAAGAGAAAAGAACAGAGAAAAGTGAGAAGGAAAAATTACTAAATGTTCAACAAGAGATAATAGAGTTGAGGAATGCCTTGGAACAAATGAAAGAAATTCAATAAAAAATTCAAGAAATAATGGATCTTGAGATGCAACAGTGTCTTTAGAAAGAAAACTAGGAAAATGGTTGGCATTGGCCAATAAGAAAGAAGGTAAAGTGGCCCATCAAGAAGATCATTTAGAAGATAAGAAGGAAAGAAAGGAGAGAAGAACTAGACATTGGAGAGTCTTTGTTGATGAAGGAAGAGCCTAAGCCATCTGAGGAAGAGGAAACATATGAAGAAAATGAGTCCATTGAGACTCAAAATGTTATTTCTAACAATATTTGTGAGTATGTGTTTACAGGTGCAGTAGATAAAAATGTAGATGGAAACAAGTATAAAGTAAAAGAAGTGAATATAGTGTATACAGATTGTTATGCACTATGTGATGAAGATGTTTCCAAAACAACCAAGTTAATGGTTGCATTTTATGATTTTATGGATGATGAATATGTTGAAAAAATTTATTCCAATGATGAAGATGAAGACATAGACAATGGTATTGAGGCATATGAATGAGAACTCGAATTTTGGAACCTAGAAGTTGAGAAGATGCTAACTAAGAGACGATGCAAGAAGAGGAAGAAATATCTAGGGAAATTTAGGAATGTAGAACATAATAGATTTGTAGGTTTCAAGAGTCCAAGATGGAAGACATTGACAAATTTGTAGATCACATCTCAGATGGAACTAACATTTTTCTCTTCCTTGGGAGTATGGTGCAGGAGCACCCTCAAGACCTGATGCTTATAGGAGGAAAAGTTTTATTTTGTCTTGTTTTGTGTTGCTCAATGTTAATAAGGTCATTTTAGGCTAATATAAGTTATTTTGAGTCATTGATGAAGGTTTAGTGTCATTTAGTTGAAGAAATGAAAACATTGTCAAAAGTTGTCAAATATTGTCATAACAACTTTTCTTATCAAATGACAACTTTGTAAAAAATTGTTAAAAGTTGTTAAACTCTAGTTGTAGGTTGTTTTGGGGGAATAAATTTATTTTACAAGCATAAATATGATCCTGGAAGTCAAATGGAGGGTTGGTGTGTAGATTGAACAAGAATTTTTGAATGAAGACTTGAATTTTCTGCAATTTCTAAAGTTCTAGTGCTGTTATTTTTGTTTGTATTAATTATACGGTGCACCCTTTGATATGAGATTACATGGGATGGATGAAAATGTGAATATAGTTTAAGTTCATTTTTGTTTCATCAATTTTCATTGGATATTTTGAAAGTTATTGCATTTTTATTCAAAACTACCTGGAACCCTACCTAGGGTTATCTGTTTAGGAAAAATTGTCATAAATTTTGTTTCAAGCATTAGATATTTATAAAAAATTGGGAATTTATTTTTAACTATGTCATATTCAACCTCGCTAGAGATATTAGCTTCATTAGTTGTTTTTTGAAATTTATGAATGACACTTTGTTGTGTTTCTAGGTAGGATAGTCTCTTATCTAATAGTCAATTTTTGGATATTTGGGTAGAAATGTATTGATTCAATGTTGAATTTGGTTGAAGAAAATTATACCATGCTATGGAAGATATGTGAAAACCAAGGAATTCATTTGGAAATCCTTAATTCTATTGATTTTGGTTGTTGAGTCCTCAAATTCATGAATTGCAAGGTTTGAACTATGTATGGATATGACAGTCAGAGGGGTAAAAAATGTATTATTTTTAAAAGTTAGTGAACTGTATATTTAAGGGATTGAAAGGGTATAACATGTCATGTACATGTTGTATTCTTTGGGCTGTTATTAGTGCCTTGTATTTAAAGGTTGCAAGTATCATAAGGGTGTTGTTGTCCTTAATAGGATAAACCCTCTATGTGCAAGGGTAAAAGATGAGTAAAATGTTGATTGGAAACTAGAAGAAGGTGATGAATGATATTATGATCGAGTCCTCCATATGATATATATTGTTTCTTGGGTGAATGGAATTGTCTAAAGGGTTGAGGTGTCAAAGAAAAAAATGGCATGTTGTTGTCTTAATGTGTTAAGTCTTATGTTTGAAGACCATCAAGTCCTTCAATAGTGTTCTTAACCCCTACCTTTGCATCAAATTGGTATCAGAGCCCAAAGATCTGGGCAAGGAAGTTTTGGGATTTTGTGTATTATCTATTTATACAGGTTGAAGGAAGAACCTAGATACCAAAAGACTAGGCTAGGGGAAAAGAAAGAGGTCTAAGGTGAGGTATCACGAAGACAAGGAGAAGCATTGAGAAGAAGAAAGGTGAAATAGACATGATTGAGAAAGAAGAATAGAAATGTTGATAAGATCAGTCTATGGAGACTTGTAGAGTAAGGAGTTACCAAGCAAGAAGCAACCAGAGAAAAGAAGAGAAAAAAGTGAAAAGAAAAAATGACTAAATGTTGAACAAGAGATAATAGATTTGAGGCATGCCTTGAAAAAAATGAAAGAAATTAAATAAAAAATTCAAGAAATAATGGATCTTGAGATGCAACAATGTCTTGAGAAAGTAAACTAGGAAAATGGTTGGCATTGGCCAATAAGAAAGAAGATAATGTGGCCCATCAAGAAGATCATTTAGAAGAGAAAAAGGCAAGAGAGGACATCAGAACTAGATATTGGAGTCTTTATGGATGATGTAAGAGCCTAAGCCATCTAAGGAAGAGGAAAAATATGAAGAAAATGAGTCCATTGAGATTCAAAATGTTATTTATAAAAATATTTGTGAGTATGTGTTTATAGGTGCATCAAATGAAAATTAAGATGGAAATGAGTATAAAGAAAAAGGAGAAGTGATTGCAGATTGTTATGCACAATATGGTGAAGAAGATGTTGCCAAAAAAACCAAGGTAATGGTTGAATTTTTTTATTTTATGGATGATGAATATGCTTAAAAATTGTATTCCAATGATGAAGATGAAGACACAGATGGTGGTATTGAGGCATATGAATGAGAAATCGAATTTTGGATCCTGAAAGTTGAGAAGATGCTAAGTAAGAGACGGTGCAAGAAGAGGAAGAAAGATCCAGGGAAATTTAGGAATGCAAAACATATTATATTTTTAGGTTGTAGGAGTCCAAAATAGAAGACATTGGAAAATTTGTTGATCACATCTTAGATGGAACTCAGATTTTTCTTTTCCTTGGGAGTATGGTGTAGGAGCACCCTCAGGACCTAATGCCTACAAGATAAAAAGTTTTAGTTTTTGTCTTGTTTTGTGTTTTTCAATGTTAATAAGGTCATTTTAGGCTAATATAAGTCATTTGGAGTCATTTATGAAGGTTTGGTGTCATTTATTTGAAAAATGAAAACATTGTCAAAAGTTGTCAAATATTGTCATAACAACTTTTCTTGTCAAATATTGTCATAACAACTTTTCTTGTTAAATTTTGCTAAAAGTTTTTTAATGGTAGTTGTATGCTTTTTGGGGGAATAAAATTATTGTACAATCATAAATATGAGCCTCCAAGTCAAATGGAGGGTTGGTGTGTAGATTGAACAAGAATTTTGAATGAAGACTTGAATTTTCTGTAATTTCCAAAGTGCCAATGTTGTTATTTGTGGTTGTTCATATTGTATGGTAAACCATTTGATTTTATATTACTTGGGATAGATTTCCACGTGAATATAGTTTAATTTAATTTTGTTTTCATCAAATTTTATTGGATATTTTGAAATTTATTGCATTTTTATTAAATATTGCCTCGAACCCTACCTAGGGTTATCTGTTTTGGGAAAAATATCATAAATTTTGTTTGCACCATTATATATTTATAAAAATTTGATGAAATTTTTGTAACTATTTTATATTCAACCTCATTGGAGCGATTGGCTTCATTAGTTCTTTTGTGAAATTTATGAATGACAATTTGTTGCATTTCTAGGTAGGGCAGTCTCTTATCTAATAGTCAATTTTTGGATATTTGTGTGCAAATTTATTAATTAAATGTTGAATTTAGTTGAATAAAATTATACCATGCTGTGGTAGATATTTTTAGACCAAGGAATTCATTTTTCAAGACTTCTCTTGGTTTGGGTTTGTAGCATAGAAAAAAGGGTCATTTGGCTTTTTCGCACTCGTTTCGGTCCTCCTTGTGGATTTTGGCTTAATGTTGCCTTGATTTAGTGTTTTAATGTGGATAAAACATTCAAATTAGGTCTTGGGTCCTTGTGAACTAATTTATTTTAATGGTACCTTGCAAAGGTGTTGTAAATTGTTTCACACTTTTCTAGGGTTTTATCAATTAACTAAGGATAATAAATATAATTTCAATCATAATTAACATTAATCTTGCCTTATGTGGTGTGTTGTAAAGTTTTGTAACACAATTTCATATTACTTTAGGTTTTTCATTAATAATTGGAATTTATTATGCTTTAATTGGCCTTATTTTGCATTCACAAGCCTCATTTATTGCATCTTTTTGAGGATAATCCCAACACAAATTAGTAACCAATCACAATTCAGGTGTTTCTGGCTTGTCTGACTCAGATTTAGTGATCTAGAACTCATTCACCACTTGTGGCGAATGAGTCCCACCTAAATTTTTTGGCCCCAAACCTATTTTTACACCTGTCTAAGCACTTTTGATTTTTGGTCCCATACATTATGCCAGATGGGACTCATTCACCACTTGTGGCAAATGAGTCCTGTGTGACCAAAATTCAAATTTAATTCAAATTTATAGCCGGATTTTATTCTCCTAGATCTCATGTCGGCTTGTAGTGTTGTAATTTCGAGAATTCTTATATAATTGAGTATAAATACAAGGTTCTTTCATTCATTTTCACCTAATACTTTTGTGAGAACATTCTTAATAGAAAGTTGAGTTCACAAGAGCATACAAGTATCTTCAAGATAGTTCAAGAGCATTCAAGGGTAGAATTATTCATCAACTGTTGTAGAAATTCAAGATCCATCATCATGGAAAGGTTCTAATTGTGTTACTTCATTTTTATGCTTCATTATCTTATTTCACCATTTGGTTTAATTACCTAAAAGGGTTTTGACCAAGGAAAACCCCCATTCCCTAACAATCGACAAGTTTTCCCCTCTTTAATGTGTGATTGTAGGTTTGTAGATTGAAGAAAAGTGGATTGGAAGCCTTCAAAAGCACCAAAATGACAAAGTTGCAAATGTTGTCAAAGTTATCATGAAAAGTTGTTAGAACTCACAAAAACTTAGATCTATGGAAAAATATCTGTCCAATTTGCATGAAATCAGTGGTAAAGTGCTTATTTCATCCATCATCAGAGGCTTACAAAGTTTTAGTTCAAGATTCTACTCCTAGGACACTTTGTGACAAAATGAGACTCATCCCCCAATTACGATGAATGAGTCCCACTGTAGGTGTTTTTCAAAGATGTTTGCAGATTTGGATACCCTTTTGGCTAAAACTTACTCCTATGCAAAAATCTAGATCTGGGACTAAATCACCCAAAATAGCGAATGAGTCCCACTAGGCCAAAAAATTAAGTTTTCCAGCATTTCAGAGCTATTTCCAATGTTCAACACATTTTTTAGGTGCACACATTCTGTTTTGTAGATTTCTATTTTATTCTTCTTGCATTTTCAATTCATTTAGTTCAAGTTTGCATCAAACTAGGTTTTGCATTCCATTTTCCATGTCATACATTTTCCAAGCCCTAGCTTGGCAGTGAACCCCTCATTTAAACATCATTGAATTCCCTAGAACATCCCCCTTGCTAGATTTCAATCTCCTTTACATTGAAATCTCAAGGATTTATTCTTGAATGTGGAGTATAGAAAGACTTGTTGTCCTAGGTCCTACAACCTTTAGTGGAGACAATTTTCTACTCTACATGTTGGTGAACCTGCATTTTGAATACCTTCTTTTATGATTTGGATTCCATCATCATCCTAGATTTATCTTGCATTAACTTTCAATTAGAGTTTGCATTGGTTAATTAGCATTCTAGGGTTTCTAAATTTTGCATTAGTGAAAGTGCATATAGGTTGCATTTTTGCATCTCAAATAATTGAAAATCATCTTAAGACTGCATTTGCATCTTAGACTTACATCATATAGCATAGAAAACATAAAAATCAACCAAAAAAATAAAAAATTTCTGAAAAAAACCCCCATTGGGACTCATTCACCACCTTGGACGAATCACTCCCTGTACACATCTGAAACTGCCTCTTACAACACTAAAAACCTTATTTTTAAGCTTATATTTTCTTCCATTGTTTATATGTTTTAGTTGGTGAACTTTTTGTTTCATGCATTTTACAAAATCTAGCTTAAATTGGCCCATTTCATGCATTGCTTAATTTCAAATTTGCATTCACAACATTTCATTTTCAGATAATTGCATTACCTTGTTTGAAATCTAAAAATTACATTTCATCCTAGGTCTTTACATTGTATTTTAAGTTTTCATAGCTTCTATTAAATTTAAATCATTAGAAATAGAATTATTTACATTCATGGCAATTATGGATAGCATTGGATTTTTGCAATTTTCATTTTTAGCATTAGTTCTTAGTTCACTTAGATCTGATTCATTAGAAAATGAAGACAAAAAAAATAAAAATTTAAAAGAAATAATTCAAAAAATGCTTAAATTTAGAAAAATCATATCATCCAAGCCCTTTAGTAGTGATGACATATACATGTTAGATGAAGCCCTTAAGGATTTCCTCTCACCAGGATCATCCACTAAAGGTTTGATACAAGAGGATGCAAGCATTGAAAATCATGAAAATCATAATTGTTCTCCCAATACCCCACCTATTAGTGACGAAGGTATCTTGGTGATAGGAGACACAATCATGGAAAATCATGAAAGTCTTGTTTGTCCTCCCCCTTGGAAAGATATTATGACACACAAAGCTGAGATCATGGTCACTACTTTACCTAGTCTCCATTCATCTCCCAACACCTCCCCTACTTGTGAAAATTATTTAGTGAATAAGGATACAATTGTGAATGATCATGACAAACATATTTGTGTGGAGGATATGTTGATATTTGATAGCTATGACAATCCCACTTCTCCTACTCAAGAAGATATTATAGGATATGGGGAAGTAAACGTAGATAATCATGAAAATCAAACTTTTCCTTCTCCTAATATCTTCTCTAGACATGAAGAAGATATTTTAGTGCTAGAATATATCCTTATTGAGACTCATGAGAATATTATTTCCCCCTTTCCTGATGCACCTACCATTTTGGAAGGCCTATTTGGGTATGTGCAGGATCATCATGAAAAAAATAGGCCCTTAAGTGGCGATGAAAATTCAAAAAATTAGAGTTAGGCAACTTGACGTAAAAATTTGAATAAGTTATCTATATTATTTCAAAAGTATGTAAGAATAGAATCTATAGAAAATTGAATGTAGTTTATAAACTACTAGGTTTATTTAAAAAAAAAAATCTAATTGGTGAAAAATTGAAATTTCAATGTAGTAGTACTTAAATTTCAGGGAAAAAATAAGAAGTAGGTGTTTGTCTAACCTCCCTAACCAAAATAAAATGATTATATTTTTTTATAAGATTTTATATATAAGTAGAGGACTCATGTCCCAATGTGATGCATATTTTTTTGTAATTTTTTTCCAAGTAAATAATTAATTATGAATTTTTTATTACAACTTTTCAAAAATATAAAAACTCATATGTCTGACCACCTTAACTTAGTCAAAAATTCATTTTTTTTTTTTAATCCTATAGTATGCAATGCATAGAATGTGACACATTTTTAAGATTCAAAAAATGTGATTTCATTTGAAAGCTATAGACATTTTTCAATCAGCCTATCAATTAGGACTTTAGTCATAATTCAAATGAAAATGAATAATAATTATTTATTAAAGTCAAAGTAAAGCATAATCTATATTGGTGGAAAGATGAGAATCTCCTTTAAAAACCCTTTTCATCTCATCAATTTTGGGTAAAACAAAGTCGTCAGCCACATGGGCCATCATATCACTTATATATCACCACTTTTTGGCCCATCATGATCCTGCACATACCCATTTGAACAAAAAAGTCCAATCATTGGTAACCATGAAACTCATAATTATCCTTCTCTTGATGTCTCCCCTATTTGTGATGAAGTTTCTTTACAACATCTAACCATGACATGTGATGCAAATCTTGTTTGCCACTTTTGTAAAAGCTCTCCTACTAGGATATATATTATAGCACAAGAGAACGAGACCTTAGAGAAAAAGGATGACATTGTGGACAATAATCAAATTTCCCCCTCTTCTCATATCTCTCATATTGGTGAAGAAGATATTATGGTGCTACAAGATCCAATCAATGAGAGTCATGATGAAAAAATTATTGAACAAGAAAATCTAACCATTACTTGTGATGAAGTCATTTTAGAAGAACCAAATTTTGAATGTCAATAACATTTAGTTTGTAGTTCTCCTAAAAAATCTCCTACTACGGAAGATAACATGGTGTAAGAAAACAACATTGTTGAACTCCTTTCAAACAGTAGTAATGTGTCTTCATTGGGTGATGGTAAAAAGATGATTCTAGATTGCCTTTATTAGAGATACATCAAACCAAGAACGCTGAGGTTATGCATGTGCAAGTGTCCATTAGACCTCCCTTGACTATTGGACCTCTTGCATCCATGGGACATCCTAAGAATCATTTAATTCTTCATCCACCCTCACAACAACCATAAGTTGAAAAGAAACCCGTGCTCATCTTAGAACCACCTAAAAGGAAACTCGATAACATTTCACACCTGCCAAGTTACAATGACATTTATCAGATATATAACGAAGTGTATATAGTCAATGCCAGCCTTGAACCTAAAGGACTTATGAAGCAACTTGAGAAAGGGTGAGATCCTATAAGGAATAATGGTCTTGGTTATTTTCCCTCAAAACAAAAACCTTCAATCAATGTCAACACTATTGCAAAAGATTCTTCCAAGACAAATTTAACCTTGATACATCCTAAATTGATAGATATATCATTAAATATGTATCAAGAAAAAAAATTATTTACTTATCAAAATAAATAACATTTGTTTTCGCTCCTTTCCATGTAATAGTTGTAGGATCATAACATACTCACTATTGCATGTTTTACATTCATCATAAGGAGAAATGTATCATCATTCATTCCAAGCTCACCCTTGTCCTACACTATGTGGGGGCAAGGGGATTAGTTAGACTTCTCCTCGTATGTCACTTATCATTGTCTCTTTTGGCTAGTTGTCTGTCTTTCATGTATATCTAAGAGAAAGCTTGGGATGTGGACGACATACCTTAAGTTGGCTCGCATGTGACATACTTATCCATGATGTAGCTTCATTTAGAAACATATGACTTGGCACAGGGATTTCTAAGTTGGATCTCATGTATTCTTTCATGCTATCATTTATCATTGGCTACTTTAAAGAAATTTCTCATAGTGATGTTGTAGCAATCACTTTAAAGTGGGGGCATACATCAATGACATCCTTTGGAAAAATTTCATGACATGATTTTTATGTTTTCTTGTGATGAGTCCTCTTCCTGCTAGTGTCAGTGGGTTTGATGTCATCCAAGAGTGTGCGATCTACTTACATGGCATGATTTGAATGAGGCATCTCATGGGTGACAATCTAACACTTTGACTTGTCCTCTCTTGGAGACATTAAACACAATTATCCGTAAGAAGAAGACATTACATGAACAAAGAAAAATACCCTTTAACAAAAAAATTACATGATATTTAAAAGCATTTTCATAGTGGTGCCTTATCAAAGTTATCAGGATGATAACTTTGGTATGGTTAGTATGATGGGAAGATGACACATTAGCATGCCTTTCTCATTATACGGTGGGAAGTTGACACACTGGCATGAATTTCTCACTAAACCACCTCATTGGGACAACTCACCTCATGGAAAACCTAATTTTGTTTGGCCCTAGAGTGAGCACATATTTTCCACGTCATTTTTATTTCTTTTAGTTCTTGACATTGCATGATCAAATATCTTATTTTGTTGCATATTATACACCTTGTGTGTGTCCTTTTGTGCTTATGTTTATTTGACTTGGGATCTTGGATCCTAGGGGCTTGACCACTGCCTTTATCTTTTTCATCCTTTGTCATCCACATTGGTACAATTAGACCCCTCTTGTTTGTCTACTTTAGTGTGAGTTTGAAGTAGGTTCATCCTATCACTAAAGTGGGGGCTAAACGTAGCATTGAAAAAAGGGTCCTTTAGCTTTTTCATTCTTTTTTGGGTCCTCCTTGTGGATTTTGGCTTAATTTTTCTTTTATTTAGTGTTTTAATGTGGATAACACATTCACATTAGGTCTTGGGCCCTTGTGAACTAATGTATTTTAATGGCACCTTGCAAAGGTGTTGTAAAGTGTTTCACATTTTTCTATGGTTTTATCAATTAACTAAGCATAATAAATATAATTTCAATCATAATTAACATTAATCATGCCTTATGTGGTGTGTTTAAAACTATTGTAACACACCTTTACATTCCTCTAGGATTTTCATTAATATTTGGGCTTTCTTATGCTTTAATTGCCCCTATTTTTCATCCACAAGCCTCATTTATTGCATCTTTTCAAGGATAATCCCAACACCAATTAGTAACCAATCAAAATTCAAGTGTTTCTGGCTTGTGTGGCCCAGATTTAGTGATATAGGTCTCATTCGCCACTTGTGGAGAATGGGTCCTACCTAATTTTTTTGGTCCCAACCCTATTTTTACACCTTTCTAAGCACTTTTGATTTTTGGTTCCATACATTATGCTAGATGGGACCCATTCACCAATTGTGGAAAATGAGTCCCGTGTGACCAAAATTCAAATTTAATTCAAATTTTTGATGTGATTTTATTCTCCTAGATCTAATGTTGACTTTTACTGTTGTAATTTCAAGAATTCTTGCATAATTGAGTATAAATACAAGGTTTTTTCATTCATTTTCACCTAAGACAAGTTTTTGATAACATTCTTAATAGAAATTTGAGTTCACAAGAGCATTTAGGTGTCTTCAAGAGCATTCAAGAGAAGAATTATTTATCAAGTGTTACAACAATTCAAGATCCATCATCATGGAAAACTTATAATTGTGTTACTTCATGTTTATGCTTCATTATCTTATTTCATCACTTGGTTTGATTACCTAAAAGGTGTTTTACCAAGGAAAACCCCCATTCCCTAACAATCAACAAGTTTTCCCCTCTTTAATGTGTGATCGCAGGTTTGTAGATTGAAGAAAAGTGGATTTGAAGCCTTCAAAAGCACCAAAATGGAAAAGTTACAAATGTTGTCAAAGTTTTCAGGACTCACGAAAAATCAGATCTAGGGAAAAACATCCATCCAATTTGCATAGTGGGAAAGTGCTTATTTTATCCATCATTAGAGGCTTGCAAAGTTTCAATTCAAGATTCTACTCTAGGGACACTTCACGAGAAAATGAGACTCATCCCCCACTTGTGGTGAATGAGGCCCATTGTAGGATTTTTTTAAATATCTTTTTAGATTTGGATACCCTTTTGGCTAAAAATTACTCCTATGCAAAAATCTAGATCTGGGACTGATTCACCCAGAATAGTGAATGAGTCCCACTAGGCCAGAAAACCAGGTTTTTCAGCATTTTGGAGCTATATCCAGTGTTCAACACATTTTCAGGTGCACACATTCTGTTCTGTAGCTTTTTATTTTATTCTTCTTGTATTTTCAAGTCATTTAGTTCAAGTTGGCATCAAATGAGGTTTTGCATTCCCTCTTGCATGTCATACATTTTCCAAGCCCTAGCTTGGTAGTGAACCCCTCATTTAAACATCATTCAATTCCTAGAATATTCCCTTTTCCAGATTTCAATCTCTTTTGCATTGAAATCTCAAGGATTTGTTCTTGAATGTGGAGTATAGAAAGACTTGTTTCCCTAGGTCCTACAACCTTTAGTTGAGACAATTTTCTACTCTACAAGGTTGTTGAGTCCTCAAAGTCATGAATTGCAATGTTTTGACTTTGTATGGATATGATAGTCAGAGGGGTTAAAATGTATTTTTTGTAAAAGTCAGTGAATTTTTTTTGTAAGGGATTGAAAGGGTCTAACATGTCATGTCCCTATTGTGTTCTTTGGGATATTATTAGTACCTTGGATTTAAAGGTTGCATGTATCATAAGGGTGTTGCTATCATTAGTAGGATAAACCCTTTGTGTGCATAGGTAAAATATGAGTAAAATGTTTATTGGAAACCATAAGAAGGTGATGAAAGTGATTAGGGTTGAGTCCTCCACATCTTATGTATTGTTTCTTGGGTGAATGGAATTGTCTAAAGGGTCGAGGTGTTAAAGAAAAAAAGTGCATGTTTTTGTCCTAATGTATTAAGTCTTATGTTAGAAGACCATCAAGTCCTTCAATAGTTTTCTTAACCCCTACCTCTACATCAAATTGGTATTAGGTCCCAAAGATTTGGGAAAGGGAGTTTAGGGAGTTTGTGTATTGTATTTTTTTATAGGTTGAAGGAAGAACCTGGAGACCAAAAGACTAGGCTAGGGGAAAATTAAAAAACCTAAGGTGAGGTATCATGAAGATAAGGAAAAAAATTGAGAAGAAGCAAGGTGAAAGAGAATTTCTTGAGAAAGAAGAATGGAAATGTTGAGAATATTAGTTCGTGGAGACTTGCAGAGTAAGGAGTTACCAAACAAGAAGCAACAAGAGAAAAGAAGAGAGAAAAGTGAGAAGGAAAAACAACTTAATGTTAAACAAGAGATAATAGAGTTGAGGCACACCTTGGAAAAAATGAAATAAATTCAAGAAAAATTTCAAGAAATAATGGATCTTGAGATGCATTAGTATCTTGAGAAAGAAAACTAGGAAAATGGTTGGCATTGGCCAATAAGAAAGAAGGTAAAGTGGCCCATCGAGAAGATCATTCAGAAGAGAAGAAGGAAAGAGAGGACATAAGAAACATACATTGGAGAGTCTTTTTTGATGATGGAAGAGCCTAAGCCATCCGAGGAAGAGGAAAAATACGAAGAAAATGAGTCCATTGGGACTCAAAATGTTATTTCTAACAATATTTGTGAGTATGTGTTTATAGGTGCAGTAGATGAAAATGAAGATGCAAACGGGTATAAAGAAAAATAAGAAGTGAATGCAGTGTATGCAGATTGTTATTCACAATATGGTGAAGAAGATGTTACCAAAAAAACCAAGGTAATGGTTTAATTTTCTAATTTTATGGATGATGAATATGCTAACAAATTGTATTCCAATGATGAAGATGAAGACATAGATGCTGGTACTGAGGCATATGAAGGAGAACTCGAATTTTGGAACCTAGAAGTTGAGAAGTAAGAGACGGTGCAAGAAGAGGAAGAAAGATCCAGGGAAAGTTAGGAATGTAGAACATGTTAGATTTTTAGGTTGCAGGAGTCCAAGATGGAAGACATTGACAAATTTTCAAATCACATCTCAGATGGAATTGAGACTTTTGGAGCACCCTCAGGACTTGATGCCTACAGTAGGAAAATTTTTAGTTTTTGTATTTTTTTTATGTTTTTCAATGTTAATAAGTCCATTTTAGTCCAATACAAGTCATTTGGAGTCATCGATGAAGGTTTGGTGTCATTTAGTTGAAAAAATGAAAACATTGTCAAAAGTTGTCAAATATTATCATAACAACTTTTCTTGTCAAATGGCAACTTTTTAAAATTTTGTTAAAATTTGTTAAATGGTAATTGTAGGTTGGTTGGGGGAATTACTTGATTTTACAAGCATAAATAGGATCATCCAAGTCGAATGGAGGGTTGGTGTGTAGATTGAACAATAGTTTTTGAATGGAGACTTAAATTTTCTACAATTTCCAATGCTCTAGTGTTGTTATTTGTGTTTGTAAAGACTGTATGGTCTACCATTTGATCTAATATTAATTGGTATGGATGACCACATGAATATAGTTTAAATTTATTTTTTTTGATCAATTTTAATTTGATATTTTCAAGTTATTGCATTTTTATTAAAAAACTACCTAGAACCCTACCTAGGGTTATTTGGTTTAGGAAAAATGTCATTAATTTTGTTTCCACCATTAGATCTTTATAAAAATTTGAGGAAAATTCTATAACTATGTTATCTCCAACCTCACTAGAGTAATTGGATTAATTTTTTGTTCTATGAAAGTTATGAATGAAATTTAGTTGCATTTCTAGGTAGGACAATCTCTTATCCAATAGTCAAATTTTGGATATTTGTGTAGATATGTATTGATTCGATGTTGAATTTTCTTGAGGAACATTATAAAATGCTATGGAAAATCTATGTAGATCAATGAATTCATTTGGAAAGCCTTAATTATCTTGGTTTGGGTTTTTGAATCCTCAAAGTCATGAATTGTAATGTTTGGACTATGTATGGATATGACAATCAAAGGGGTTGAGTATGTATTGTTTGCAAAAGAAGTGAAATGTTTGTGTAAGGGATTAAAAGGGTCTAACATTTCATGTACTTGTTGTGTTCTTTGGGCTCTTATTAGTGCCTTGGATTTAAAGGTTTCAATTATCATAAGGGTGTTTTTTTCCTTAGTAGGATAAACCCTTTGTGTGCAAGGGTAAAATATGAGTAAAGTGTTGATTGGAAACCACAAGAAGGTGATGAATGGGATTGGGATTGAGTCCTCCACATATTATGTATTGTTTCTTTGGTGAATGAAATTTTCTAAAGAGTTGAGGTTTCAAAGCACAAAAGTGCATGTTGTTGTCCTAATGTGTTAAGTATTATGTTTGAAGACCATCAAGTGCATCAATAGTGCTCTTAACCCCTACCTCTGCATCACTCATGAACAAAAAGGATGGCTCTACAGGCATGGAAGCTGTGTTATGCAAGGTGGCCATATAATTAAAAAATGCAATATACAAAAATGGAAAATGTTCAAAGGAGTCTTTCTTAGTTCATGTGAGGTCTTTAACTTAGGGAACATTGTGTCTAATGTCTCCAAGAGAGGACCAATCCAAGAATAGAAGATTCACAACTTAGGGGATGCAGTGTGTTGCGTCAAGGCACTAAGAGGAATATAATATTCTAAAAGAGATCACACTCTTGAAGTACATCACACCCAATGTCATCCACAAAGCGAGAAACACATCGTATGAAGTAAGAAAACTGCACCAAGAACCGAGAAAAAAGGAAAATGAAAAAGAATAATGCCAATGTATACCACCACTTTAAAGAAATTTCTAAACACCATATTGTGAGCAATTAATTTTAAGTAGAAAATGATGAATGCAATCAAGAATACATGAGAGCTAACTTGGAAATCCCTATGCCAAGTCATATGTTTCCAAGTAAAGCTACGTCATGTAAGAGAAAAAGAAAGGAGAGGGGTTGCCCGCAAAATGAGAAACACCAAACACAAAAGGGATCTATTGATTTTTGATTAGTATGTTCTTTGCTACATTGTTTTTAAGAGAGCTCAAAACTGTCATCATTCCCCAAATACACATAAAACTAGAAGAATAATAGAAAGAGAGAAAAAAAGAAAAATATTTTGGGTAAACATGGAAGAGACATAAATGTCTCGATGCCTTGCGTCATCCCCAAAAGGAAAACACAAGACAAATGGAAAAGAGATAAAGAAAAGGAAAAATAAATTCTTTTGGGTCAACATGGAAGAGACATGAATGTCTTGACACCTCACATCATCCACAAAAGGAAAACACAAGACATATGAAAAAGAGATAAAGATAAAAAAAATGAAATAGATACATGGCATAGAGAATAATGAAGGGAAAAATAGAGGGATGCCACAAATAGATAGAAAATAAAAAAAATGAAACACCACAAGGGATCAAATTATGCACATGCAATCACACAAAAGAAAATGAAAAAAAAATAATGCAAAAGACTAGTAAGGAAAATGTGAGTCAACCTATGAGCAAGTCATCCTCCTCCCAATCTTAGTTTGTATAAGTAGAAGGTGAATAACAAACCTAAGGGACAACAGCAAATGTATTACTAGGAAAAGGCTATCAACTTCTTGCCTCCACTGGGAGTGAGACAAGAATGAGTCGAGGTAGGTGATGGGAAAGGTCATGTAATAGTGAGAATAGAATATTATACAACTATTACATGCAAAAGGGTTGGGAAAGGGGGTCCCACTTTAAGGGACTATTTTTGTAATGTTGAATTGTTGAAGGATCCTTGTTAAAGTTTTACATTCATGAGTAAGATTCCCAAGAATTCGATGATATGCATAGTACTTCATGTCATCTTTAGGGAATTTAATTCTAGTATGAGGTGGAAGTCTAATCTGTCCTGTGTCTATAAGATATTTCAGTTGTTGTTCAATTTCTATTTGGGTGTGTGAGAGCTTGTAAGGTGTTTTTTTTTTCTAGATTCACCAATTTCTTGAATTGAATGCAGAGGAGGGGGAACTAAGGTGATCCTCTCATCCTTGTCATGTTATGAGTGATTGGTTATTCTTTGGGAAGGACATTCATATGAGGATGAATATCTAAGATAACTGTACCATCACTATGAAGCCTTAGGTATTCTTTAGGAACACATGTGTTATGAGGGGAATCTTGATATCCTAAGCCATTTGTGTTTTCATCAGTTGGTATTTGCTCTAGGAGTTGATGAATTTTATGTTCACTTGTTGTATGATCACATCCTTGTTTGTTCAAGATTGTAAATACTTTTACATATGTTTCTTCAAGATTGATGGGAGTGTTTGTCACTTTGTTATCTTAGGATGGTTGATTGTTTGCTTGTTTAGAGGAACTAGGTTCACCTATTGTAGGGAACTTAGGTTCAACTTTTGCTTCAGGATGTAAGTAACCAAACATCTTGAGAGGTGGTATTGTAGGGGGATTTGGTTGTATCAAGGATGGGTAAAAGGATGTATTATCTCCAAGGTTGTTAAGACAATCTTTTATGAACTTATTCATGTTGTCATCATCTTCTCCAATGATGTCAACATCATGAGGAGGACATGCATTAGGAGTTGAGTGCACATGAGTAAGGTCAATGTCGTTAGGGTCATTTCCAAAAGAAAAACTTGACACATCCACTAAGGACTTTAATGAAATCCAAAGCTTTCTAAAGCACATGTCCATGATGTAACTTTTATATTCTAAATTATGCAAGAATGTTGTAAATGTAATTTTGATTTTAAATAATACACAAAGTGAATGAATTTAAGCTAAATGCAATGAATTGAATGAAATAGAAAGTCTACAAACTAAAATAGAAATGTAACAACATGAAATAGAAAATTAGAAAGTGAACTATGAATGCTAGAAAATGTAGTGAAAAATATGCAAAGGGACTGATTTTCCCAAGGTGCCAAATGAGTCCAGGTACTGATTTTTTTGAAAATTACTTTTTTGAATTGAATTTTATGCTTTTTATGTTTTTTGGGCTATGTCTAAGATGCAAATTCAAAATTTGAGTGAAATTGGATGTAAGATTTTAAACCCTAGAATACAAATTAACTAATGCAAAGCCTAATAAAATGTTAATGCAAGCTAAATCTAGGATGAAAATGCACTCCGAATTAGAATTTTGATGCTCTAAATGTAGGTTCACTAAAATGGAACCTCACGAAATGGGGGACAGAGAGATGGATGATTTATTATGTGCTATCACACCCACTTCCAAGGTGATTCCACTCAAGGATAACCCTAGAGATCTCAATGTAAAAGAAACTAAAATATTGTAATAGGGTTGTCCTAGGGGCTAAAGATGATTTAATGGGGGGTTCACCACCAAGTATAGACTTGGAAAAGAGAATGAAATGTAAGATGTAATATAAAACCCTAAATGAATGCAAACTAATTCTAAATGACCTAGAAAGAGGAATGAAATGCAATAGAAAACTGTGAGATAAAAAGTGTACACTTGGGAGAATGAAGAATGAATAATGGAGGTATGTATCATTGAAAAATCTATTGTTGATGATAACTAGGAATCATTCACTAAGCTGGGTGAATGAGTCCAGATTATGAGAAAATGTGCAGATTCAGGTTTCAGCCAAAAGGGTATCCAAAATTGTAAAAATATTTGTCAAACAAGTACATTGGGACTCATTCACCACTTGTGGGATTTCAGTCCACTTCTACTTTTCTAAAAGTTTGAGACCTAATTTCATTCCTCTCGATCTTATCTTCTTTTTTTGACTAGTTTCTGGATCTGAAACTGCAAATCTCCACCTATAGATCTTCTCCAAGCTTCTCCAAGGCTTGATGACAACTTTAGGGATTTGAGAAAATTTCTCCAACTTTTCTCCTTGATAAATTTGCAACCTAGCCCTGAAAATCACATACAAAGGAGAGGGAAGATGTTGTGGGGTTAGTGGATAGGGGTTTTCCTTGGTCAAACACCTTGTTGATATTTAAACCTTGAAATGAAAGGAAATATGAATGGAGAATGATGAATGAACAAATACCAATGTTACAACTCACCAAACCCTAGCAATAAGGTGCTGCAAATGTGCCTGAAATGACTACAATCAATTTGGTTCTTGAATATTTCTTGAATGGAGTTGATCTTGCTTGAAACACTTGCTTGAATCATAAACTCTACATCACAATTGTTAGCACAATAACAAAAATGATAGATAGAATCTTTGACGTGAATGTTGGCACTTGAATGCTACTCTAAAATGCTTGATAATATGCCCTTGAATGCCTTTGAATTCTCTTATGAATTCTTGAACTCTCTTGTGAACTCTCTTGAATGAGAGATGGATTGTAAACTTGCTAAGTGAGAATATGAGTGAAAGAACCTTGTAATTATACCCAATTATGCAAGAATTCCTGAAATTACAACATTGCAAGCCGACATTAGATCTAGGAGAATAAAATCCCACCAAAAAGTTGAATTAAATTTCAATTTGGGCCACATGAGACTCATTCACCCAAGGTGGTGAATGAGTCCACCTTAGCCTAGTTTTTGGGAATATTTAAAAAAGTGCTTAGAAAGGTATAAAACCTACTTTGGGGCTAAAAGATCCAGGTGGGACTGATTCATCCAAGGTGATGAATGAGTCCTAGATCCATAAATCTAGTCCATAGAAGCTATAAACACCTACATTATGATTGGTTATTGATTAGTGTCAGGATTACCCTCAAAAAGATGTAGTAAATGAGGCTTGTGGATGCAAAATAGGGCCAATTAAAGCATGAGAAGGCCTAATAATTTTAACGAAAAGCTTATAGAAGTGTGGAAGTGTGTTACAACACTTTACAACACTCCAAATAATGCAAGATTAAGATTAATTTTGATTAAAAGGAAATTTATTAAGTTTAACCATTTGATAAAACCCTAGAAAAGTGTTAAAGTGTGTTACAACACTTCACAACATGTTAGCAAGGTATCATTAAAATCCATTAGTTCACAAGGGACCAAGACCTAATGTGAATGTGTCAACCAAATTAAAACACTAAATCAAGGCAAAATTGAGCCAAAATCACAAGGAGGGCCTGATGAAGCCAAAAAGAGTAGAAGGGTTACTTTTTCGGTGACTCCACTTTGTAATTACAATTATTATTTGTGATATTTAATGACCAGTGTTCTAATCTAGCCTCTGAAGAATAAAAAAAAATTGGATGCCACATATGTAGAACCAGTAATAATGAAATGATATTTAGGTAGCATGTGAGGTTGTGTTGAGTCTTTTGTAGAAACTTATAATGAGATAGTGACTTGCACACATGGGTGCAAATGAGGTTGATAATTATTATGTGCTAGGACCGATTGGTATTGAGTGGTATGGTCTAACATATAATTCTACTATGTTTTTGATATATTAAGAATAATTTACAGGGTGTTGTACCCTTTACACAATGAGCCACAAGGGCCAAAAAGGATCAAGTCCAAAGGATCAAAACATTAAGAAAAAAAAATATAAAACATAGAAACAACGAACAAAAGACAAACAACCAATGACCCAACACACAAACACAAGACCATCAAACTAACTAGCACCCTCCCAATTTTGAGAGAGGAGGATAAAAAAATCCTCCCTAACCTAGTTGGGGCCCTCCTCCATAGCCTTCTTGTCAATATCTTCCTTGAGCATAGTGGTTAGGGTACCAACCACACCATGGATCATCTTGATAGTGAACCTTGAAAAACCATTGAATTTATTCTTAAGCTTCTCCACCCTCTCCAACAACATGTTATGGTCCTTCGCTTTATCCACATTATTCACATTATCTTCATCCATAGCTTGGGGGTTTGAGGACTAGGTCATTGAGTCATCCTTGAGCATCTTGTTGAATTCATAAAAGTGATTAGGCCCTTCAATATAATCCTCCTCCCCTCCTCATTTTCTTCCTCCTTTCTCTTGCCTTTGTTGCTAGACTACTCCTCGTCATTGTAAATATCATTAATCAAAAATTTCTTACTATTTTTTGCCAACCTATGGGAATGCCTCATTCTAGTGTTCTCTAACCCTATCTCCATAGTAGCCACCACCATGATGTCCCCCTTGGAATATTTACCAAAAAAATTCTTCCCTTTGCTATTAGTGGCCTCCAGCTCCACCTGGCCTTTCCCCTCCTATTTCACTTTTTTTATTTGTAGTAGGTTTGTTGTCCATCTTGCGGGGAGTAGCTTTGAGCTCACAAAGCCCAACTGATGCTTTTGATTGAATATTCCCCACACCACCCTTTTTAATTTTTGGCAGGATATTTAGGCCTGGGGGCTTCATATTTCATCGAAGAGGATTTTACTTTTAGGCCCTTAGACTTAGCTAGAGATGAATTCACATTGGATTGCATAGGGGGCTCAACTTACTCAATACGAACAAAAAAAATGGGTTTGGGTGGGCAGAGAGCCAAATGGAAATGATACAGCCTCAAAGTGAGGCCCTGGTGGAGCAACAAGTGTGGGGTTTCATCAAGGTTTTGGGCAATGGAGTCCAAACATTTCTCAACAAAAAATTACAAATTAGTAAGTAAGAAAAAATGAAAGGTCAGAAGTATTTTGCACCACAGATGATTTAAAAGAGGAAGGTGATAAAAATAAAAAACCTTATATCTACTCTCTAGAGTCACATACTTCATTAGAGCCAGAAAAACCTGGTCCCACGATTGTGGGAGAGCTTGTCTTTCAAAACCAGACTGGTTGTAGATAGGTTTTTCATTTTATTTAAAGAAAGCACTAAGGATTTCATTATCGTGGGCCTTGGTATGCTTAGCATACTTCTTTCCTATGTAAGAGAGGCTAGTCGCTTGAGAAATAACCTCATCACTGACCTTGAAGGAGATACCTCCCATCATAACTATATGGTCTTTCCATGACCTTGTGAAATACATTGACATCCTCAAATCATTACCAACCACACATTCCATTAATGGTGTCATCCCACCTTCAACATAAATATGCTAGACGAGATGATCCTTTTAGAATTCCTCACAATTATCTGGCTCTATCCTCACCCTATCACCACCAATTTTACTACACTTCACACTGAGATCTCAGGAATCATGTGAGAGAAAGAAGTAAAAATGTCTATCAAAATGATAGGTCTCCCAGAAAATCCTTCTTAAGAGCTAGCCAGGATAAATCCAAAAAATCAACTTGATCTTCAGATTGCATGCTTCAAGAGTTATTTCCATAAAAGGAAACCTCCATTGGGCCCATAATTGCAAATCTTTAAAAAAATGTGAAAAATGATGACAATGAAAGGTTTTCCCTCCAAGTTGCAATTGCAAAAGTACCAAAGTTAAATGGCCATGGGGCCAAATTTGATCTTCCCTAAATCTTTTTTTTTTTTTTCATGATTAACATTTTAGCGGTGTCAATGTGACTAAGCATAATGTAATACCCCTCCATTTTGCTTCTTGTTTGGTTTGTGTTATGTGATGTTTGGTTGCAGTTACTTTGATACTGGATACATTTTGTTATGATGTTTTTGATCGCTACTATTGAGCGACAACTATTATTGTGGGATGTGGTTATCTAATTATTGTTTCACATGCATTATGGATTAATGATGTTGTAAAGTTAACATGAGATGTTGTTATGAGATTATTGGATTATGATGGAAGTGTCAGTTTCGATGAGTGTATTGGTGAAGAGGATGGTTTCGCATCACTCGCTTGTGAGCGCCCTACGAATCCATAATTTCTTCTTCACGGTGTGTATTATATGTTGGATATATTGAATGATGTTGTTTACTTGTTTTCAGGATTGCAGGTACATGACATCGACTCTACCTGGTTTCACAGGTTTGAGCGTGTCGATCCAACAGTTAAGTTGAATGGGAGATAGTAGCTAGGTAACATGTGTCAATTTTACACAATAGCCTTAGTGTGTCGTCAATCATGTGTGTTGAGTCATTGTCTGTCTTGTTTAATGTTATTTAATTCTAAAAGATTCTTGATTTGGAAATAGATATTTAGAATAATTGCACTTAAATCATGTTAATGATTATTTAATTTAAATAATGCAATGTGGATAAAAGTTTATATTTAAATTAATTAATTATATTTAGTTTATTTAATTAATTAAATTTGATCCAAGGGGTTGAATTTAGTTATTAAATAATTAAATTAATTAATTAAACGTGATGCAAGAGAATGAAATGAAATAAAAGAATTAAAATTAAATTTGGAATTTAATTTCAACGTGTGGAAATTAAATTAGAAATTGTAATTAAATGTTTATTTGGAAAATTAGTTGCAACTTTGGAAATTAATTTATTAATTGAAATTGCATTTTAAATTGAAAGTGGGTTTTCAAAAAGTTAAATTGAAATTGAAATATCTAATTTGCACGTAATGTGAATTAGGGTTGTAAATATTGAAATTGAAATTGAAATATCTAATTTTCATGTAATGCAAATTAGGGTTGTATTAGGTATTTTTGATATATAAAGAATACATGTTTTAATTTTAGGGAGAAAATTTTTCAGAAAAATACATTTTTACAGCAGAGAAGAAATTTTGAAAAATTGCACTGGAAGGGTTTGAAGAAAGTTTTGATTGTAGAATTGATTGAAGGAAAGATTGTTTGCATTTGTTGGGTTTTGGATTAGATTCATTGGAGGATTGAAGAAAATTCAGGAAATCTTTGGAGGAGGCTTGCATCAGAAATTCATCTCTTCCTGTAGCTTCTTGTACCAGGTTTTCCTCTTTGTGTTTTATTGTTCTTGATTGTTTTTTTTTAAATAGTAGTGATTAAAGATTTGTTAGTTAAATCTGTTTTAGAAAATAAATTTGATATTAGAAGAAAAGAATTAAATAAATTTACAGCCTTTGCTTATGAAAATTTTTGAGTGAAAATTGTGAAAACCTCAGTTGAATTTAAACTATTTGGGGAAATCGATTATGTTGTTATTGAAATCAAATATAGAGATTGAACAATGCATTTAGAATGATTTTAGAAAATAAAACCCTCTGTTTATTATTAAAAATCGGATTTTAAAATTTGCATGATAGTTATAATTTTCATGGTAAAATGGTCTGGTTGCGTCGCCTATAACTCCACTCACACAAATTGGTTTGTCAGGAAATTTAAAGGGTTTTTGCATTTTGAAAATTTCTTATCCTTGTCAAAAAATCGTAAATACCCAGATCGTAGTTTTTGAGTTATGCTTGAAACATGAGACTACTGTTAAGTTATTTTCCCATGGCTGCTCTGAAAATAAAATAATAATAAATTTATATTTATAAATATTAATATTTTATGTATTGTTATTATAATATTTAATAATATTTTATATTATAATTTATAATATTAAAATATTATTTAATAATATTTTATATTATAATTTATAATATTAAAGTATTATATTTATTTATATTAGTTTAAATAAAATTTGTATATTAGATTAGTGGAATTAAAATTATAAACGTATGAAAAAATTATTGTTTATTTTAAAATGACATGTTAAAGTTTAATTGAAGGAGTTAAATATTTGATTTAGATAATGCATAATTTAAAATTTAATTGTGGAATTTAAATTCATGTGTAAAAGGTCCAATTATTAATTTGATTTAATTGAAAAATATATATATATTTTGGAAAATTGATGATAAGGGATATTTTATTTTGAATTAAACAATTTGATATTCTGTAAAGAATAGAAGATATGTTAATGATTAAATATATTTAAATATATTAATTTATATTTAGTATATATATATTGAAGGTATATATCCATTTGAGAGAATAAATAATATTTTATCTTATTTTATTCTGTTGTTTGCAAATTGGGTATTATTAGTGTTCTAAAAGAAATGATTAGTATGTGTAGAAAATGTATAGAGAAAGATATTTTTTTAATAGAAGTAATTACTTGATTTAAAAGGAAATATTTATTTTGTTAATATGATTGAAGAAAATATATTGAGATGTATATATATATCCATGAATATTTTTAATTAGTATTTACCTTGTTTTATTTAAGTGCATGTAATTTAGCTTTGCATGAAGAGTTTAAAAGATAAGTTTTGAATGTATGGTCAAAATTGATAAGGAAAAAGATATTTAAATATATTGAAGAATTATAGAAATATTTATATTTAAATGTTTGTTTTAATTAATGAGATTTAATTAGAAACAATATGAATGTGGTCAAATAGATAAGCCAAAAGATTTTTTTATATTGATGAAATTGCATGTTTTTAAATGGATAGTTGAAGAGACATAGACTCCGGATAGAAAATTGAAAAGATTGTTTGCAATAGTGTTAGGTTGCATTAGAAGTAAATTTAGGAACTAACTATATTGAAAAAGAAAATAGTTATTATGTTTTATTTAGTTCCATAGAGTAATCTAGTCATTGTGAATGGAATATTAAAGAATATATGTAATTAAATTTATTAATATATATATTTGGTGTCTATATAATATGGAGCATATATATATATATAAAATGTAAAATTCATTATCGTATTTTATTTTAATGAGATGCATGCAATATATTATTGAATAGAGATTTAAAAATGGATTGATTAGTATATATGGAAAATGGATAGAGAAACAATATGTTATTATATTAAAGTGATTGAATGTTTTAAATAGAAAATTGAATGAGATGTAAGATTTGGTTAAGAAATGGAAAGAGTTTACTTGCATGGATTTGTGTCGATTTAAAAGTAAATTAAAAAGTTATTTTATTGATGAGGCAATCAATTATGTTATTTATTAATTTCTATTTAGATTAATTGAATCATTGTGATTGGATTATGAAAGAGATATGGATTTAGTATATCCAAAAGTAGTATCTTCCTCATGATTATCTTAAAGGATTTAATTCTCTGTATTCAGTAAAGGGAAGTAAGTTTAATTGTTTTAGATTTCCAATAATAAAAAGGGAAATAGGGGTTATGATTATTTTAGATGATCTAGTTATCATGTCTTTGACTTTGTCAACACTACCTATTGAATGAGTATGGATTTAGGAAATCCAAATATTATATTTGATTAATGACTTGAATGTTTTTGTTGCTATGTCGTCAAGTTGCATTGTTAATTTTGGGAATTAGTGTTAGTCCTAAATTACAAGTCTTCCAGAAGAACTTAGATGATAAGGGTTGTTGAATATTTATGCCATCCAGTTGTTTTCCCTTGGGTAGTGCATGGCGTCTTTTCAGTTTACACGGTTTCTTTGAACGGGGATCTTTTGTACCTCCTGTGAAAGGAGTGGACTATGTGATTGTTGCCTCCAAGATGTTTGGAGTGAGTTCTATCTTTTGTATCATCCTTGTGTTGGAGTGGTTATGATGCCTAGTTTGTATGCACTTGTGTTTCCCTTGGTGATTGGTTGTGAGTGCGTTGTCCATTAGAAGAGTGGCTTTTGATAGGGGCCAGAGCCCAAAGTAGTAAACCGAGTAACCTTCAGAAGTGAGTTAATTAAGTGATAATTAAATTAATGTACTTAGATGATTAGGATGCAATTCACACTAATCAAGATAATTTAATCCTCACTCATAGATACAAGGGCTCGTTTAGACTTGGGATAAGTGAGAAGGCCTGGAATGACAAGATCAACTATCTTGTCCTTACGAGAGGTAGTTGATTTCGCTTGTGTGAGTATGAGTGCCAGGATTCAGTTGAGGCCACCAGGATTTCCGGAGCGTATGAAGAATGCTCAAAGGAGATCTCATGACAAACCTTGCGATGACACTCTATCTAGGACAACTGTTGTCAATTATTTTATATGTATGGTTCTGTGAACATACTTAATCTACTTTATGTCTGGAAGCAATGTGACCTATGTCAATGATGTTGGAGTTGTACTTGATTTTTACTTGTATGGTGATTGAGTTGTACTTGTTAGTTCATATATTTGGTTGGCTATAACAGTATGAGTCAGTATGAGTCTGCCTTTGGTTAGAGGTAGTAGAATCTCTGTCCTTGTTACTTTGTTACTATCTCCTAGCATGGGGGGTGGGCCTTCGGGTACCACATTGGTTGGGTGGAACATGCACCAAAACCGTTGGGTCCCCATCTATCTTCAGTACTTGGTGGCAAGACATCTAGATGATGGCTCGAGTTCTTGTGTTATTCTTACTTTGTAATATTTCAGTTTGTATAAGTTATTTTATCCCTCTTATGTTTATGAGGTGGAATTCTGTAATTGTAACCTTATGTACTATTGTCTCATTCTAGGAATGAGCGATGTAACTATTGGATTAAGATAATGTTTATGAGATTGTATCTTGGTTGATTATCTTATTAGGTTATGTGGTATTCTTATGATATATGATGTTTATTTCATAAAGTTCTTAATGCTATGGTTATATGTAATATGTATGTGTGGGTTTAAGTAATCCTAACCTTGTATCCTTAGAGGTTGTTATTAATTAGTAAGTGAATGTGTATGTTAAATGCACTTTATAAAAAAAAATTGGTTCACTTAAGACGTTAATTACAATTTCCTTTAGGGTTACTTGGTGGGGCATTACACATAAAATCCATTTGATAATAAATGGTCATATTGAATTTGAAAGTGGAAGTTTGTAATAAATTGCGGGGGATATAACAAGACTACAATTTAAATTTGTGTATGGACCAAGTAAAATTTTTTGTTAACCCTTTGTACATGCCATCACTCCTCATTATTATCTCCTTAATCAAAACCTTTGCCACATAATTAACACCTCATCATCCTTCTCTATCCACATCACCTAAAGGACAAATATTTGGACCACCCAAAAAACCTTGCCAATCACAAATTTAGATAGCATCATGGGTAAAAAAGATGCCCTATTCCCTAAGGATAATTCTGTGAAGATCTCATGGAAAGTTCCCAGTATTCCTCCAACACTTGGATGTGCTCCAATAGGAGCCAAGATTAGACAAGGCATCATCATTGAATTGGTTTACCTCATGAAAGATGTGAGTAAAGATATTCATATATATCTTTGAAACCAAGTGATTAATGTATAACAAGATATCTCTGGTATTCCATTCTAATAATCAGCCCCCTTTCATGGAATCAATTATTGCCTTGGAATCCCCTTCTATGTGTAGTTTTTTTATCCCCATAGTAATAGCGAATTGGATGCCCTTAAGCAGTTTCCTAGATTTCACAATCATGGAGTTCTAAATCCCTATACCCCCTGAGTAACCAGCCACAAAGTTACCCTTGTTGTCCTTGATAACTTCCCTAATGCTAGCCCTACTCGAGTTCCCCTTGGCCACACCATCAAAATTAAGTTTATGATGGATCCACAATCCGGGGGGTTCCAAATCATGTCACTCCTATCTTGGGCCTTAGAGTTGTCAAAGGAGTTGATATAAAGATATTTTTTCCAAGCTTTAGCCATTTTGATCTCCCACTCAGTAGGGGCTTTGTCCAAGGTTTTCCCCTTGTAAATCAAAACTTTTTCAGAGAAAAGTCTTATTCCTACACCAAGAACCTCCTTAGGTCCCATCTCAATATTCTTCAATATATGGTTGTTTCATTCTTTCCACAAGCACCAACAGATGATGGGGGGACTTGGTTCCAAATATACCTTGGGATAGGATGTTGAAAGGGCTCAGAGTAGCTCAAGATGAAGGATTGGATTTCCCTACACATAGTCGAGTGGGTTCAAAGCTTCACAAAAGCTAGCCCCTAGACATCAACAACAAACAGGTAGTGTAGTAATAAATGTTCAATAGACTCTTCATTGCATTTACACAACAAAACCTACTGGGAATCTAAAACCCCCTTTTCCTTAGGTTATCCTAGGTTAAGATCCTATTATGATAGGTTGTCCACCAAAAGATTGATTTTTGAAATCATGTGCCTATTCCAGACTTGTCTCCAAGGTCCATTAACATCACCCTAAAATGACAACAGATTGTAAGCTATTTTGATCGAAAGATTGCCCTACCTATCTTTGATCCAATAGAATTCACCCTCAAATTTGGATAGAGGTAATTTGGTGAGGGAGAGCAACTCTTGCAGAGACTTAGCCAAAATAAGTAGCTCCGGGGACAAGGGGTAGCAAAGAAGTAAATATTTCCACTACCTAACACCTGACAGACCTAAAATATAGTCACTTATGTACTCACCAAAGAAGAGTTGAGAAGGTCTCATTAGGTTCCTGAAATCAGAGTGTGAAAGGGGGAATCACGAAACCAAGGGTCCTCCCAAAATATATTTTTATTACCATTCCAAAGCTTCCAATTCATCGTAGACATGAGTAGTTCCTAAATTCTACAAATGTTTATCCAAGCCAGAGAACCAAAAGGGTGAACATCAAAGAGGAAATATATCATGGGTCTATTTCCAAGATACTTAGCATTCATGATATTGCACTAGTATTTTTTATTCCTTAATTGGTCCCAACCAACCTTAGCAAGTAGAGCTTTATTGGTGCATTGTACATTCCTGATCCCAAGCCCACCACAAGATTTAGGCATACAAAATTTGTCCCAGCTAACCAGAGAAAAAATATTTTTCTCCTTAGTCTCGGAAGATAAGAATTTACTTTGAATTTTTTCAAACTTCTCAGCAATATATTTGGGGATCTTAAAGATAAAGAGTAACTAGATAGGGATCCCTTGAAGAAAAGTATAATTTTTTAAAATTTTACCAGCATGGCTGAGAGTGGAGCCTTTCCACCCTTCCAACTTCCTTTGGATCCTTTCGAGAACAGTGTTCCAAAAGGAAGGAGTCACTTCCTTGATAGTAAGGGGAAGCCCAAGATACACTGAAGGGAGGGACCCACTCACACAACCCAAGACAACAGTAACCCAATATTGGAGAGCAGGATCTCTAGCTATTATCTATATGTGGTTGGATCACTAGATCAGTTCTATCTACATTGATTCCTAAGGGAAAGTCCCAAAAATCTTTTTATTTATTTTACCCCAAGTTCAAATATTGAATAACAAAAATAAACTAATTTGAAGTTTCATAATTTCTATATACGACCTTGACTACTTTAAAATTCAAATTTACAATTGGGCTCAAGATAAATTCCACCTAATTTATCATTGCATGTTGACTTAAAGGGAAAAAAATTATTTGGACTCTCTGAAGATATTTTTGTAGACACCAAAAATTGGTCTAGGCCTGCGACACCATTTTTGACATAATTCTCATCTTCATGGTCATGATTAAATAATGTTTTATTTTCTAAAGTCGCCTATCCTCTATTAATTAAATAATCTTATGTATTTAATTAATTCATTATTATCTTTATTCTTCTTTGATTAATTAAATAAATTTTATTTATTTAATTACATCGCTAATTAATTAATCCCTTTTCTAAATTAAATAAATTATTATTTAATTTACCCTTATCACATTTCCAACTATAATTAAATAATCATCTAAAATTATTTAATTATTCCTTAGCCTTTTCTCCAATCATTTAAATAAATATTTATTTGTTTAATTTAATCTCCAAATTTTGAATGTTGAATTAAATAATCATTTAATTCATAAAAAGAATTATTCTTGGCATATTATTCTATAATTACATAATCGCTTAGTTATCTAATTAGTCATTTACCTCTTAAGTCAAGATTTTATTAAATCGGCGAGTTATCTCCTGATTTAATATCTCATTATTTCTAACGAATAGACTTTCTGGTTTTATCAATCAATTTTATTCTTCTGTGTGCAAAATTTTATTAATTAAATAACTTTATTTATTTAATTCATTCATTCTTGTGTTTAAACACAACATTTCTTCTTTATCTTTTACATGCAATCATTATTCTTTTGAGTTTCAAATAATCTCGACTAAAGATTAAATTATTATTTAATTTAATCTCCATCTGTTGTGCTTTTTTACTCATGTTATTACTAACACTAAATCTCTATTGCATGGCATTCATTAATCTCAAACGTCGATATGTCTTTTGAATCTAAGACGATCGTTCGATTTTTTTTTTTTTTCTATAAATTGGCATGACCTTCATCATTTTTACTCCTCCCGAAATCTTTATACTTTTAGCAAGCGACTTTAAGAATCTTTGATATTTTGTTAAATCATTATCAATAAGCCATATTTGCATAATTTTGAGAAATCTAAGGGCTGGAGAAGTGCAATAAAGGTGATTCATGGAATGGATGAAGAATTTGGTGAGATTGTTCCTTTTTTCTTGTGTTTATGCTTTAATTCCATTGTTCTTTGTTGTTATTGTAGGTTAGATTCAAGTTAATTGCATTAGTGGTTCTTAATCTTGCATTTCTATTTTTCCCTAGTGTTACATTGGTGAACCTGATGTGAAGACACCGTCTTTGAAAATCTACAGAAATTTTAAATTTTGTAGGTACAGGTATGAAGAGATGCATTTTCTATATGAAACGACACAATTGATATCCTGAGTCACATATGAAATTCTATGATGCATCTATTGTTTCATGATGCATCTGTTCTTTTAGTGATGCATTTGATTGGTAAATAATTTTGTGAAATTTTGTGTTTGAATTTTTAATTTGTAGCTTTAGTATGACTAATTTTGAGTTTGCAGCATCTGCTTTTGAGGAGTTAACATAGTGTTTGCAGGATCGTAGAAGACAAGTATTCAAACATTTTTGCAGGATGATTGATGAAGATAATGATCAAACTACTAATGATTTATTTTGTAGAATGCTTATCGAAGATAATTTTGAAACAAATTATTTGAGTAGATTAGAAAAAAATCATTTGAGCTTAAAATTAATCACCATCTTCTGTGTTTGGTACATTTGCACATTTTTTAGATTAGAAATTGATTCAGTAATAGAAGTATCCTCTCCCCTTGCACACTCGTGCAATCTTGGATGTAAGAGAAACTGTTACTAACTCTAGATTTGGGCCTGCTTTGGTTGGAAAAAATACTCACCCCAAAGTGACTCATAACCGATGATGGGCTAAATCCAAGCTACTCCCAACTGGTATAAAAAGTTTAATGTTGAGGAAATCTTAGCATTACAAGAGCTCCTACAAACAAGCAAGTGACATTGATTCCTTTAGTACCCTCATGGTGTGTTAAAACTTGTAGAGCATAACCTCTATAGGCTGGGAAGCCTCCTTATTTGAGCTAATATTTCCTCTTGCATGGAATTTTGAATAGGCATCCTTACTAAAAAGCTAATTGTTTATAGATTAACCAAAAACCCTATTTGTTGGTGCAAGAGGTTGGACCTCTGAAGTCATCTCACATTCATATGGTTCTTAGTAGAGATGAAAAGTTTTCCATGGGAGAGTCATGGGAACTTAATCTTGGCTAACCCAAGAAGTGTGTGTCATGGAGGGAAGTCAATGTGGTCAAGCTTCTAGTCATCTGCTTTGAATAAGCGTAGCTGGGGAAACCCAAGTCAGAATTCAACAAGTATTATCATTGCCAGCCTTAGGATTGTACATGTTTTTTGGAATTATACATGTTCATGCTTATCAAACCAAACACACTTTGTTTTTTGATTGTCAATATTTGCTAAAACTTGATAAAAAACAGAGTCAATCAAACCTAAAATTTACAAGAAAACTACAACTATCAAACTAAGTCACATTTGTTAACCAGAAAACTACAACTGTTAAATTGAATCCAATCTATCATTTACCAGAAAAATTGAGTCGCATTTGTTTAATAATCAGCCACATCTATCATAGTGAGTCACATATATCATAGTGAGTCACATCCGTCATAGTGAGTCACATTTGTTTAAGAGTCAACCACATCTGATTTGGTGAATCACTTTTTCTTGTCATAAACCTGAGACATATTTTACCAGAAAACTACATATGACATGGAGAACCGCATTTGTTAAATTCTGTGATGCATTTATAAAAATGAGCCGCATTTTCCTGATAACAAAGAAAACTAGAATTCACTATCACAGTCTAAAACCAAATATTCATACCAATCTCTAATTTTCTATTTATTCTCCTTGGATAGAAACCAAAAAAATTCTCATACTTTGCATCATAACATCATTTAGGTTTCATTGAGATTTGGTGATAGGCATCCTAGTTATGAAACTTAGTTGCATATTAGGAAATCACTTTGCAGATCTTAGAAAATGCCACTTTTCCAACTGGAAAAGCCCTTGCTTCAACAAACATTGTCATTAAACCTAGTCACTTGTCAACATATCTTTTGTCCTACACATGAGTCCTTCTAGCTCACCAGTCTAGTTTGGGAGCTCACCTTATCTTTTGGTCCTAGTTCTACAAAGTTTCCTTGAAAAAACTAAATTTCAGTCTTGGTTAAATTTTAGGTGGTAGGTAACCTCTTTTTAAGAGTCTTCCAAAATTGATTACCTTAGGAGATTTCTTAGAATTTTGCATATTTAGACATAGTCATCCTAGCATAACATCATTTTAGACATTCTTTATTTTCCAAAAAAAAAATAGTTGCATAGCATTCATACCTTATATCTAGAAAATCCCAAAAACATAGACTAGATCATATCATTCTTAGACATAGTTTTGCATCATCCCATTCTGAGAATTTTTTTTCATGGTCGAGACAAGGTCTTGAAAGAAACAAAGAGAAATGGCTTACCCACATGAATTCATCAATCCCTTCTCAAACATACCATCAGGGACATCATCTAGACCTCATAAAGGCATGTTGGAAAAATTTGTCACTAGAGACACACATAGATAGATTCAAGTAGAATACATAGTCGTCATTGTCCAAGATATTGAATTCACATCTTTTGTAGATGAATGTTTGGCACAAGATCCCGAGAGATATCTCACAAAATTTTTAGAAGGTGCCACACTACCTCCTAGGTTTGACATCCACACATTGAAAGCTTCATCTACTCAAGGGAAAAATACCATGACATCTACTGTCTATATTCCACAAATAATTGTGACTATACCATATGGAACACCTACCCAAGCTACCACACAGTACACATGATACCATTTGGCACATCGAGCATAACACAAGGCCTTAGTTTTGCTACAAAAGCATCATCATCAAATCCCTTTGGCACTAATATTGGAAGTAGAAGGCCCAAAATTGGCGTACACACAACACAAGCTATACCACAGATAAACACCAATACTACCATTGCGCAAATAGGGGTTATACAAATAGGATACATACCTACACCAAATTAGAATCCGTCACAAAATATTGCATTTCATAACACTTACATTGATCCTAACAATACAACCAACACGTCTTTGACATAGGTAGATGTTTTGCAAACGGAAATGCACGCCCTCTAACAAAAAATGGACAACATTCAATGTCAGGCAAACAAACTATTTTAGCACAATATTTATGTCCATGTCCCTTTGACAAATCACTATACATGACACCCTTCCCACATGGATATATTATACTAAATTTGCCTAAGTATAATGGGAAGAAAAATCCTCTGGAACATATAAGGGAATTTTCCACAACATGCATGGATATTTCATACAACCCCACATACCTTATGAGATTTTTTACACAAACCCTTATTGGTATAGCATTGGAATAGTTCTCTAAAATTTCATACGACATAAGATCATGGGGTGAATTGGCTGAAAAATTTGTGGAACAGTTTTCCTTTAACATTGAAAATGAAATCATGATAGCTACCTTGCAATGTCACACTATGCAAGAAGAAGGAGAAAACTTCATAACCTTCTTCTAGAGATGGAGGAGTTTAGCTATTCAGTGTCTTATTGAGATACCAAGGAAACAAAAGGTCACAATATTTCTTGAAAATATTAATCTAAAACTGAGAAGTGACTTAAGAGGACACTGCTATACCTCTTTTGTGGACCTAGTATAAAAATGCATTATACTTGAAATATGTCTCATTGACAAAGGGGAAATCAAGATGCCAAATATAAATCTGAATTCTCAACAACAAATGCTCCAAATGATAGGAATAGATTTTGGTCCTAAAACAATAATGTAACTAACAATGGAGTTGTTGATGCTAAGACTCTACACACAAGACCTGCCATTATGCTTTGAGGACATAATCCCTCTCATTAAATACTCAATAGTGTTGATCAAACTACCAAATTTGTCCAAAATACACAACAACAATGACCACAATGGAGGTTTTTGAAACATGAGTTCACCCCCCTGGGGGATCCGATTGAGTCAATCTACAAGGAACTATTAAAATACAAACTAATACAGCCTCAAGAACCAAAACAGTATGATCCTGGATAGTTTAAACCCTCTTGGTGGGATGATAAATTTTTTTGTGATTACCATCAAACTAAGGGACATAGTCTACAACAATGCCAAAAACTAAAGAACATTATCCAAGATTATGTTGAAAATGGAACCATAGAAGTCAATGGGAAAAAACATACCACCAACAGTGACCAAAAAGTCTTCATAGATCCATTACACAACCAAGGGAAAGGAAAGGCCTCTAGTTAAGGAAATAAGACTAATACCTTAGCCAATTATTCCAATACCAAGTATGACTATGACCAAGGTAAGATCATAAATCACATTCGAGTTGCTGATGAAAATATTAACACAATTACCATAAAGAATGGTCTTGAATGTGTTGTCAATACATATCGCACTAAGATAACCATCCCAGGTCCTTCAACACAACAACATCCATAGTCCTCCAAGCCTAAGTATAATTTACTTGACCGATTGGGGAAGACCCCAACACAAATATCCATCTTGGAACTGTTGACTATATCACTCGACCATCGAGCCGTCTTAGACAAAGCTTTGCAAACCATCACTGTCCCTACCATCTTATATGTCAATCATTTCCAAGAAATGATAGGATACTTAACCAATTCTCATCACACTACCTTTTCTCAATAGGATTACGCAACCAGGAATATCAACCATAATGACCCATTACACCTTGAAGTTGTTGTCCATCAAATGAAATTTAGATGAGTCTTGCTAGATGGAGGAGCAGTATTGAATCTTTGCACCTTGAAATTGGTTAAGGAATTAAGTTTCTCGGAAGCATGCGTAGACACTACTAAGAGCATAGTCATCAAGGCATATGATGATGAGGAAAGATCATCTAAAGGAGTCATAATGCTCCCTATCAAAATTAGCCTCGTAGTTATGGAAACTAGTTTCCAAGTCTTGTATCTTGTCCTTCCCTAAAATCTATTATTGGGTAGACCATGGATACATGCAATGAAAGCTATACCTTCCACTTACCATCAATGTATTAAGTTTCTATACAATGGAATCAAGATCATGATAGATGGTGATCCTGATCCTTTTCAATATTGCACAAGCCTACACAAAATACCACAAAGACAAGTGCTTGCTAATCAGGAGGCTTCATCCTCCTCCTTATCCCAATATGTTTATCCATCCACTTTCTCCAAGTCAATTGCATCACAAAAACCATATTCGACTCCTAAGGTCGAGATCCAAGACACGGTCTATGGAGAATATCACATGACAACATCATATTGTGTTAGCCAATTAGTTCCTCCTAAGTCATATAGTTGACCCATAGCAGAAAGGAGACAATCCATTGCCACAATACATGTCCCTCCTATAATGACTTTCACAAAATGAGGAGAAAAGTGAAGAAGCTATGGATCAAGAAGATGTGACCTCTTGGTTATATAATGAAGACAATGAAAACCCTCCACCATTTGTTCAAATACCTAAAGATCAATATGAAAAAGGCTTCATGACAATGAAAAGTAAAGGATATGATGGACATAGTGGGTCAACACTACATCATAATGGAAGGATTGAACCAATCATTGTCTCTCATCAGCCAAAAGGCCTAGGGCTATAGTTTGAACCGATTAAGATTGGAATTCCTAGTACCTCAACACCATCACAAGAGGATGTAAGTGCTTCTAAAGACATTGAGATATTCCATGAACCATCTGACCCCTTCCATTGTGACTCCCCTAACTCAAATGAATATGAAGGGGATTCCCTTTCCTCCACTAGCATGATGGACCTAGATAAATTATTTGGGGAACTTGGCCAAATGCTAAATCCCTCACCAAACCCATCTAACTCCCGTCCTCAAAAGTATTTTACAAAACAAGAATGGCTCAAAATTTACTAATGGGAAACTCTTGATCCTGCCTCATGGGGCCCTAACGAACCCGCTTTCGATGACTTAGCCCTTATAGTTGGCCCACCTCAAAATCTACTTGTCCTTAAGAAAAATAAAAAGAAGGATTTGGTAAGAAAATTATGTGACCATGTCAATAGATCTATCCTCACCTTTTCAGCCTCCACCTTTGATGATTTTGATAATGACATGCCCCTCGTATATCCCTAGCTTATAGATTGGAATCAACAAGACACCCCCATCTTAGTCATATTTGAAAATGACAAAGCAATCACTAAGTTTATGGGACTACACGAAGGCATACCTAGTGGAGAACATAAGGTTGGATTTACCATAGAATTGGATAACATGGCATATTTTGGGGAGCATTTTCACACCTCTAGTCACAAAACTGAAAAAAAAAAAAAACAATGAAAATGACAAGTACCTAGGTGAAAACCGAAAGGCGCCTTTGGATGATGAAAAAGTAAAAATAAAGGATGCATCCAAGGGAAAAAACCTCTCTGAGGCACCCAAGGATGGAGGTTTGAACATTCTCCCTATTGCTAAGGAAAAGTCATCAATGTTAGTGGAGGAATTTGTTGAGATAAACATAAACATGGAAGAGAGTCCTAAGCTAATTTATTTTGCGGTATATTTGATAGAGACAAAGCAACTAGAGTTTCGTGACTTCTTCACAAAAAGAAAAATAAAGTTTGCATGGTCATATGCTAACAGGCCTGGACTAGATCCTGATATTTTATTACATCATTTCCCATTACCACTAGGTGTTAAGCTTGTGAAGTAGAAGTTAAGGAAAATTCACCCACAAATTACTTTACTAGTCAAAGTTGAGTTAAAGACACTAATGGATGTCGGCTACATTAGATCAATAGACTATGTAGAATGGATTTATAATCTTGTGCCAGTAATGAAACCATCTGGGGGAATCTGTATTTGTACAAACTTCATACATATAAATAAGACATTTCCTAAAGATGACTTCCCTTTGCCAAACATTGACATGATAGTGGACATAAAAATAGGATATGAGATGATATCCCTCATGGATGGTGTGTACGTTAGAATGTGTCAATGAAATTGAATCTATAATAATACACCAAAGAAACATTAGATTGAATAAATTAAATTAAATAAAGTAAATGCAAAATCTAAATCATAGTTTCTTCAAATTCATTCCATTGTCCTCTATCTCCAAGGATTCATTTCAAGATGCTTTCTCTCAGTTTGTTTAAAACAACAACTTGTAGAATGGAAACTTGAGAGAATGAGATTAATAAGAATGCATATGCATCTAAAATATTAAGATATTGAATTGAAATTCTATGAATGCTATGATGTGACTATAGTAACTACGCATGAAAAATTGAAATTCGAGGTCCTTTTCCACTTATAGGAGGGCTATATTTATAGATTTTTGAAGGTAGGAATTCGATTGGCCAAGATTGATGGTCGAGTTCAAACGTGTTGAAATGAACCATGAGAGATCGAGAATTCGAAAAGAAGATGGAATTCTGAGAGACGAGTGGAGAATGAAGAGACAATTGAAAGGTGCCTCATAATTAAATAAATAAATATTTAATTATGTGTGAGAGAAATGAAAAGGCTTTAATTAAATATTAGAAATATTTAATTATGTGAGAAGAGAAAAGACCTTTTAATTAAATATCAAGAATATTTAATTTTGTGGGAAGAGTGAGAAATTTGGAAATGTGTTTTAAATATCGAAAATATTTAATTAATTGTGGAGAGAAGAATATTATTTAAATTTAGAATTTAAACTTGTGATAATTAATGTAAATAAATTGTAAAATATATTTAATTAATTAAGAGGAAGGTAGCATTAATTAAATAAAATTTATTTATTTAATTAAATTAGAAGAATTGGAAAATGAACAATATAAATAAAGAATTAAATTTATTTATATGTAGATGACTTAAGAACATTAATTAAATAATTCATATTTAATTAATTGACAAGTTCGATTAACCGTGACCATTTTTAGATGTGTATAGATGGTTTCTCTAGATATAATCAAACCAGAATTGCACTTGAGGACCAACATAAGATAGCTTTTATATGTCCATGGGGAACATATTGTTGGAACGTCATGCCTTTTGGGCTTAAAAATGTTGGAGCTGCATACCAACGTGCCATGACAACCATATTCCATGATCTTGTACACACTCTCATGGAGGACTATGTGGACAATCTGATAGCTAAATCACTGACAAGGGATGATCACTTACAAGTACTAGATAAGATATTTCAAAGACTAGAAGAATACAAAGTAAGGCTAAATCCAAAAAAATGTGTCTTTGGTGTTCAATCAGGAAAAATTCTAGGATATATCATTTCTAAACGAGGCATTGAAGTGGACCTAGAAAAAGTGAAATCCATAATGGACATGCATCCATCGGTCAACATAAGTGAGCTAAGGACACTACAAGGAAGACTGCAGTCCATCAGGTGATTCATAGTGCAATTAGCAGATAAGATACATCCATTCCAACACTTACTCAAAAAAGGTGTACCATTTGTATGGACAAAAAAAATCCAAGAAGATTTTCAAAAGATCAAGGATTACTTGCTTACAACACCAGTGTTAATGCCACCTACAGCTACACAACCTTTGATACTTTGAATGTTTCAACTACATTTCAGCTACCTAATTAGTGCTAGGAGCCTTACTTGCACAAAACGATGATGAAGTTCATGAAAGAGTAGTGTACTATATCAGTCGTACTTTGGTGGGATATGAGCTAAATTATAGTCACATAGAACGTGCTTGTCTTGTAGTAGTTTTTTCTACTTAAACAATTAGGCACAAAATTTTAAACCATCAAACCATGTTGTTTGCAAAGATAGATCCTTTGAAATATCTCCTAAGTAAAGAGACACTAACATGGTGATTAGCTAAATGGGTAATGCTACTCAGTGAATATGACATCCAGTACATGGAAAGAAAAGCTATAATAGGACAAGTTATTTTTGATTAGCTGGCATACACACCAATTAAGGTAGGGCATCCTCTAGTTGTAGATTTTCCTGATGAGTTCATCTTCACCATTGACAAAAGAACCACATGGAAGTTATACTTTGATGGGTACCACACTAATCACGGTTCAGGGGCAGGCATACTATTTGTTACACCACAAGGAGACACAATTCTTAAGTCATTCAAAATTTATTTTCCATGCACAAACAACATAGAGGAATATGAGGCCCTTGTAACAGGACTAAAAATGGCAGTCCAATGGAAGATTAAGCATTTACAAGTTTATGGAGACTCTCAGCTGGTAGTCTGACAAGTCAATGATGAATATGAAACTAAAGATGAGAAACTTGTCCCACACAAGAGAATGATAGATAGATTTAAATAGTATTTTGATAACATCAACTTTCATCAAATACCCCACATTCAGAATAGGGCAATAGATGTTATGGAAACCATTGGTTCATTATTGGATATACCTAGCAACGTGCCTAAATTTGAATTTTTGGTCGAATAGCTTTTGGTCCCTGCCTTTGACATCCTTGATTTTGTGATGGTGTGTGAGCTTGTTGGTTCCATGACCTCATGGTACAAAGAAATTTATGACTACCTCCATGCCCAAATCCTACACTTAGACCTATCAAAAAACCAACATAGGACCTTTATCCGTAAGTCTTCCAAGTATACCATCATCGAAGATCCCCTTTATAGACGTGCCTTAGAAAATACCTTGTTGAGATGTCTCGATGTTGAAGAAGCACAAGAAACTTTTCGTGTTGTACATAAGGGTATATATGGATCTAATTCTATTGGTCCTACCTTAGCTAAGAAGATTATCAGACTAGGCTAGGTACATAGAGACTTGATACACACACCAGCATAGGAGCTCCATCCAATAAAATCACCATGGCCCTTTTCCCAATGGGGACTTGATCTCATAGGTAAGATACATCTTGTATCCTCCAATGGCCATAAGTTCATCATAACTACAACCAAATACTTCACCAAGTGGATCGAGGCTATTCCTATGACCTACATTACTGACACACAAATTTCCAAGTTTATCCTTAATTACATCATTTTTCGGTATGGTGTTCCTCAATATATAATCATAGATAATGGCCACCCATTTAAAACCAAGAAGTTTGCCACCTCTATGAATAATTTCATATCCAACACCACTTTTCCACTCCCTATTATCCACAAGTTAATGGCCAAGCTAAGGTGTCTAACAAAATAATCATTAGAATCATCAAAAATACTGTTAATGACGCTAGTTGTGACTGAAATTTATAGTTTAATCATGCCCTATGGTCTTACCGCACAAACATATGTACTTCCATCGGTGCCACTCCATGCTCCTTGGTATTCAGCTCCAAAGCCATCTTACCTATAGAGGTTGAAATTACTTCCCTAAGGGTATCTTTGAAATGGAATATCGACGATGAAGAGTACCATGTGTCAAGACTACATGAGCTATAATTCTTAGAAAAATGAAGAAAAAAGGCACTAGATCATCTTCAAGCATATCAAAACTGTCTTTGTCACAGCTATAAGAAGAAAGAGAAAAACCAGGCAAGTTTGAACCTAACTGGTTAGGGCCTTACATTGTTACAAAAGCCTTTGGATTGGGATCATATCAACTCTCTACCCCTAAAGGAGAACCACTATCATCACCAATAAACAACCTTCATTTGAAGAGGTTCTATGCATAACTTCTATGAGATTTTTCTTAACCATAAAATAAATAAATAAAAACAAAAAATTAAAATAAAAAATTGTTACCTTGATGAAAACCTGACAAATAGGGGTCTCTGTAACACCAAAAAAAGTTGAAAAATCAAGAAAATAGTAAAGAGAAGTAATTCATCCAATAGTGAAAACCAATTTGGTGGTGCTTTGGATAAGTACCATGGTGAAAACCTGGCAAATAGGTGCCATGTGTAGTCAATCGACTTGGCTCCTTTGTCTACCATTATTCCAATCTGATGGTTGTTCCATGTCCTTATTATCACCCATAATAAATGGTTATCCTTTCCATACCTTGGAATGATTGACATCAAGAACACTCCATATCCTCATCCTAACCTATTGGTCTTATACCCGACTGGGGGAAAATACTCAACCTATGTCATAGAATGTCTTGAAAAAATCCAAAAACATCATAAAATTTCTTGAAAAAAAAGAGAAAAAATTGAAAAAAATCTTAAAATCCCAAAAAAGACAAAAACATCAAAACATGTCAAAGAAACCAAAAATAGGGTCAAAGTCAGTTGTGTCAGTCAGTCATGGACATTTTTGAACTATGTTGCCTCTATGATTGGACATAGGCAAGGACATCACTTGATGCACCCCCGAGGCATTAGGTCTTTCTTTTAGGTTTGTCAAGTATCACACACGAAAGGTCATGACTCATTAAAAGGCATTGGCCACGTCAAAGTACGAGGCACCTACATGTATAATGAAGGGAAAGGCCATCAATTGATGAGCCCCTGAGGCCACACTAGGTCAATTGATTAGGTTCTATCACATTCACTATCACACACTTCAGATAACATTAGGTTAAGTAAATTTTTTCAGTCAGTTCTATTAGTTAAAGTCCAGTCAAACTATGAGGTCTCTACGTGTATAACATAGGAAAGGCCATCAATTGATGAGCCCTCGAGGCCACACTAGGTTAGTCCTTCAGGGTACGTCGTGTCAGTCAACATAAGTCATACACTGTCATCACACACAAAAAATGGTCAAAACATCAAGACAATTCATGCATCAACAAGACAAACAAGTCAACAATATCATCAAGTCAAATCAAACAAATTTCCAAAACAATCAACTTATGTATTATACAAGATGTGTCCTTCTTGACAACATACATTATCATTTAGGAAAACAATCATCATAGCCTTATACAACTTGTCACATCAATGACATTAGACTCAATGTCTTATACGGTGTGTCTCTCTCTGAAACTAGGTTTCCTCATGCCATACAATGATAGTCACAACATCGAAACCAGACTCAAAGTCCTATACGGTATGTGTCATCCCTAAAATCAAGCTTTATCAAACAATCATCTTATCAAAAAAACAACATATAAAATTTTGGAAAATATTCTTACTAGTTTTTGAATTTATGGCTTGTTTTGTCTTATCTTTTCATATGGCTTTGTCTTTGAGTCTGGTTACTAGCTTTCTCAAGGATGTCCCATGAAGGATTTAGAGAAGCAAAGATGTTTTAGGACTATTTTTATTTGAGTGTTGTCTGTCGACTATCTTTTAACTTGGTTTTTAAGTTAGTTTACTAGCTTTCTCGAGGATGTCCCATGAAGGATTTAGAAGAGAAATAATGTATCTTGACTTTGTCTTTTTTCTTTTGATTGTTGTTTGTGGTTTTTCTTGAAAAAAATACTAGGGAAAATTTTCCTTTAGCATGCGTTAGGACACTCCTTGTCTGTGACTACCTTTTTTAGCAAGTGGATGACTTTGTACACCTTGTTTAATCTCATAACATGGTGTTTATTATCCATTTGTGTCATGTAATTCCCAATGATTCTTTAATGCAAGGCTTAGTATGTATTTGGAAAAATATTGAAGATTCTACTTTCTTCTACCAACCATTTCTAATACTAACTTCTAGATTATTCCATGTTAATATTTCTTATATCCTACATTATGATGGAGTCCTGTGACACACAAAAATATAATGCATCCTACATAGGAATTAATGTTAGAAATATCATACATATACAAATGGTGTATCATACATATATGCTGCATTTAAAAATACAAAAATATAGGCATTCATTGCATTTAGGAATCCATAACATAACAATGTAAATATATACATCGCATTGTATCTCATATCATAAACATAGAATGCATACATAACATTTATAAATATTGTGCATTCATCATCATATAGAATTAATAAATCATCATAGGTTGTATAAAATATCATAATGTAAACATGATCATCCATAACATGTGCATATCATATAAAAAACTGCATATGAAATAAAATATGTGCATACATAAATAGAGTATTGCATAATCATCTACTCTCCACCAAAAATTATATATATCACTCAAAAAAATTGTCACAATACAATTTCAGAATGTATCAAGCTAAATGGATCTCATAGGATCTCAGATCATAATACAATGCCTACACATATAGAACAAGTCTCTAGGATGTGCTCCCACTTCTCCCATGTGGAGTTTGGGAAGGCGGTTGATGATGAGATGATTGTTGGGAAGAAGGAGGCTTGCCATAAGGTCATGTCCTGGGATGTCCTACCACATCATTTGTGATCAGTTGTGTGACTTACTCTGAGAGCTATCATTGTGTGACTATGAATAACTAGGAGCCCATCTCTCAGGAGGTACCTCTACCTCATATAGATCCTTGTAGTACCTCTCCCTGTCACCAGCTCTGACCAACTCTCTTACAAATGCTACAACCAATCCAGTGCATAGGGCCCTCAACTCTATAAACCTCTGCTCTATCTCCTGCCTCCTTGCCATTGCCTGATCCCTATCCCAGTATGCACTATCTCTCCCTATCTACATAGCATCTCGCTCGGTAGTAACTGATCCAACCCTCTCTTCCAAGGCCTCTACTTAGGCTTGTAACTCCACCAAGTTCTAATCACTAGGACCCTCCTCCTCCCATTGTGGCCTCTCTCCCACCTCTTCATCCCACTTCTCAACTACCTATCTTGGAGCTCCCTCTCCTACTCCCCCATCACCTCCTCCTCCTCATCATCTTGATAAATGGCCAATAAACCAAGAGAATCTATCTTCATCTCCTGTCCACCGACCTCCTCCTCCACATGCTCCTCCCCAACAACCTCCTCAGCTGCATGCTCTACACCTATCTCTTCCTCCCCTCCTCTACCTAATTCGAACATCGACACATCCTATCCCTCCCCCTCCTCCTCACGGATGGGTGACAAACCTAGCCCTCGACAACCTCTCTTGGCTCATCGACCCCATCAAAAACCTCTCTCACCTCCTCCTCTACCATCATCCCCACCATGTCTTCCACCTCTACCACCACCCCTACCACCATGCTAGCCTTGTGGTCTTGTCCCCCGTCGCTCTATAGGAGCCAACTGATATGGATCTGTATAAGGTATGGGCCTATGATCTTCCCACCAAGTATCATATGCTATTTTCATCCCAAGATCTACTACCCCACCCCTCCAACCCCACTAAATTGGTTGTAATGCCTAAATTTCTGTGTCTGTTGTCATAACCAGAATCATCGTCTCCCATAATGAAACCTCTCTAGAAGAACAAGAAAACTCATTTTACCCCCGTGGCTCATCCTAGACCTCGCCAAATTATCTTAGGACTTGATTTGGAAGGTGTCTCTCAATAAATGTATAGTAGAAACAATCCTCCCAATCATGTAGTGTGTCTATTTGAAAAAAGGTAAATGTTTGTCCTCATCTTGCCACCATACACAATCCATATACGACCTCCATATAAACTGCACTAGGGTGTCAATGGCATGTCTCCAATAAGTTGTGTCTTGCACATGAATCTAGCTAATGGTCCCAACATAACAAAAAATATATGGGGATCTACCATCTAAATTCATCATCACTAGGGTATGAAACACAACAATGTGTTCCCATGCCTAGATCATCAGTAACATGGTACCACAACTCATCAACTGTGCATCTCTATAAGCTATGCCATGTAAATGAAAATATAGCATCACTAATAAACCAGGGCCCCATGCATATACAGCCTATCGCTCTAACATCCCAACAAGCATCTCACCCACCCAACAGGAAACCCATGACCGTGGCAGTCATGTAGGACAATCTCAACAATCAATGTACACAACATACAATCAATCTGCTCATATCTCTCAATGAGGACAAGCCATCTAATCTCATAATGCTTGATATCGATTTGTCTAATGTCATCATATACAAAAAATTGGGTGATCTAACTATAACCTCTCTAGGTATCATACATGACTCTCTCACTCCTAATCAGTAATCTCAAAATCCTATATACATCATCTAAAGTAACTATAGCCTCTCTAGTAGGAAGGTGAAAGGAAGAGGTCTCTAAGTGCTATCGCTCATAGAGAGCTATCAACATACCCCGGTTAGCCCAAATAGAGGGCATAGTGCAAGCATGATGTAAACCCAGACTCCATATCAACTATGTCTCGACACTCACCAACTGGTCTCACAACTCATATGTCATCGACCTCAACTCTCAGGTGTATATTGGATCCAAAATAGTTTGCAATTGGAAAATGGTACTTTATGTCAAAAATGCAAAACATTCATTTTTCACATAACAAAATTTCAAAATTTTGACAGGAAAATGCATCAATTTAATATCAAATGCAGTGCACAATTTCACATGCATCATTCTAGCTTGCACATACGTTGCACAAACCCAAATGTGTAATTTTAAAATGTAGATGCGTTGTTCTAGTATGAATGCGTCAAACAAACAAGTACACCTACCTGTCATGCATATGCATCACATTTTCACAAATGCGGTACATTATTATTCGCCTACCTATCATACAAATACGTCTCCATTTTACAAATGTGGTGCACAGTCAATCACTTTTCTACCATGCAAATGTGGTGCACTATTCTACATGCGGTGCACTATTCTACATGCGGTGCACTATTCTACATGCGATGCACTATTCTACATGCGACCCTATTATTGAAAGATGTGATGCAATCCTAAACATGCGATGCACACACATGTAAATGTGTTCATTTAACTAAGTGTCCTAATTGAACCTAGACATGTTTCCACATATGCATAATTTTTCAAGCACATGTGTCACATACAAATGCATACGTGTTGATCCTAAAGTGACACATATGAAAATTAAACTTTAAATGCCTAAAAATACATGAAAATTCAAAATTCAAAAGGCGGTTTAGGGGTACATACCGGGGGTCTTGCACTAGTTGGGTGTGTGAAGGTTCAAATGTGATAATAGTGGTGCTCTATGTATGGAACGAGTGACATCCTTGTTGAGTGGTCTGGAGAAAAATCAAGGTTTCTCAAACTTTGGGGGTGCAAATGACTTGTTTTTCCACAAAAAATCCTATTTATACCTAGGGTTTTGGAGGGTTTTTCTCCAACCTTTTGTACTAGATCCATAATTTCCCAACTTATGACATCCATTTCACATACCAAACCACTTCAAAATCATTTTCTTTCACCATCATCAAACTTTTGACTATCAAATTACCTAATCGGGACAATTTCCAAAAAAAAACAATTTTTTTTTTCAAAAATTGTCATTTTTTCCGAGAGGGCATACTCTTATCTATTTCACACTAGGGAAAGACATGGGCATGTTTTAACTGATTTTCTTTGACACAACGCAATAAATGACAATGTATCAAAGAGGGGCAAACTGTAGACACCAAAAATTGGTCTAGACCTATGACAACATTTTCAACATAATTCTCATCTTCATGGTCATGATTAAATAATGTTAATTATTTAGTTATTTTCTAAAGTCATCTATCCTCTATTAATTAAATAATCTTACATATTTAAATAATTCATTATTCTTCTTCGATTAATTAATTAAATAAATGTTATTTGTTTAATTACATCACGAATTAATTAATCCCCTTTCTAAATTAAATAAATTATTATTTAGTTTACCCTTATCACATTTCCAACTATAATTAACTAACCATCTAAAATTATTATTCCTGGCATATTCTTCTATAATTAGATAATCACTTAGTTATCTAATTAGTAATTTACCATTTAAGTTGACATTTAATTAAATCAGTTAATTATCTCATAATTTAATATCTGATTATTTCTAAAAAATAGACTTTTTTGGTTTTATCAGTTAGTTTTATTCTTGTGTATGCAAACTTTTATTAATTAAATAACTTTATTTATTTAATTAATTCATTCGTGCATTCGAACACAATGTTTCTTCTTTATCTTTTACATGCAATCATTATTTTTCTGAGTTTCAAACAGTCTCGACTAAAGATTAAATTATTATTTAATTTAATCTCCATTAGTTGTTCTTTTTCACTCATGTTATTATTGACACTAAATATCTATCGCATGGCATTCATTAATCTCAAAATGTTGATCTATCTTTTGAATCTAAGTCAATCATTCGAAAATCAAATTTCTATAAATTGGCATGACCTTCATCATTTTTACTCCTCCCAAAATATTTATACTTTTAGGAAGCTACTTTAAGAATCTTCTATATTTTTCTAAATCATTATCAATAGGTCATATTTGCATACTTTTGAGAAATTTGAGGGCAATTATATTACAACAAAAAAATGGTGAAAGTGCAATAAAGGGGATTCATGGAATGGATGAAGAATTTGGTGAGATTTTTCCTTTGTTCTTGTGTTTATGCTTTAATTCCATTGTTCTTTTTTGTTAGCATAGGTTAGATTCAAGTTAATTGCATTAGTGTTGCTTATTCTTGCATTTATGTTTTTCCCTAGCGTTACAATATTTAAATACAAAAAATGATTCATTTCAAATCCATATCAATATCAACAAATTATATAACTATTGTTCCTCCTTGTTAGAAACCAAGATTAGACATGCAAGCCAGAATACCTTCCACAGAAGAGAAAATCAGAAAAAGCAAGAGATTTGCATGAAGATGTGCAAATTGATATATTCAGAATTTGAAGAATACAATGAGAGAATTGTTTTATAAAAGAAATGTATGCAACCCTAATGTTGAACTAAAAGGAAACCCTAGTGTGCACACTTAATAATTAATCAATTATTAATGTGCCTAAGTTTAGCTTAAGCAACTAAAGGAATAAGTGACTTAATTAATTAATCAATATGATATAATTAATTAAGTGTAATAGCCTATTACTCTAACACCCCCCCTTAAGATGAACTTAGGAAGAAGATAAATGAAAGCAAAGATGGGTCCCGACAAATAGGCCTGATCAGGTACCCATTTACAAATGCAAGAATGAGGTAGAGAAGAAAAACCCAGTGGGACAAAACCCCCTACAATAAGATGACATGCTGCAAAGAAGCACTAGAAGAACACTGTAGAGTAACACTAGAACCGCAATTCGGCAAGCAAGGAAAGATACTTATGTTTACAAGAAACCATATCAGAATCATAATAATGCAATAGCAGACTTGATGCCATGGAACACTCAAAAACTCCAAATGGGAACAACCTTGGAATCTATGAAGCAACAGTTGATTATTGAATGATGTGATACTGAAATGAAGTGCAAAGATTCAAGTTGCACTCTCCCAACTACCAAAATATCCAAGTAATCTCCAAAACACCCATTGGGCCAAATCTGAAATAAGGATAAACCTGGGACAGATACAGAAAAAAGTGCATGGACAAAAATGTAGATCTCCTCAATACCTTTCCAACACCGCAAAGATAGCAAAAATTGGAGATCGTGGAAAACATTTATGAGCTCGAAAGTGATAAATAATCATCTGACTTCAAACAACAATAATGCAGCTAAACATAAAAATACTAAAAAATAAATTACACCACAAGAAATTACTCGGAACCAGCTTTTCGACGATATCTCATTTGCCCAATTTCGATACCGTATGCCCAAGTTATGTCAAAAAGAAACCCTAGTGTGCACACTTAATAATTAATCAATTATTAATGTGCCTAAGTTTAGCTTAAGTAACTAAAGGATTAAGTGACCTAATTAATTAACCAATATGATATAATTAATTAAGTGTAATAACTTATTAATCTAACACTCCTTACACATCATTGTGTTATGCCCTGCATAACTACCCCATCTTTTGCCTTGGTCAAAATGGGTCCCCCCTTTGTGTTCTTTATCTTTTATCTTTTATTTTGTTTTTTTTTGAGTCTGTCGGAATCGAAACCGGAATTGAATCAGGTTTTGAAAGTCCTTTCGAGGCTTGTTTTTGGTTCTATCCTGATAGTCTTTTCTTTTTCTTTGTTTTGGTCTTTAGCGGAAGCGGAGCTGGAGTGGGTATTAGGATGGTTGTTAACAAAATTTACAAAATCATAATTTATTCCAATCCTGCCTCCGCTATTTTTATTTTTGCTTTGTCTCGATTTTTGTCTTTTGTTTTATTAGGTCGGTCTTTTACTTTACTTTTTGTATTTACTTTTGCTTTTGTTTTGAGTTGTCAGAATCGGAACCGGAATGGGAATTGGGTTTGGAGATTTTATAAATTTGAGATTCCGTTTCCATTTTAGTTCCGCCCCTGCCAGTTTTTGACGTTGAATTTTTGACTGGAGTTGTATGGCAGATGAGTGTTTGTTCTCTTACAGTTTCGACTCCGCCTTTACTACACTTCAATGCATTAATGGTGGTTGCCGGTGTAGGTAGAAATTCAAATTTTTGCCTTTATTAAGGGTAAAACTGATCATTATTGTTATTGTTATAAATCTAAGAGCACGAAAGAGCAGTAGCAGAGTTCATTTGAGCAAATTGATCGAGATAGAGAAGGGATATTGTGTGCGAATCGATTCAGAAGGTTAGCTCAGGTTTGTTTGTGTTTGAGGTAGGGTTTCTTTTTATTCTTGGTTCTTCATTTATTTATTGTCGTGTTTGTTTTGCTCGTGCTTTCTATCATTTTGCTTTCAGCGAATTCATCATTCTTGGTATGATTGGTTTGTTTATTGCCTTGTTTTATTTTGGTTGTGTTTATTAATCTTTGTTTTCTTGTCTTGAAGTTCTTTTTAATTCTTTCTATTTTAGGGCATGGTCGCTTGCACGTCTTAATCGTGATGGCGTCGTGTTTGTTTTTGGTTTGCAGTAGATTAGATTAAATTTAGGGGATTAAGTAATGTCAATTAAGGTTAGAGATTTATAGTGAGGTAGGTTAGAGATTTTACGGTGAGTTAGGGTAGATTAGATTTATTGTTTAATTAGGGTTTCGTCATTTATGTAGATGGCAGGGTTTGAACCTGTGCCCTAGTTTTGTTATCGGGTCTGTTAAATTAGGGTTTCATGTCTGTCGATCAGTTAGAATATGATGCCCTAAAAGATATGCAATCGTTCCCCACGGTCATATGAGTGTAGAGTTTTAAAGCTCCTTTCCATTTTTATAGCAACCTAGATTTTAATTATGAAGTTGTGTTGAAATGAATAAAATATTTGATGACGTCATGATTAACATAGGCGAGGGTGGGATTGGAAATGATTATGAACTAAAGAATTTTGTTATATGAAAGTTATTGATTCCATTTCTATCCCGTTTCCGGCTCCGAATGCAATCAAAGTCTTCTTTGAAAAAGTAATGGTAACCTAGATGGAGGCGGAGGCGAAGTTGAATCCGGATATGAAAATTGGAAAATTGGAAGAAAAACAAATCCTGTTTTTGTTCCGATCCCGGTTCCGACCACTATCCCGACTCCAACTCCGACTCTGAGCCTGTTCATTGTCAATGAAGTTTCTATATCGGTTTTTGCTCCGAGTCTGCCAGTGTTGTAAAAGGGATTGTGTTGAATCCGGATATGAAAATTGGAAAATTGGAAGAAAAACAAATCCTGTTTTTGTTCCGATCCCGGTTCCGACCACTATCCCGACTCCAACTCCGACTCTGAGCCTGTTCATTGTCAATGAAGTTTCTATATCGGTTTTTGCTCCGAGTCTGCCAGTGTTGTAAAAGGGATTGTTTTGAGTTTCTGTCTGGAACCAACCAAAAATGTATATGTAATAGGTATATTTCAAAAGAATGTTTTATGATGATATCTAAGGATCTAATCAGAGGTTTGCTTACAAAAATTGAAAGATTTCAGGAACATCAAGAGAGGTTGTTTGAAGGAATCAACTGGCTAGAACATCAAAGGCAGCAGCAAAACCAAAAAAATTAAAGCTAAAGCAACTGCCTTATACATTAAGGTATGATCATAGGAACCCGGTGGTGAAAGTGAGCAAGGTGGAATCAGACTGGTCAGATATCACAGATACTAATCTGGGCTAGTACAACTTTGAAGAATTGCATGAAGAGACCTTTGCAGAACAAGAAAACTTGACAAGGAGAACACAAAAGATTGTTGACTCTGGTCTTGCACATATCACTATGTTTCTTGTAGTAGTTCAGTGTTTGGAGTTGATATTGACAGTAGCTAGTACTTACAATCCTGCTACAAGGCTATGCATGGATTCACAAAATAATGTGATTATAGATATTACTCCGCAAATGTTCCAAAGTATATTTAATGTTCCTGATCCCAAGAACTTGGTGCAACTAACTGAAGCAGAGGCATTGGAGAAATATGGCAAGAATAAAGACTCCAATAAGTCTCACTTAAATAAGAGGTGGTTGACGACAGAAAAGAAATCTTTGAGCAAGCTTGCAGACCAGCCGAAGAGGGCAGATTTCATGAAGGAGGTATCTGACTTAATATTAATATTGTCTAGAGTGTTTGGGAAGAGTGATACCTTCCACTTCAAGGAATAGATGTTTCATTTCATTCAAGTAATATTTTAGGGTGATTACCAGTTTGATTGGTCAATGATTGTTTTTGATGCCATACATGATCAGCTCACAAGGGTTAGATAGACTAAATCTTTCTTCATGACTTCTTATGTGGTGTATGCTGCAGCAAGGTTGGGGATTTTCTCAGGATTAAACAGAGTAGGTATAATGGGAGCCTTGGATGGACAAAAGAAGGTGTGGGAGCATTACGATCAATTATCTCTTCAGGTTGTTGAGACTCACTTTAGAAGAGTCAATGATGCATTTTTATATGTGCTTATCAACCAATTAAGTGGAGATGTAGGATACAAGTTGAGTCCCAAAGCTATGAATTTTATTGCTGAATGGGGAAGTTGGTACATCCAATACCCTAAATTTACATACTTAGGGTTATTTGGTTTTGAAGGCCACCCACACTTGCTTCCAAGATGCTATAGTAACAAAATAGTGCTTATGGAATTTGTATATCAAGCCATTGGAGTTAATGCTCAGTTTGGGATTAAGCACAAGACTGGGTGTCACAAATTTCCAATGAAATTGGGTGAATATGGTTGTCAACACTTGAAGGGAGCAAAGGTAGTTTGTAATGAGTTGATACAATTGAAATTGGGATTGTATATAGCTCGTAAATATTTTGATCCAAGGAAGAAAATGTATGCCTTATTACCTTCAGTGTTCAATACACACTTTAATTTGTTAGAGGATTTTTGGTGTGATCGACAGGATGAATATGATTTGAGGAAGAAAAATTATGAAAGTTTGTTGGTTGGACTTATGGCAGAGTTGGTGTTAAAGAAAATATTCCTGACACTTTGGTGGATGATGGAATTGTATTGGATCCCTCATATGAAGCCTTGAACATTGGCACCAAAAGCTTAGATCCAATAGATTGGAATGAGGAAGAAACAATTGATATTAAGAGAATTGGAAGAACAATTTTGGACAGAAGTGTGCAATGGCTGATGATGAGAGCTCACCCTCCTCAAGAAATAGCTCCTAAGAAGGGTAAAGGATATAAGAGAATTAAAAGAAAGACACCTCCCAAAGAACCATTGGAATTCTTTCCTCTGGACATTGAAGAAATAGAACTTGAGGTGGTAGATGATGAAGAAGAAACACAAGAAGGAGATGTTCCCATTGGAGGATCTACTGTTTCTACGCCCACATTGGGTGAGTCATCCACACAGTTACCACTTACAAGGAAGAGGAGTAAGGAAATTCAAGAAGGAACCCTTCATAGCATGGCTGAAACTATTAAAGGAAAAGAAGTGGAGGAAGAAGTTCTTGAGGTTGAGACGGATTCAGATGAGACTCTATTTGAAAAGGATTTGCAAGAAGACATGCCTCTAGGGCATACTATTGAGCAGATTCTGACACAAGAAGAGCAATGGGAACTATTTGAGGATGCCACAAGAGATTCTGATGCAAGGGCTGCAGCGAAGAAGCAAAAGGAAATGGATGCTAAGATGCAAGCTGATGCTCTACTTCATCAGCAACAATTAAAGGCAAAACAAATTGAATCAAGGGCAGTAACTGATGAAGTAGAGAGGCAAATGAGGCAACGAGAGCATGAGATCAAGGTCAAGGCAGAAAATGAAAAGTTAGAACTGATACAGAAGATCCATGATCTTGAGGAGGAGAAAGCAAGAAACTGAAGGGAAAAGGAAATCCTGGTTGCCAAACTGAAACTTGCAGAAGAAACTTGATAGAAAGAAGAAGTTGAAGCTCTAAGGAAGAAAAGAGATGCTGAAGAGTTAATAAAGAAACAACAAGCTGAAGAAGAAAGGGAAAAGGCAAAGAAGCTTAAGGCCTTAGAAATGGAAAAGGTAAGAAAGGAAAAAGAGGCTGAAGAGCTGATTTGGAAACAACAGGAAGAAGAAGCCGAAGCTGCAAAACTTAAGGCTTTGGAGGTAGAGAGGATAGAAAAAGAGAAACAAAAGGTTTTGGAAGAAGAAAGAAAAGAACAAAAGGATAGAGAAGAGACTGAGAAATTGGTGCAGATGCATGTGCTGCAGGAACAACAAGAGAAAGAAAAGGTTGATTCTCAACTTGAGGTAAATATTCAACCACCCTCTACAATTACTGCCTCTTCTTCCATGATGATGACTGCTCCTAGTGCTCCTATATGGTTGAAGTTAGACATGCAGAAGAGAGCTAGAACACCTCCTCAACCTCTTAATTGGGATGATATGATGAAGGGAATTGAGCAGGAAAAGCCTAAGAAGAAGGCTAAAATATTACATTCTACCAAGCTCACAGATAAATGGGAGATAGTTGCTGAATGTGCCATGCTTATGAAAGAAAAAGAGGTAGGGGACATGCAGCTGACAGACTATCAATTGAGTATGGTTAATTTGTGAAGACCCACTAGGAATCAACAAATGGATCTAATTGATGTAGTGGCGTCAACAACTAAATCAAGGATGATGAAGGACAAACAAAAGAAAGATGAGCTTAAAGCTAAACTGGATCAGTTACATTCATTCTTGAAGAGTGTTTCCTCTCCAAGGTCACAACAAGTTGCAGCCATTGAGACTCCTGTTTTGTTAAGCAAAAAGGAGGTAGATGATTTTGTTCAAGTTAGAGGTAAGGCGAAGATGGTAGATAAATGGATAGACAAATTGAACCATGAGGTAGGTGAGATTTTAGCAAAAGGATTTGAATCCTACAAGGAGGCTGAAGGAATAATAAAAGAGATGCATCATACATTGAGGCATCAGAAAAGCAAGAAGAGTAGTACAAGCAGTATAGTGAAAAGTTAGAAAAGATAAGTACATTGCCTCTAAATAATCTTCTTGAGCAATCTATACTTGAATATGATAACAAAGACTTTGTAGAAAAGACTTCTCACATACTCAAGTTTAGGACTGGCTTTTTGAGCAAGCATAAGGATGAGATTTAGGAAGCAGTTAATAATTTAACTGAGCAGTTGGAAGAATTGGAAGCAGTCATGGCCATAATTGTAGATGTAAATGTAATGACAAAAGATGGCATGCCTTTGAGTCAGCTAAAAGAGAAGTGGAACGAAAGATTTCAAGGACTCATGTAGGAGAAGGATGATGGAGGAGACTTGGTAATAAATCGACTTGTAGAAGTCAAAGAAGAGATAAAAACTGCAGGGAGAGAATTGATAAAGGTTAAAAGTATGAAAGAGTTTGCTATAGTTGAGTTGGATCGGATCAGATTTGAAGATAACTAGATTGATGGGCCAGATATGGATGCTTTACAACAAGTCTACACTAGTTATGATGAGTTCATGGCAGATCCAGCTTCACATGCATAAAATCTTGCATGCATAATATTCTCCTTCCTTGCATGTTGCATGTATACACCACTGATAGCTTTTTGAGCGCATGACTTCCTCTTCTATTTTATCTTCTATTTTTAGATCAAACTGAAAGTTTTAATGTAAAAACTCAAGATCAAATGGATCTGAGTTTCCAAGAAAGTTTAGTTCCTGAAAAGGTGGAATGCCTAAAATAGAAGTAGGGTTCGAATTTTTGTAAATCTATAAATACCTGACGGGTATCATATTGTAAAGGTCGGCTAATTGAGAATTGGATTAGCTTACCTGAAGGCTAGGAGATAGAGTTTTGTAGTGATCATTGTTTTGAAGATACATTGTTACTTAATAGTTGTTACAGTTAATAGAATTACAGGTTTTCTCAAAATATGGTAGTTTGCATTGAGTTGTTTTGTTTGATAAGGTTAATAAGTTATAATCCATCTGAATGCCAGTGATTGTGTTGTAGCATGATAGTTTCTTATGTGGTGAAAATCATTAGAAGAAACCAGATTTAAAGATTATCTTGTTAAATTGTCATTGAATTAAGTTTATTTGACGTTTGTTGATCTATGATCTTAATGATGAATGAATGTGTGTTGTTTTGAAATCCTTGAAGTATTTGTGATATTGTAAGTGTGGAATTAATTAAGCACCTAAAATGTATGCAATGGTATAGTTCATTTTATAGGCTGTGTCATCTTATGGTTCTCTAGATCTAATTGAAAACATTCATTATTGAAGATATATGTCCGGAAATTAGATAAGATTGATTCAAATTTACTAGTTACCCCTTTTTCCTATCTTTTTCTTTTGTTTAAAACCCACTTGTTACAAAAAGAGAGTCACAACTTAAAGTCTTTTTATTACCAGCACATGCCCCTTGAACATTACAGTTGCATGAACCAATTGAGTGACATTAGATAGTTGAGAACCAACTACTGGGACCTTGGGAGTTAGGCCAGTATATGTAGTCTTTCTTTTTTAGGAGAAATAGAATAGCAATATTATGTTTTAATTTTGTTTGTGTCATTTTAACCATCAACACATTGTTCAAAGGGAAAATTAATAAAGCATAAATACTAAATCATTTCCTTGCATCAACATTTAGGGATTTATACGAATGATTTCTCATTATTCCTCTTCATTTTTAAAAGTTGACAAATTGGTATACTAGGAGTTTCACCAAGATAGAATTCCCCTAATAAATTTGCACCCAAATTATTGATAGTTATTAATTAAAAATTACAAAGATTGAACTAAAGAAGATAGACAAACCAAAATTAGCAAAATATAAATCCATATAAAATTCAAATCTACATTTATAAAAATGAACTAGAAATAACCATATAATCATTTTTAAAATTCCATAATATGTTTCAAACAAAAAAGAGTATTTTATACACTAATAAATCATTACCAATTTTATATTTACCTATTTTACTAACCAAATTTAACTTAATGTAATTATACTAATTTATACATATATATAATATGTGTATATATGTATATACATATACATTTTTATATGTTTGTGTATATATATATACCTTCGTTTGTTTCTTCGAAAAGCCTTTGGGATAAGGGGAGGCGACAGTCAATCACAACCAAAAATAACTTCTCTCTCTCTCTATATATATATATAGAGAGAGAGAGAGAGTAAAGGGGTAAACAATTTTGATCCGAAATTATGATCTAGTGAAGCCACAAACGAGGGAGCTCATCCCCATAGAAATTGTCAACAATTACATCCCAACGGGGCTGAATCTTGATGACAAGAATAACAATGCAATACATTAACCATCACACCATGTCACTATTGACTAATATTTAAATATATTATTCTATACATTCATTTCGAATAATTATAACTCTTCATTATTCATTATAGACTGTTTAAAGTTATTTTATTCCTTACAATTATTAATAGTAAAATTAAAATTAAAAGAGATGGCATCTTCTTTTAAAAATTATTAATACTTTCCATCAATGAAAACTCAAGATACTTTTCTTTGAACACCAGAATAGCATAGAACATTGGCTTGGGAAAAGAGTGGCAAACACACATATGGTTAAAGTAAGACATAAATTTATATATTCTCGTAGCCTTATCTTAAGGAAAGAAAGTGACGGAATATAATCTCATTCAATACCCCCCTCATATTAAAGCTTAAATCATCCTATGATGATTATGAAATCGTATACCGTTAAACATATGCTATTAAAGGTATAAGGTTGATCTCCAACACATTGAAAGAAATAATGGCATGTAGAGAAGATACCAAAATTCAATTAGTCCTTCTACAAGACATATATTCGCCTTGATAAAATATAATAACATGAAGTAAGCTAAACTTATCCTTGCTACAAAATTATCAATTATAAAAACTTAAAACTTAAAATCACAATTTTTTTCTTCACATTTAAAATCAACGACTATAAAAGACAATAATGACATTAATAAGTCTACAACCATCTTCTTATTTTTCATCTCCTACTCACACAAAATAAAAAAGATAACATATAACTTCATTACCCACAAGAAAGGGATATCTATAGCAAGTCTTTAGCCTCCTAAACCACCTTTCATATTTCAATTAGGTTAGGATTTCCAACTACTTAGTCAAGATTCATCTTTCAATGTTTTGAAAGACATAATGATCATTCCTTTCTATTAGATGCACACATACTATGTTGGATTAGCCAATCCTATGGCCTCCCACTCACCATTGTTTTTCTTCTTTTCAAAATTTAATACTCTTTTATTATATTTTTATAATTTTATATTGTTTAATTATTTTAGCCCTTAATTTTCAAATAACACCAAATTTACCTACTATGAATTCAATAAAATTTTATCTCATATAAACCAAATCAATGAACTAATCATCCATAATTGAACATCCTCATACTAATCATACACATATAATGCACACTAAAATTGACATAGAACTACCTAAGAGATTATAAATAGATGTTGAACAATTAAAAAAATATGAATGAAATGACACCAAAATTACTAAGATGAAATGATTGGAACATAAGAATGACGTTGATGGAGATGAATTTGCATCACAAGAATCAACACCATAAATAAATGATAAAAGATAATATATGTGATGCTAATGACATGATGATATCAACATAGTGACAAAAATAAGACCAATGAAAATTAGAAAATACATCAACACAACCAACATGTAGATCTATAACAATATTGAAGTAGATATATGTTGATTAATAAATTACATCCAACAAAATCAAGGACTTAAAATTATGACCAAAACTTAGAATAAAATCTAACTAACTATCTACACTTGTTAATAATTTCTAATCATATTGCTATGCTTTCATGATAATACCCTCCCCCTATTATATTCTACTTTGTCAATGACAAATCTCATGTGAAAAAATAGAGTCCAAATGTATACATTATTCCAAACTAGGACACACTTATAAATAACCATAAATAAATAATAATTAATTATAATTAGCTTTAAATTTGTAACTAATATTTAGACCAATTGGATACATAAGTAGTTAGTACTACAACTTATAAAGATATAAATATGTGAGGCCCATTTTTTCTATACAAGGGATTATATGACTCATGTTGTTTTGTTTGATTTGTACAAGTAGTTTTGACTTTGGATACTCGATATAATGGATTCTACATTTGACATACTAATGCGATCATAGATATATTACATTTATACATTTATGTTTATCTTCATTGATATGGTTCCTTGTGGTGTTATGCTAATAATGGTACTAATCTAATGATTTTGGTTATCTTTATCTTATGAGCATATATTAAATGGTATTAATTTGATGATTTTTTTATCCTTATCTTATGAGTATATGTTAAATGGTATTGATCTAATGACTTTGTTATCTTTATCTTATGAGCATATGTTAAAAGGCATTAATCTGATGAATTTTTTATCTTTATCTTATGAGCATATGTTAAAAGGCATTAATCTAATGATTTTTTTATCTTTATATTATGAGCATATGTTAAATGGTATTAATATGCTAATTTTGTTATTTTTATCTTATAATTATGTTAATATGATTGATGGACTTGCAAATATCAAATGAAGCTTAATTGTGATTTGTTTGTTGAATTTGGTTTTGTTAATAATATGACACTTATGTCATGATGAGAATAAATGTGATGAATTTCTTAGTTCTATAAATGTTCTGACATGGATATTGTGATGTTTCTTCATGCCTTTTTTATCATGATTCTAGACTAACGTTACAGTTGAGTGTGCATGTTAGCCATGACCAGTGGATCTGGGGAACACCAAGGTGGCATGTGTTGTGATGGTTTGGGGTGTGTTATTACGTGCTGGGTTAGTAAGCATATTTTACTTATTGTCTAGTACCACACTTAATTACATGGTTGTGATAACATCTTAGACCCAAGTCCTAAGGTGATTGAAGGTGCTTTAGTTGGGTTATGTGGTATTTCCTTGACCCTAGGTCATTTAGATAAGTCTTGGCTCGAGAAACTTTAGGAGTTCAAAAATTAATTTCAAAATATTAAGGTCTTTTTTTTAAAGCACTTTTGAGTAGTGATGAATTTTTTTTTTTAAAGGAATTTGTTATCTTTCAAAAATCCTTGCCACCAAAGAGAGGGAGGGTTGTTTTATGGAGAAGGAAATACATGTCATTGATATAGATGATGATAGGTGACAAATGCCCTCAAGATATTTTTTAGGTCTTAAAAAATATTTTACCTTGCCCTACGAGGGGATTATTATCTTTATCTCATGTTGGTTTGGAGGCTATAAAAAAAAACAAGGGTGGGAAAGGAGAATTGGCAAAACGTTTGTGTCTTCTACAACTAGTTTAAAGGCTCCACTGGTTGGTCCTTTCCTCCTCTTGTAGTAAGCTTTTGGTGAATTATGCTTATATTGCTAAAAGGTTTTTTGTGTTGAACATGTGACTGAAAGGTTTTGTGTGTTGTTGTGACTGGAAGGTTTGTTTTTTGTTGTGTCAGTTAGAATTGAGTTTGTTTGTCCTAATAAATGGATCTTCAAAATTAATTGAAGGTACATTTTGTGTTTGGTCCCAAGTGGGTGAGATGTCCAGGGGAAGGGAGTTGTGACATGGGTATGAGCACCCTAGTTAAAATATTGGGTTGTGAAGAAATTGAATATTGTAAGTAAAATGAATTATGGAGGAATTGGGGTCTGGAAAGGAGGTGGGAAATGTGAAGCAAGGTGGTTTTTGGGGTATGGTTTAAGTTGTTAAGAGGTTGTAAGAGCTTAAAATTCTATGCTCCCCCTCTCCCTTTAAATTTCCCCACTCCCCTTGTTTTGGGCTCATGAAGATGGGTCTTGAGTTCAGTGTGTTGAGTGACATTGAAACATTTGTGTTGCTTGCCACTTGGGATAAAAAAAAAATGGGCGTGACAAGGGTATCATAGCCTAGGTCTTCAAACATTGGGATGTTTGGGATGAATTGAGATAGAAAACTAATTAAATTAAAAACTTGGTATTTTTAGGATGCCTTGTCAAGTGAGGAGAGGATCTCTTGGATGTGGGGTGCCACTAGAGTCACACCACATAGAGGATGTTTGCTATGGAGAGAAGCTAGAGTTGGGATAGAAAATACTTTAGACACTACACAATTTGATCAAAGTTATTGAGAAAAGGTTACCGACAGTAGAGTTACCACATGTAGAGTAGTCAGAGTTCAAGGCTCGACATGTAGAGGAGCCTAAGGGCGAGGGACATAATGTTGAGTCTCACGAGCACAACAAGAGTCCCCCACATCATTAGGGGTCATAATAAGGGGGATTAGAGGAAGATTCAGTTCCTATCCCACCATCACATGAGGCACTGAGGGTTTTATAGAGTTCAGGAGATCAACTTCGTGAATTACTTCACCTCAAGCTATTGGAGATCATAGGATCCACCAGTGGGGTGAAGGAAAAGACATGGTTAATTTTCCTTGATAGATACTTTTTGTTGCAACCATATGGGAGAAACCTTAAGGCTAGGGTGGCTATTCATTTATTGAGATCGACTGATTCTAGTTGGTGGCACCAAGAGGAGTGAAAGCATCACTTGTCCATGGACACGATCACTTGGGACACCTTCTTAGATTGTTTCAAAGAAAGTTATATTTTAGATAATTTCCATCATTGGAATATTGATGAGTTCCATGACTTGGAGCAAAAGGGTCTCACAATGGTGCAATATGGGAGTCGATTCCTTGAGATTTTGTAGTACATGGACAATATTCAAGACAAAAAGTTTCTTTTTAACTATTTCATTAGGGGGTTTGAACCCCAACATTTTAGGACCTGTGCAGATGGATGATCCTGCAAAGCTTAGGGTTGCTATGGTGAAGGAATTAATAATAGAGGAGGTACATAGTAGGGCACATGAGTCTTGTGAGTGGTTTCAAAATCATAACTAGGGCTAGTAGAATCACAACTCTTGTAGACCACCCCTTCCAATGAAGGGGGGGTATAGACCTACATTTTGGACTCCTGGTTGACAATAGTCACAACATCGGGCACAAAGAGCTAGACTATAGTAGGGTGCATAAGGTGGGTCTTCTAGGTCATGACATGTACAAAACCCATGTAGAGACTCGAGACCTTAGGGTTAGTAGATAGCTCCTCCATGATTCTAGCAACCATTTAGAGGAGGGAATAGTAGTTTTGGAAGTACTAGATCCTTAGTTTTGTAGGACCCAACCAACATAGGGACAGTCGAGGGCACCTTGTTATATTTGTGGTGGTGTGGGTAATTTAGCCAGAGAGTGCCCATAGGGTTTCACAACAAGAGGACCCCATCCTATAGTCTTGGATCTGACAGTTGGAGATGTGGGCAAGTCCCACAGGGTTTTTGTGGTAGTCGAGAATCGCTAGGCTGAGCATTAGGCCACCATTATTGAGGCAATAGGTATGATTGATGGTGTATCGGTTAGTGTATTATTTGATTTAGAAGCATCCAATTCTTTTACTTCCCCAACTATAGTGGATCGCTACAGACTAGTGAAATTTATGTCAGAGGATAAGTGGGAGGTAGAGTTAGCTTCAAGGGTGAAGGTGGTTGTTGATTTAATGCTTCATGGTTGCTAGTTGTCTATTGGGACTTTTACCACCACCGTGGATTTATGAGTTACTCCATTTGGATCCTATGACTTAGTGTTGGGTATGAACTAGCTTGATGCACATCAATCTAAGATTGACTATCATCATAAGATTGTTGAGTGTATGGATGATTAGGGTACATGAGTGATGATTTCAAGGATTCATAGGCCCATTTATCTTTGCATGATATCAACTATACAGCTAAAGTGATGCATGAGGAGAGGAAATTAGATGTTTTCCATCACCATTAGTGATAAATATGAGGATTTCATATAGGTGTCATTGGATGATCATCCTATTCTCAAGGAGTTTGCAGATGTCTTTCCTTTAGAGTTACCAGGGATGCCTCCCCACAAAGTGATGGACTTCCACATAGATTTATTTATGAGAGCTCAACCAGTTTTGAGGGAACCATATAAGATGACTACTCAAGAGTTCAATGAGCTCAAGATTCAATTAGAGGATCTTTTGGAGAAGGATCACATTCGACTGAGCATCTCACCTTGGGGTACACTTGTCATCTTCGTCAAGAAAAAAGATGAGTCCCTTCGCCTATGCATTGATTATAGGCAGCTAAATAAATTACAAATTAAGAACCACTAGCCATTGCCTAGGATTGATGACTTGTTTGATTAGATGAGGGTATCCAAGGTGCTCTCCAAGATTGACCTAAATTTCAAATACCATCAGTTGAGGATTGTGGAGGCATACATCCACAAGATGACATTTTAGGACTCGTTACAGAGACTATGAGTTTATAGTGGTGCCATTTGGGTTGATGAATGCCCCCAATATATTCATGTGTTTGATGAATGGTCAGTAGAGGAGAATGAAGTGCATTTGAGGCAAGTTTTGTAGTGTTTGAGATGACATCAATTTAATGCTAATTTGGCTAAATTCTCATTCTTTCAGACATAGGTTCAATATTTGGGACACATCATCTTAAGTGATGGTATCTCAATAGATCCATCAAAGGTTAGTGCTATTATGGATTGTCCAACACCCACTAGTGTTACAGAGGTAAGGAGTTTTATGGTTCTAGTAGGTTACTACTATTGTTTTGTGGAGGGTTTCTCCAAGATATAGCACCCCATTACTTACCTTCAGTGAAAATGGAAGAGGTTTGAGTGGACATAGCAGTGTGAGAGGGCCTTTGAGACCCTCAAGGAGAATCTCATGAGTGCTCCCATTCTGGTAGTACTTGATCCGACATTGGATTTTGTGGATTATATAGATGCATCATTGGATGGTATTGGAGTGTTACTTATGCAGGAGGGTTGAGTGGTCATGTATGAGTCATGAAAAAATAAGACCCATGAGATGAATTACCCCACACATAATTTAGAGATTGCAACAATAGTTCATACACTCACAAGATGGAGACATTTTCTCCTTGGCCACCACTTTGAGCTTCATTTTGACCATAGCAGTTTGCAATACATCTTCGCATAACCGAACTTGAATGCTCAACAAAGATGTTGGATGGAGTTCTTGTGTTAGTATGACTTTTATGTACATTACATCAAGGGGAAGGATATTGTAGTGGAAAATTCCTTGAGTAGATGACAACACAAGATGATGGCTTTGATAGTGAGTACAAACTTGAGGACTCACCTTTTATCATTTTTATCTGTGGATGATTAGTACCATGAGGTTTAAAGGGAGATACAGTCCTAGCAAGACCTTAAGGAAAAATATTCAAGATACACATTGGAAGGAGATGGGTGATTGTGTCATAGAGGGAATATATATGTTCCATAGGTTAGGGATCTATGGCCAATGATTTTGTGAGAGGCACATAGGGATCCTTATGTAGCACAACCAGGGGTGAAGAAGATGCATGCAGATATTCACCAAATGTATTAATAGGAAAGAATGCATAGAGATATTGTAGAGCTTATTGCTCATTGCCTTGAGTGTTCGAGAGTCAAGGCCGAGCACTGGCACCTGACAAGACTTATTTATCCCAATGATATCCCAAAGTGGAAATGGGACACCATCTCTATGGATTTTATTGTTGGTTTACCCTTGTCTTCCTGTCACCATGATGTCATTATGGTGACAATTGACAAGATGACCAAAGTTGCTCACTTTTCTCCAGTTTAGACTACTTTTAGAGTGCCAACATTAGTGATGGTGTTCTTGGATGATATAGTTAGGTTGCATGGGAATCCTTGCAAGATTATATCAGATAGGGATCATGTATTTAACTTAGCCTTTTGGTGAGCATTATAGAAGGCCTTGGGCACCCATCTCAATTTTAGTACCACATACCACCTAGAGATAGATGGGTAGACAAAGAGGGTTAATTAGGTGTTGGAGGATATGCTATGCATGTATGTGATGGATCATCAGTCTAGATGAGAGGAGTACCTTTACCTAGTTGATTTTTCCTACAACAACAATCATCATAGTTCTTTAGGTATGGCACCTTATTAGGCATTGTATGGTAGACCTTTTAGAACACCTTTGAGTTGGGACATGATTGAGGATAGGGTGGCTATTGGTCCAAAGTTTCTACATGATATGTATCGATAGGTAGTTCTAATCCGATAGCGGTTACAAGAGGCTTAGGATCGAAAAAACATGTATGTAGATGCTAAGAGGTGAGATTGAAGCTTTACGATGGGTGATCAGGTATTCTTGAGAGTTTGGCCACATAAGAGTCCAATTCATTATGGAAAGTGCTCTAATACACCACCTCTATTTGTGGGTCCCTTTGAGATTTTAGAAAGGATATGTCTGATTGCTTATCATCTAGCCTTGCCACCTAGCCTATCACGTATCTACAATGTCTTACATGTTTTGGTTTTACATCATTATGTGCATGACCCATCTCATGTTTTGGATTGCAATGCCTTACAAGTTGATTCCGATGACCAGTTGAAACTAGAGCCCATTCACATATCAGGTCATCGAACGTTGGCTCTTTAGGGGCAAGAGCTAGACCAAGTCAAGGTCCATTAGAACAAATATGATGAGGTTGCTACTACTTGGGAGGATGCATCACAGATGAGGAAATTGTACCCTCACCTCTTTGGGGACTTCCAAGGGGAAGTTCAACCCTAGGGGGGAGGATGTGAGACCCACCTTTTTTATACCAAGAATTATATGACTCATGTTATTTTATTTGATCTGTATGAGAAATTTCGACTTTGGATACTCGATATCATAGATTCTAGACTTGACATACTGATGCTATCATAGATATATTACATTTATACATGTATGTTGATCTTCATTGATATAGTTCTTTGTGGTGGTATGTTGATAATGGTACTAATCTGACGATTTTGGTTATCATTATCTTATGACCATATATTAAATGGTATTAATCTCATGATTTGTTATCCTTATCTTATGATCATATGTTAAATGGTATTAATCTGATGAATTTGTTATGGGTATGTGCAAGATCATCATGGAAAAAATAGGCCCTTAAGTGGGAATGAAAATTCAGAAAATTAGAGTTAGGCAACTTGACATAAAAATTTGAATAAGTTATCTATATTATTTAAAAAATATGTAAGAATAGAATCTGTATAAAATTGAACGTAGTTTCTAAACTACTAGGTTTCTTTAAATATATATATATATATATATATATATATATATATATATATATATATATTTGGTGAAAATTTAAAATTTCAATGCATTAGTACTTAAATTTCAGGGAAAAAAAAAGAAGTAGGAGTCTGTCTGACCACCCTAATCATAATAAAATAATAATATTTTTTTATAAGATTTTATATATAAGTAGAGGACTCATGTCTTGATGTGATGCATATTTTTTTGTAATTTTTTTCCATGTAAATAATTAATTATGAATTTTTTATTACAACTTGTAAAGATATAAAAAATCGTATGTCTGACCACCTTAACTTGGTAAAAAATTAAATAAATTCAATTTTTATTTTTTTTATCCTATAGTATGTGAATCACAGAATGTGGCACATGTTTCAGATTCAAAAAATGTGATACCATTTGAAAGCTATAGATTTTTTTCAATCAGCCTATCAATTAGGACTTTAGTCGTAATTCAAATAGAAAATGACTAATAATTATTTATTAAATTCAAAGTAAAGCAAAATTTATATTGGTGGAAATCTGAGAATCTCCTTTAAAAACCCTTTTCCTTTCATCAATTTTGTGTAAAAAAAAGTCGTCAGCGACATGGGCCATCATATCACTTACATATCGCCACTTTTTGGTCCATCATGATCCTGCACATACCCTTATCTTTATTGAATGAGCATATGTTAAAAGGCATTAATCTAATGATTTTGTTATCTTTATCTTTTGAGCATATGTTAAATGATATTAATCTATTCATTTTTTTTTATCTTTATCTTATGATTATATTAATATGATTGACAAACTTGTGGATACCAAATGAAGCTTAATTGTGATTTGTTTATTGAAACTGGTTTTTTTAATAATATGAAACTTATGCCATGAAGAGAATAAATGCGATGAATTTCTTAGTTCTATAAATTTTCTTACATGGATACTATGGTGTTTCTTCATGCCTTGTTTATTATGATGTTGGACTAACATTATAGTTGAGTGTGCAAGTTAGCCATGACTAGTGGATTTGGGGAACACCAAGGTGGTATGTGTTGTGATGGTTCAGGATGTGTTATTATGTGTTGGGTCAGTAAGTGTATTCTAATTATTTCCCATTACCACACTTAGTGCCATGGTTGTGGTAACATCTTAAACCCAGGTCCTAGGGTGATTTAAGGTGTTTTAGTTGGGTTCTATGGTATTTCCTTGAGCCTAGGTCATTGGGATAAGTCTTGATCTAGAAAAAAATATGAGTTTAAAAATTAATTTCAAAATATTAAGGTCTTTCTTTTAAATCACTTTTGACTAGTGATGAATTTTTTTAAAAAAAGGAATTTGTTATCATTAAAAAAGCCTTGTCACTAGAGAGAGGGGGGGTTGTTTTATGGAGAAGGAAACACATGTCATTGATGTAGATGATGATAGGTGACTAAGGCCATCAAGAGAGTTTTTGTGTCTTAAATTTACCTTGGCCTACAAGGGGATTATTATCTTTATATCATGCTGGTTTGGAGGCTGTCAATAAAAAACAAGAAGGCTGGGAAAGGAGAATTGACAAAAAAACTATCTTCTACATTTAGTTTGAAGTTTCCACAGGTTGGTCCTTTGCTCCTTTTGTAGTAATATTTTGGTAAATTATGTTTATATTATTGAAAGGTTTTCTATGTTGTTGTGACTGAAAGGTTTTGTGTGGGTAAGTGCAAGAAGTTGGGTCCACGAAGAGGGGAAGTTTTGGCAAAAAAAAAAATCTCGCAAAAAACGCGTATGCGTTATTAAAAAACGCGTACGCTTTATTAAAAAATACATGCGTTATGCATTGGGTACCCGAGCCTAAAAAAATGTGTACGCGTTATAAAACATGTACGCATTTTTGAGTGCATACAAATCATTTATTTTTAAAAAAATGCTTTTTAGAAACGCGTACGCGTTTTGCTTTTTAGAAACGCATACGCGTTTTAAAATGTGTATGCGTTTGTCTTTTCAAAACGCGTACGCGTTTCTAAAAAGCATTTTTTTTAAAAAATAATCAAACAAATAAAGAGCACATATGCGTTTTGTAATGCGTATGCGTTTTTTAAAATGCATACGCGTTATTAAAAACTTGAATCTCCAACCCACTTGCAGCCTTGGTTTTAGGCTCGGGAAAGGCTTGGCAATCTGAGCCTTAGCCTTTGACCAGCAACTAAAAAACTAAGGCAGATTGAAGAAGAATGTCCATCTTTGACAATATGGTTGATGGACTTTTTTTCTGAATCAATCTATAAAATTAAAACCCATTACAGAACACGATTTCTAGTTTCCAAATATATAATTTTTATTAATATTATATTATATTTGATATTTTTAAATTAATTTCAAAGCAAACTAGTCCTTAAACATTAAATATCAGACTTTTTTTGTTTTTTAATAACTTTTTTTTGGTGAATTTTTTTGTAAAAAAAATTATATGACATCAATCTTTAGACAATTCTTTACAGAATGAAAAAAAAAAGTTTCAAAAAATGTTTAGTTTAGGTCAAATTATGTTGTCCGTACACGTTGATTTTTAAAAACAACAATTAAGGCCAATAAAAATTTAATAAAAAAAAAAAATTCAACAAAAAATTACAAAAAAAATTCCTCATCAATCTTCATGTTGTTAGCTCTCTTTCCTCAAAAGGAATTAGCAAAATACTTTTATTTGGGTCAAAAAGTGGTGTTCGTACACATGCATGGTATGGCTAAAAAATAGGGACTTTTAAAAAGTGGTTTTTATAGATCCCTATCAAAATTTAATTTCTACAATTTAGGTATTTGAATAATTCACATATTTAGAAACTAGATTCAAAATTCAAACTTTCATATTACTGATTTTAAAAAAAATTCGTTATGTAAGTGCCTCAAATTTTCAGTCCAAGTGTGACAAATTATGAAAAACAACAAAAACACTTCCACTTTTTGAGCTTTTTGTGGACCCAACTTCTTGCATCAGCCCGTGTGTTGTTATGACTAGAAGGTTTGTGTGTTGTTGTGTCTGTTAGAATCAATTGAGTTTGTTTGTCTTGTTAAATGGATCTTCAAAATTCATTGAAGGAACATTTTGTGTGGGGTCCTGAGTGGGTGAGATGTCTAGGGGAAGGAAGTTGTGACATTGGTATGAGTACCTTGGTTAAAATCTTGGGTTGTGAAGAAATTGAATATTTATATGTAAAATGAAGTATGGAGGAATTGGGGTGTGGAAAGGAAATTGGAAATGTGAAGCATGGTGGTTGTTCTGGGTATGTTTTTAGTTGTTAAGAGGCTGTAAAAGCTCATAACTTTTTGTTTCCCTTATCCTTTTAGATTTCCCCACTCCCCCTATTTTGGGCTCATGAAGATGGGTCATGAGTTTAGATTGTTGAGTGGTGTTGAAATTTTTATGTTTTGGTTCCACTTGGGATAAAATGAAATTTTGGGTATGACAAAATAACTTTCTAACTCATTAGTTATGACTCTTTGTAATATAAGTAGACAATCAAGAACTAAAATATAAAACTTAAAAAGAAACTAAACATAGCATGACATATGTTTACCTAGTTAAATATAGACATTTGAAAAATCAATAATAATACATTCAATTTTTTCAAGTGCTACATACTACGTGTTGTATGTGAATTTTTTTTAACAAATAATCAAATTGAAACCTCTCCACAGTTTTGGTTTGTTTCCAAACCAAAAAATATGACCTCTTGATCCTCTCAACCTAAACCTATTATTTTCTTCACTAAAGAGGAGACATTAATTGGTCATAAATATAATTCTAACTAGACAATGTGATCCTCTCTCCCTATCAACCAAAATGATATTCACTCCACTAAAAAAATATTTATTTTCATGATGAAGTTTTGTGCACACTATTTCCACTTATCTCCCTCTCATTACAAGTCGCATGATGCACCAAACATACTCATGGATGACTATGGTATTTCCTATTGGTATGTAATGTATGTGTTTTAATCCCACCTCTAAACAAATATGTTGAGATTCACATGTAATAGAATAAGGGTGGTAACTAAGACACATTTCTAAACTTGATGGCCTCTAATAATATCTATTTCAAATTAATAGGTGTAACAATCCCATTCTCTATAATAAAAAATATGTGATCACTCACATATCTCTAACTCATTCTACATTCACAGGGCATATAAATATCATTGTTGGTAAATATATGTACTTATAAAATTAATTAAAAGTAATAAAATAAAATATGCACATGTTACCAATATTTGGGTTTCATCCTGGTTACTTAAGTTTTTCCCTCCTTCTCCTAAAAAAATTGGTTACCATAATGTCTTGTGAAATAGTTATTTGGGATTTTTAATGGAAAGGATGCCATAAAAGTACAAAAAAATCTAGTTCTTTACATTATCATTGGTATTTTAAATTTTTCACAAAGTTCTTTATTTTTAAGCCTTTCGAAATTCTGATGGGTTCTTTCGGTTAAATTTTTTGTGATTTTGCGAACATGGTGAATTTATTTTTCATAAATTTGTGAGTTTGACATACCATCTATTATATATGATAGTGAATATTTTACTTTTTGTCACAAAGTTATTTTTTTAAATAATGTAAGGAAGAAGGCCTTCAATAAAATATCAAATAAACTATTTCTTATGCGCCTATTTTTTTCATCCTATTTCTTTTATAAATAATTCATAATGTTGAGTTATGCTTTAGAACACACCATATCTACCATTCATCGAGATAATTATTATAACATTGAATCCCCAATCATATTTATGAGTGTAAATTATAAGTTGAATTACTCATCATCAGAGGGACACATATTTTTTGTTGTTAAATATTTGAATCAATTTAATTTTGATGTTTTTCACTATTGTATTGCTATCCATGTGTCTAACCTAGTGCCAAAAACTATTCTTACTCAACAAGAAATAGGTTGTAACAAAATAAGATCTTGTATTTTTGAAGTGTAATAATATTAAATTGATATCAAGACCTCTAATAAAGTAATAATACATATAATATGTATGTTAATTATGGAGAATGAACCTTAAAATGTGGAATATATTCATCACTCTCATTATAGGACATACAAGTGAATGATTTTCCAATATAGACTACTTCTTGTTTTATGGAGAATTTTCATCCCATCTCTACAAAAGAGAAAAGAAAAATTTATTTCAAGATAGATAAATATATCATCTAGGAAGACATTAGAGGAAATAAATTGGTATAAGAAAAGTATTGATGATACAAAACTTTTAAGACATGTTGCTAAAGAATATTAGAGGAAAATAATCAATATTTTTTATTATTATGTATATATTGGACCTTAATATTAATAAGTGACATCATTAATTATCCTAAGACAATGATATTATTTTTTAGGCATATTCATAGACACGTAATTAGGTGACAAAATGTTAGAAATGTGACTAGTTTTCTTCTAGACATAGATAGTAGTTCTTCCCTTCAAACTTATAGTAATTAATAATACCTTTTAGTAAAGGGAATTGGATTTTATAGGGGATATTAATCCTCATTCCAATGAAATTCAAACTCTCATATCGATAGCTATAAATTTGTTTTCCATGTGGTTTGAAGTGTCTCTACTAAAACAAACTAGCTCTAAAGTTGTTTTTGACTTTATCAAGTAGAATATCCTAGTCATGAGCTAGGTAACATTAAAAATTGTAATATATAATGCCTCAAATTATTCCACTTAAAAAATAAATATTTTTTATGATCATGATATAATTTACCATTGATCGGGGCTAAATTAAGAAGATGGGTCTACAAAGATGGGAAGTTTCAGGCAAAAAATGTTGATATGAATGGGTATCTGTTTAACAAAAGAGTACTTATTTAGGAATGGGATCCCAAGCCTAAAAATAGAATGGGTACCTATTATGATTTAGGTTCCCATTCCAAAATAGGCACCCATTTTGAAATGAGCATCCATTTGGAAACAAGTACTAATCTCTTAAAGCTATTTTTTTAAATGACTATCAATTCTTATTTTCCCCAACTATTATGACTGAATAGTGATTAGGGAAAAATAGGTACTCATTTTTGAAGCCATTAACATCACCGAATAATTATTTTACATCCTCTCATCAAAGTTATGAGTTTTAGTGACCTTGAGGTTAGGGTTTCATATGTTTTTGCTATATACTTAACATTTATATTTTAAAATTAGGGTTTATATTTTTCCATAATTAGGATGAATTTTGTAGCTCCTAAAACCCAAATTTTAAATATATGGCACCAAAATAGTGGATACAATAAATTGGTAAAGAATAATATGACTGCTAAGAGACATTGAAACTAAAGCATATCTAGACATAGAAACCAAAACCTAACTACATATATTAATCCTAGTATTTTGGTATTTTTTAATAGTAGAATGATCAAATATATTACCTTTAACTATGATTTAATATATATAAATATTATAAATAAAAATTTATTTTGAGTTGTGATGAAGATTTATAAATATAGTTCTAATTAAGAACTACATTTTATTAGTTTACATTGTATACTATTTGATTATTCTACTATTGTTTTCATTGCAGTTTAAATAAAACTCCTAAGAATTCCTTCGGATTAGCACTCTTTGAGGTCATCAATTTTATTTTCAATATTGGTTCTATTATTGAGATCATGGGTAGGAATTAGGAAATAAAGAAATAAAGCCACCAAACAAACTTGTGGATTAGATTGATGAATTAAGAAAGATAATACATAAAATGTAGAAATTATTTTAAAGATTTGTAGTAGAATAATGTTATTTTGGAAAGGGTGATCCTATACATCTAATGTCTAGATAGCTAGAATCAATCCATTTTACATTAAACATTATGGAAATTCATATCCTCAAGGGTATGATAATTGACTAACAAATTTAAAGGTAAGCCAATCTACCCTTGGATTTGAATTCTAGTTGGGCATAGTTTTTAGATTGGAATTTGATTGAATTTTGATGTGATGCAATGATGTAACTAGGTAAACTATGAAAATAAAACATTCTATTATAAATTCTATAAAATTGAAAATAGAAAAACATAATTGAAATATAGAAAAAAAAAGATAGACATAGAAGTACCTAAGATTCAAAATTGAGTTGATTTTAGCTAGTCTAGGGCAAGCTCTATGTTAGACTGAAATCCTATTTTTTGAAAATAATTTCACAGTCTTAAGGTACCTATTCTATACCTTTTTTCTTCTAAATTTAGTTGTCATATCTTCGTTTTTTATTAAGAAAATTTAGATTTCATGACTTGACAACTTGTAACATTAACGAAAAAATAGCCTTTAATATCTCTCTAATTGACCTTTAGATCTACAACCTACATACATGAAAGGAGGGGAAGGGTTGTGCCATATAAATTCTTGCCTAATTCAAACCCCATGTTGGTATTTCTACCTTCACAATGGAAATTTTGATGATAAAAGAGAGAGTGTCCTTTCGAGGGATGGAGGCTAAATGATAACAAGTAATGAATTTACAATTTGTTGCAACTGACCACTCAGATTTGATCTCCATGATGAATTGAATTCATAATCCTCACCTTCAAGGATCAATTGTAACTTGACTTCATTTGATTTTAATACCTATAAGTGTTAGTACTAAAAAATGAAATGCATGGAAAAAATCAAGGTAATCGTATTAAGTTCAAGTGTAAGATGGTATTGAAATAATTTTTTTTTCTCAAAGTTTGAAGGTAAAGGTTTAGTCATATGCATAGGCCTAATCAAATGTAATTGAATTTAGTTATTAATTAGAAATTGTAACATGATTGCATGAAAAGGGTCAAGAAATTGGGTGAATTATCTATCTCTTTACTGAAATTGATTTAAGAAGTTTTATTTGTGGTAGTGACATGCATTTTAGTAGTTTTAGGCATGTTTATCTTAAGAAAATTATTATTTTCTTCTTGAAAGGCTAGAAATTTTTTTGAGGTAGACATTCAGATTGATCAATAGGAGTCAATAAAGGTGTACCCTCATATTGACTTATCGAGATCTCATAATCATGAAGAGTCATACATAAGTGTGAAAAGGATGGGTACTTCATCAATAATATCTTATCTCTAATAATAGGTTGCAAATTTACTATAAACATCCTTTGGGAACTAGCATCAAAAAGACTATAAGAGATTTGTGAGTAAATAAATTATTATCATCCTATAAATCCTATTATCTTTTCCTTAGGTCCTTGTTTGTAATACACTAAGCCATTTAATGTCACTTGAGAAACAATATTTTCTTGAAAATATTGGAGAAATATGCTAACAATTTTAGTGAATGAATTTATGGAGTAATTCATAAATGAGAAAAACCATTCCAAATCCATATCTTTTAGTGATCTAGGATCTTATCTTCAAAAATGAAATCAATACACTTTTGTAATAAAAGCTGATAAATAGTTTTGAAGATCTCCCTTGCCATTGTACTTCTCAAATAGAGAAATTTATATGCTTTGAGGTATAGGTGCTTTTAGGATAGCAATTGAAAATGGGTTTCATGTGAGGTATTAAGGAGATTTTTAATGTTTGGTTTTGATTTAATATGTAAATTTATTGTTGAAGTGATGTAACCTTTTTATAAAAGTTGGTTCATGAAGAATCATTGCTTGACATGCTTTGAGAGTTTGGTGAATATGGTAAATTTGTGTAAGTGGTTTGTGGAATGATATGTTGCATGCTTATAAGGGGTGAAAAATATTGAGGTGTTATATGTGAGATTCCAAAACTATAAGGATTCTCACTAGGAAGACCTAATCTTGGAGTTAGGGCATTGGTGTATTGTATTGTTGAACCTAAAATAAAGGGGTGTGAATGTAGGAATAGAAGGTATGGTTGTCGTAAAGGAAACTTTTTTCCTCCTTGGTTTTGGGAATTTGACAAGTCTAGATTATGGTTTAATTATTGATGGGGTAATATCCATTTCTTGCAATAACATAAGACTTCGGTACTTGGGAATTGATCTTTTTCATGATATTTCCTTAAATCATAGACCTTGGACATAAATCTATTCTCATAAGATTTCAAATGATATCGATATGCTATGTGTATTTTTTGTGTTTATTTTTCATGTGATTAATGAATGTCACTTTGAGATGATTATGAATATGCAGTTGTTGTGTGCACTAACATTGTCATGTAGATAACTTGAGACCTACAATTCGGGAAGATTCTGCCAATTGGACGTGTGCCATATCTGTCAACAAGGTGGGCATTTATGGAGAGAAGACTCTCGATGGATGGAGATTACTCATGCACTAGATTGTAACTACCTTCTAGTGGTATTAAATGTTGTTGAGAATGAAATGGCATTACTATTTTTCCAGAGTTGAATTGAGGCAATTGTGCTGGATAGGTTATGTGCATGCGTAGCTGCCCCTGCTCCCTTCCACGCTTTCCCTAATGTGGCATCCTCTGTGTTTGCTAGATTTTACCGCCATGTTGGGTGGTTGAATAAATTAGGACTCTGATGTTCCTTTCTCTCTCTCTCTCTCTAGAATCAAAGAATGTTTCTTTTGATGTACTCACACTTTTAAGCTTTTCAGCAATACAGTCATGTTGATCATTTGCACTCATGTTTTTCCATATATTAAATAAATTTGTGAGTTTGTGTATCTGAGTTTACCTTAGTCTTAGGGAATACTTATCCAAGGGGGCCCACTTGGTGAGTATTCTATCCTTTAGCTTAGTTAGTATTTTTTCTGTTAAGTAAAATAGTTAAGAATCTAGCACTAACTGTTCTTGCAGCCACTAGAATTACATTATGTGATTGTTCTTGCAGCCAAAGCATATAGAGTAGATCCCTATTTGTTGCTCAAAGTTTCCTTTATGTCATGCATTTCAGCTTGATCTAGTTATTAGTTAATGTTACGCATTTATGTTATTCCCTTCCAAAGCAATTTACTTTCAGCATTGTGTTTTTCTTAGGTGTAGGATGGATATGGCTAGTTTGGATTCCTAGTGCACATACAATGCTAATCCATTTCAAGTTTACATCCCTAGGTTGAAAATTTAAATGTAGCTTCATGATGATTGAGATAGCTATTCAGGCTAGATGTCCAATCTCTAAATCACAATTGTAAAGTCTTAGTTGTTGAATCATTGTAGGAGGCCAACATTTTTGGCGTCGTTATTGGGGATGGTGTAAAACTAGGTAGTTATTTGGAGTCATTGATAGTTGTTCTTACTATAGCATTTTTGGAAGTTGTTCTTAGTGTACCCCTCATTAGAAAATTAATGGCCCCCCTTATTCTTTTGCCAATTTTTTGTGTGAGTTGGCTGATAGTGAGTTGATACAATATGCATAGAGAAAGAAGAAGAGATTCTCATGGGAGATTCCTTCCTAACAATCCTGATCTATTCTAGATATTTGAATACTAGAACTTGCCAAGAAACTAAGAAGAAGAGGAGCCACACCCTTTTGCTGATATATTCCCTAATCTAACCAGCTCTTAAGTTTCCCTTGAAGATCAGAATCTAGTTGAAGAACCCTTTTCTTTGGAATTCCATCAAGCAAGCATGGGTGATGAAAATAGAGACAAACCTAACATAGTTAACCAACCAAATTTTCCTTTCCCCATTTCCCATCAGAATGAAGTGGAAAATCTCAAAAATATCCCTACTTTAGTTCTTCCTAAGTTATATGGATTTGTCACAGAAGATGCTGGTACATTCTTGTTTGAGTTTGATATCCTCTGTAGAAGTTATGATTATACCATTGATGCCCATAGGCTTAAGCTATTCCTTGCCACCTTGAAAGAAGATGCATTAAGATGGTTCATGAGCCTAGGCATAGATACTGTGGAGACTTGGGAGGACATGAAGAAAAAGTTCCTTGAGAAATACAAAGAGTATTGTAGGGGCAGTGACATGAGAGGAGATGAAATTTTTAGGATGCAACAAAAGGAAGATGAGAACCTAGAGGGTTTCATTTAAAGATTTTTGTTTTTCCTATAGAAATATCCACACCATACAATAAATGAAGAATCACAAAATTTACTTTTATTGAGAGGAATTAATAACAATTATACTGATGCCTTGGACCTGATGGGAGGAAGAGATATCACCCAAGTTCCTTAGGAGGATATCAAGAAGATATGTCAAAAATATTCTAGGACAGTTGCAAAGAAAGGGAGAGCTTACCAATCCTCTATGGGTAAGTCATCTGCCAGTGGAATTTCAAGGATGGATATTATTCACTTGTTGGCAGATTTTAAGCAAGACATCATAAAAAATTTGGCTACTCAGTTGGATCCACTTCAGGCTAAAAAGAAACAAGAGGAGGTAGAAGCAATGTTGGCAGAATATTGTCCACATTGCAGACAAAAGAAGAAGGACTGCAGATGCAAGATGATAGCTAATATTGACAACAAGCAGATGGAACCCGAGTTCAAGACAATCCAAGGTGAAGATGATCAAGTCTTCTATGTTGCAAAAAGAAGGCCATGGGCTCCAAGATAGGGTATGGTACTTGATCCACTATCTTTTGTTGGGCCATATTTCAATTCTTATTCATCTAGTAATCAGTGGAAACCTCCATATCTATCCAATTATGGAGGATATCCACCATAACTTTGGAGGAACCCTCAAAATTCTTGGCCCAATCACCAAAAATCTCCACCCCAGTGGCAACAACCTCAGGGGAATTGGAAATAGTTTCAAAGAAATTGGCATTCTCCTCCACAAACTAGCAACAAACATCTCAATGGAGGGGAGGACAACAATGGCCAAACTAGACATCAAATTACATGCAGCCACCTTCTTAGCCCCAAAAAATACTATAATGCCTCATGCTAATCCAAGTTCAAATGCACCTAAAATCACTCAGCTACCATCCCATCCTACACTTAACCAAAATAACAAACCACAACAATAGATAGTATATTTTTCTGATCCACATCAATTCCCTACATACGTTATGAGTGCAAGTGACATTCGTATGAGTTTAGGAACTACCTTGCTAGCCCCTTCCACACCTATTATCAATGAGATTCTAGTGGAAGAGCAGGAGCCTCTTAATGTCCCCATTCAGCCTAATGCACCTAAAAACCCTAAATAAGTCCTAGCTAAGAAAACTGATCCTGAACCACCATTTCCTCAAAGGTTGGAAACTATGAAACAAAAGGAAGAAAATGAGGACGTAAATTTTGAAATTTTATATCATTTGAAGCATATATGTGTCTAGATACCTCTATTTCAGGCCATAAAATATGTTCCAATATACGACAAGGCAATCAAAGAAGCATTCCTTAAGAAGCCAGGTAGGAAAAAGAAAGACCCCATGACAATTCATGTGGTGGGAGAACTTGCTGACATCATGCTTGGGAAAGTGACTGTTCATAAGTACAATGACCCACGGAGTCCTATGGTAGGATTTATTATAAATGGGATGTAGATAAATAATTCTCTAATTGATTTGGGAGCAACGATAAATGTAATGACCAAGGACATCCTTGAGCAACTAAATATGGTAAGCATGAGATCTAATCGTACTGTCCTATAGCTTGCTGATAGTTCTATTGTTAACTTTGATGGTATAGTAGAAGATCTAGTGGTAACTTTAGACTCTTAGGAATACCCAACATATTTTATGATTCTTTCTCCTAAGGCCACACTAGGTGGGTACCCCATTATTCTTGGAAGACCATGGTTAGCAATAGAAGATGCTTATATTGGATGTCAAACAAGATACATGACCATTTATGATGGAAAGAGCACAAAAAATATTGTTATCTACCCTCTTTCTCAACCATCCCATGACAAGGATGATTTGGTATGGCCACATGTTGGTGAAGAGGTTGAAGAAGTTAATTTTGTGGCACAACTTATGATTTTATGCAAAAGCCCCTTCCTACAGCTTCAGGATGAAGATGAAGTATTATCCCACATAATTCAAAACCATTATGAGGTAGAGGAAGAATCACTCTCTAAAGTATCTAATTCTATTTCTACAATAGAAACACTCATGCCTTCTCTTCTTGCAGCCACTCTTCCTGCAGTTGCTCTTCCTGCAAATGCCTTTCCTGCAGTCAAATTTACTATAGAAAAAGGTATGTTCCACACTTTAATGTGACATGAGTTCAAAGTAACAAGCATTAGTCAAGTCGATATAGTCGATTTAACTACACAAGTGCAAGTGTTAGAAGGAAAGTATCTGAATATCAATAGTAAATTGAGTATAGAACAACAGTTGTCACTGTCAAACTTGTTGAGGGCCCAAAAAAATGCATTTGCGTGGGACTATCATGATATGAAAGGATTAGAACCTAAAATTTTCACTCATAGAATATACATAAGAGATGATTGTATACTAGCGAGGCAACCACAAAGAAGAATTAATCCTACATTGAGAAAAATAGTAAAGGGAGAACTGCACAAATTGCTTGATGCTAGATTTACCCACCCCATTTTAGATAGCCAGTGGGTGTCCCCATTGGTGATTCTTCCAAAAAAGGAGGGAAGTGGTGAGTTTGTATTGATTATAGGGAGCTTAACTCTGCCACCAAAAAATACCATTTTCCCTTACTATTCATAGATCAAGTCTTGGATACACTTGCAGGAAAGTAGTATTTTTATTTTCTTGATGGATTTAGTGGCTATAATCATATTCAAATTGCACCAGAGGACCAAGAGAAGACCACCTTTACCTTTCCATGGGGAACCTATGCCTACTTAGTACTTCCATTTGGCTTATGCAATACACCTGCAACATTTCAGAGGGCAGTCATAAGCATATTTTTAGATATCTCTCATGATTGCATGGAAATTTATATGGATGATTTCACCACTTATGGTGTTGATAACAATGAAGCATTGGGGAATATTAAGAGAGTCCTATAGAGATTTGAGGACCATAAAATATCTTTAAATAGTGAAAAATGCTTCATGGTGATGTAGGAAGGTGTAGTTCTTGGCCACTACATCTCTCATAAAGGCATTCAAGTAGATCATGCAAAGTTTGAGGTAATTACCAATCTGCCTGTCCCTGCAAAAAAAAAAGATGTTAGGATTTTCTTAGGACATGCAGGTTATTACAAGAGGTTTATTAAAGACTTCAGCAAAATGGCAGCACCATTATACAATCTCCTCACCAAAGATGTTGAGTTCCAATGGAAAAAATACTATGATAAGGAATTTTCTAACTTGAAAGAAGCTTTAATGCATGCTCCTGTGCTCAAGGGACCTAATTAGGAGATTCCTTTTCAAATCCATATGGATGCATTAGACTATGCTATAGGTGCACTCCTAGGACAAAAAGAAGGAGCTATTGAAAACACCATTTACTTTGTTAGTAAAAATTTGCAAGGACCTGAATTCAACTATACAGTGACAAAAAAAGAAATGTTAGCAATGATCAATGCTTAAAATAAATTCAAACATTACATAACATGCTATAAAATATTTGTGCACAAAAATCATGCAACCATTAGACACCTTATGAACAAACCCCTGATTTCAAGAAGGCTAGCAAGATGGTTACTACTGATGCAGGAATTTGATATAACCATTGTGGATAAGCCAAGGAAAGCCAATGTTGTTGTAGATTTTTTTTCAAGATTGACCACATCAAAGGACAACCAAATCATAGATGATTCTTTCCCTGATGAGTACTTATTTTCCATCAGTGTGTAGACACCCTGGTATGCTGACATAGCTAATATTCTAGTCAAAGGGAGAGTCCCTCCTCATTTCTCTCCAAAAGAGAGGAGAGTGCTCATTGAGAAATATTTTCCTTTCTCATAAATTGTTGGATGATTGTTCTATATTTGACCTGACCAGGTCATGAGGAGATGTGTGAGGGAAGATGAGACATATTATATCCTACATGTATGTCATAATGAACCCTATGTAGGAAATTTTGCAGCCAAAAGGAGAAAAATGAAGATTTTGAACACAAGATATTACTAGCCAACACTTCACAAGGAAGTGTGACAGATGCCAAAGGATGGGTCGGCCAACAAAATCCGATGAGATGCCACTTTTTCCTTAGGTAGTAATCAATCCATTTGATAAGTGGGGACTGGATTTTGTAGGACCCATTGATCCTCCATCCAAAGGTAAATCCTATATTTTAGTATGCACTGATTATGTAACTAAATGGGTGGAAGTTAAGGCCATGAAGCATGCAAGAGATACTAAAGTTGCAGAATTTTTGTATGAGGAAATTTTCACACAATATGGAGTTCCAAGATAAATAGTGACTGATCAAGGGACTCAATTCACTTCAAACCTTGTTACAACACTAGTTAATGAGTACAACATTAGGCACAAGAAGTATAGTCCTTATCACCCCCAAGCCAATGGCCAAGTTGAGGTGACTAAGAAATAAATTGAGGCCATTCTCACCAAAATAGTAGCTATCCATAAAAAGGATTGGGTAAGTAGGATACCAGAAGCTATTTGGGCTTACAAACCACTTGGAAAACCACTATAGGATTTATTCCATTTGAGTTGTTGTATGGAAAGTCAACCATGATGCCATTGAATTTGAACATAAGACCCTCAAGACTATAGTCTAATTAGGAATGGTTATTTCTAAATCACAAAGAGATAGAATCATTTAGATGAATTATTTGGATGAGATGAGGAAGAAAACCTTACATCACATAGAGGCAGTGTAGAATTAGAGAATAAGAAGGCATGATATATTTATCAAGGATAAGAAGTTTTAGCCTAGAGATTGGGCACTGCTATATGACTCAAGATATCAGGATAATGTAGGAAAATTGTAGAGAAGATGGCCTGGACCTTATGAGGTAGCTGAAGTATTTTCCAATGGAGCTGTTCAACTTACTACCATTGATCTTGTTAGTTTTAAGTTTCTTGTGAATGGTCATCACCTGTGATTGTATCACAAGCCAACTTCTAAGGAGGATTTCCTGCAAAAATTCACTCAGCAAGCAACACCCAAACTTCCTACAAGAAAAGGAAGTGGACCTAGTGTCCCTTCTTCTGGCTAATTAAGGTATGTAATTTTCCATAATAAAGATTCCCACTTTGTGGGGGTCCACTTCTTCACCCATTCACCCATTCATTCCACCTTTCTCTCTCTTCCACCACACCACCATCATTTCACTTCACTCCATTTCACTCCACGTCATTCTTCTTCACCTTAATTAATTTCTTAGATGATTTCTTGGAAATGACCAGTACTTTCCCCATATATCTTCTATGAATTCAAGTATGAATTTAGGTACGTGTGAATTAATTGTTATATCCTAATTGTCTTCTAGTGCATTTATTTAATTTCTATGAATTAATATGAAAATTCGCTATATCATACAAATTATTTTTTCCCATCATATTATTAGTCCACCTCACATGTGAGGACACATGTACAAATTTGGGTTGGGGGGGATGTGCCAATGTCATGTCTACATGTTTTTCTGTATTGATTTACGTTAGCAAGATTTAAGTGATTGGGCCAATTTGAATTCTAAGGTGATGACCCGCATGTGCGAAATGAAAATTCTCTACCACCATTTTCCTTAATCATAGCCTACAATTATTACTCCTTTATTTCCTTAATTACTCTTGTCACATTCCTAATCCAAAAGGTAAAATTCAGTCGATGCCAGCATTGGAATTTAGCAGAGTTGCAGGAATAAGTCTCGCGACCAAACAAGAATTACAGGAAGGAATTTTTTGTAGAATAACTATTTGATTGCATACAATGGGTGGTGGGTTGATTCAAAATGAACCCACAATTCATGATGTTTTATTGTAGGATGCAATTTGCCTACCCAAATTTAGAAACTGTGGATGGCTAGATTATTTCTTAAAGTTGGATGGTTTTGATGAAGGTATTGCATTGGAGTTTGCTCAAACATTGTTTGAAGGGAAAGCGACAGTAAAAGGGTTGGAAGTCAAAAATATGGAGGAAAGAATTACAAAATTTACAGGGTTTCCTATCGAAGGTGAAAATTACCCTATTGCTAGGGATGCTAGGTTAGCTAGGGCCAAATTTATAGAACCCAATTACCCTTTTTTGAGCATAGACAAACAAGGATCAAAGAGGACTTATTTGCCCAACCCATGGAGGCAAGCAGCTATTTATGTTGTCAATTATATCACCTGTGAAGATCGCCAATCAAATTTGCATTTCATGCATTTTAAGCTTGTGAACCGCGTGAGGCATGGAAGGAGAATGAATGTGCCCAACATGTTTTGCAACCTTCTTTCAATCATGGTAGCTGAAACTCAGAAAGGTAGGGACAATTGTGTCTCCCACCATTACCTAATTAAATTCTTAGTTGAAAAATCTCTGGATGATGTGTCCAATATTTCTTGGGAATAATTTTTGAGAATTGATCAAATTAGACTATAGAATTTGCAACCTAGGGTTTTGCCTCAACCTCGTAGGGTTGGGAGGAGAAGGATCAATGTTGGGGCCACTCCTAGTACCTCAAATTCTAATGCAATCCCTAGTTTAAATCCTCTTGCAGCCATGCAAACTATTGAAATTATCTCTTTTGGAGCAGAGCATTCGGGCAAGGAGAGTTCCTCTCCTAATTCTGATGATGAGGTTCCTCTAGGAACCCTACTAAAAACTAGGGCTCAGAAGAAGAAGGTAGATCTAAAGGAAGGAAAAGATAAAGTGAAAGTGGCAGAAAAAGAAGCATCGAGCTCTAGGAAATGAGAATTTGATAATGTTGCTCTTGTAGCAAAGGAAAAATGAAGAAACCCTCCTAGAAAATGAAAATCAGCTAGGGCAACTATTGGGGTATCTCCTCAGGGATACCCTAAACCTGAAAAATTTCCATGAGAGGATATAGAGGCTCCAATGGAGCATGTGATTGTATAGGAGAAGGATATATTTAAGGAAGCAACAAGCATGACATTGGTGGACCTTGTGAATATTGTTGTGAAAGTTTAAAACTAGGCGTGTGAAGAAAATGCAGACTTCCTACAACAAGAGCTCCTATAGAATAGGGATGAGCATGAACAAGAATAAGAGGCCTTGCAGCTTGAGCCGAGAGCACCCTTGCAGCCAGAATTGGCTGAGCAAGAATAATCCCTATAAATGGTACTCTACCAAGGACAACCAAAAGTGCCAAGTAAAATAATAGTAGGAGTGCATAGGCCCTCTAACTTTTCAATGAATATGGTAATTTTGAACTTGTTGAGGGAAGTACAAAGAAGAGAAGAAGAATGGAAAGCAGAAAAGCCCAGGCTGAAGAAAGAAATTGAGTAGAAAGATGAGGAAATTGATGATAAGGATAAATAAATTATTGTTTTAAAGAAGAAGGTGGATGACACGACAAATCTAGTGTCACATATGCTGGAATGTAGAGCTCCTTTGAGAGTATATGCTTTCTATTTAAAAGAGAAGCACCTTTCTTTCAGGTTTGCAAAGATAGTTTTAGGTTTGAACCCCTCAATTGAAACCCCTATTGAATTTTTCAATGCTTTCTGGATTGCTCCCCCTGAGATGAAAAATCTTGTGTTTACATAATTATGCTATGACAAAGGATAATGATGGGAATCCACTATTATATGTTGGATATGTCCAACTAAGATCATTCATGTCTCGGATACAAAATGAATTAAGTTGGGGAAAACAATACAAGAGTTACAAGAAAGTTGAATCCAACATTCCCCTTCCCATTAGGGCTAAGTCTAGGCATCCAGGAGGAATTTTTAATGATTGGCACATAATCTTATACTTGCCAAGCTATAGTTGCAGGGTCCTTCCTAAGAGAAAGGCAGTGTATAAATCATATGAAGGGATGGAAAAGACCACAGGAGACTCTTGTTGATGGTGTTTTCTGCACAACAACTCAGATAGAATATGATATCCTATCTCTCTTGAAAGGTAAATCTCTATGGGAAAAGAGATAACCCTAAGGTCTATAATGTCAGGTCTTGACAATGCAGTGAAACAACTCAGAGATAATGTGAAAATGTTGGTAATCACAAAGGGACCTTACTACAAGCAAACACTGGACTCAAATCTATCAGATCTAGCAATATATTGATACTCAAATTCCTAAATCTAGCCCACATAATAAAAAAAATAGAAAAAGATTAGAGTTTAAGAGAGATCCTAATATCAAAATTACTCCTAAAATCAATCACAACAATGATGAATGTTGTAAATGGACAAATCTCCAACAAAACCAATTTCTTCTTAATCAAGGACAAGCCCACAACTCTACAAAAATAGTGCAATCTTCTGAGGAAACTGAAGATTTTCAGACTATGAACATTCATCCACATACCCAGTAAATGGTGCAATATAAACAAGCATCCACAGTTGAACTTAGTACAAAATAAGGCTCAAACTAACTTTACACAACAACTTACAATCAGAAAATTGCCAAAAGTATGGACCAAAGATCAATCAACATCATTAACATTTCACCATTATCATGAAAGAACTGAAAACTAACATCTAACACTGAGAATCAGGAACAAGAAACGATAAAACTTTTGAAACATAACAAAATGTTTTCCAAATCAACAACCCTTTTGCATTATCTTCTCCAACATTACATAACAATTTCTAGTCTCTCTCCTCTCCTATAACTACATACTTGCAAAATCTAACTTCTAACTTAGCCAATTCTAGCTTTGCAGCCCCTAACCAGCTATTCCTTAATCATTTCTAACTCCTTACAAATGAGAATGCACAACCCTTTTATAGATCTTACATTTTTAAATCAAGGGCCAAGATTAAATTCAATCCAATGGATGCAATTAATCCTCAAGAAACCCTAAGAATTTACATTAGGGTTTAAAAATTGTGGTACATCATCATCCAATACAATAAAAGCAGTTACATCCAGGATCAATAAGAAATCAACAATCTGCCACCTCAATTTTTAAAAATTATGATTGGAGAGTGAGAACAACATCACACGTCACTCCATGTTTGAAACATATATTATAGTTGTAGACAGGTTGTGGCACAAATTCATTTGAATAGCTGGGCATCGATTCATATGTAAATCAACATTTAAAATATCTTCTAGATTTTTCTCCTGGCATGAATCCATATGCAAGTCATTTATTTATTTAATCCTAAAAAATAGATATAATCATCAATAGCTCACATGTGAAAATCCAACCACAAAATATTAAAATTAAGCATAAATAAACCCTTGGAAATTTCAACTCCGTCATAAAATTTCAGAAATTTAACCCTTTTAATAAATTTCGGAGTTCAAGAAAGTCATGACAAGAAATCCGAAAAAATTCGCCAAAATCCAGATGGGGTGGAAAATCCCGAAAAATGAAAAAAATCTGCCAAAATCCGGATGGGGTGGAAAATCCCGAAAAATGACAAAAATTCGGACAGGGTGGAAAATCTCAAAAAATGACCAAAATTCGCCAAAATCCGGATGAGGTAGAAAATCCCGAAAATGGCAAAAAATCTGCCAAAATCCGAACAAGGTGGAAAATCCCGAAAATGGCAAAAATCCGCCAAAATCTGGATGGGGTGGAAAATCCCGAAAATGACAAAAATCCGCCAAAATGCTAACGGGGTGGAAAATCCCGAAAATGGCCCAAAATCAGGAGAAAAACTTCGAACCCCCATAACTTTTTTTCTCGAATGAATTTTCAAAAAGTTCAAAAATCAACTTGGCGTAATTTTCTGTCCTCTATCCATTGGTACAAAAATATTTACACATCACATTCAAAATTCACTTCAAAAATCTCCATTTCTAAAATCCAAGGCCCCAAAATGCTTCAAAATACCACCCCCATCAAACCAAATCTAGACTTAATCCCAAAATAACCCCCAAGAAGAGAAAAACAAGAAATTGACATAGCCAAGGTACACAGATGTAGAAGAAAAAGAGGGTCCCCACCTCTGGTGGGGGGTGTGTGCAAAAAGTGCACAACAAATAGCGATTCTGTTGGGAAAATGCTTCAGAGCATTTTGATGACAAATTGGAATCAAGAACCTAGAAGCTCTGGTTTTTATCTTCACATCAAGTCAACCAAAAAACTAAAGTTTAAAAATCAATGGACAAGCTAGCCTTTCCTATGCTAGAAATCCAAGTGCGTGCAAGTGTATAAATTTCCCTCCTTAAGCTATTGCAAGAAACCAAGTTCAGTCATGTTAGGCTACATAAAGATTCTAACTTCAAAAGCAACCTGGATAGAGCCTTGCTGCCAGTCATGCATCCATAGCCCCGACAAGGTTATCGCTATGATTCTCCTAAACATAGCTCTACTGCCAGATAGGCGTCCATAGCCCCAATAGAGATATTTAGATCCCCCCTAAAATATTGAACTCACTTTCTTTTGATACTCAATATTTTTTTTTAAATTTCTTTTCATTCTTTCATTTCAACCTGTAAGCAATGAAGCTAACACTCAGGGTTGAGAATCATAGTGGTATTGAAGTAGAAATATAAGATTTTTCACTTAACAAGACCTCACAAAAATCCTATAGCAACCTCAGGATTCTTAAGATGTGTGTAAAATGTAAGATTTGAGCACATTCAGGAGCTAATTCAATCCAATGACTTGTCCACTTAAAATTTTTAGCACATGTGACACTGAATAGAAGATTTTACCAACATATCCTGGAAGGATGATTAGAGTTTGTAAAAGGAATATCTAAAATAGTCCCAGATAAAACAATTGTTGTTGTGCAAATAAGACACTCCCAATAGAAAATAAGGGAAACCAAGCTGGAAACAAAGCAGAAAACCAAACCGAAACCAAAAGCAACACATAAGCCAACCAAAGGCAAAGCAAAGAAATCTAAACTAAAGCCATCTATCTTAAAGAAAACCCAAAAAAAAGCCTTGAAGCGAAAGAACAATAGGGCAAGCTGCATTTATTCAAATCAACATTATGTACAAAGGGACTCAAAATGACTAATTATCAGACAAGGTGAGTTGAGACCCGCACCTATTTTTCATTTTAGCACATGGACAACTAGTAAGGTGATAGTAACAGTCCTTAAGAATGCAAATTCATCCTTATATTCAGAAAAATAAACCTCAACAATGCAACATTCAAACCCAAAATTCTCAATAGGAATAATCAACAACTGAGACAACTCATTGAAACCATGATAAATCCATATGTGCATTGTCCTCCCTAAACCTCCATAATCAAAATGATAAACTTCAAAAGTTTTAGCAAGGAAAGAAACAACCTGGTGTTGCGCTTGTTCAGACTGAATGTTAAATTTATTGTCCTCCAATCATGCAGAGTTAACATTGATGAGGTCAAGAGGTCTCAACTGATGATGTAGTATTCCTCTTTCCCTTGAAACATGCACAACAAAATCAAATTCATCAATGATAAATTCATGGTGAAAATTAGAGTGAACAAATTTAGAATTAACATCATGGAACTTTTCAGTTGTTTGAGTATCTTCATGAGGAATTAGTGATGAAATGGCATAAGCTTTGTCATGCATGGAAATTTTCTCAGCAAGATTTTCATCAGGAGGCATGATAGATTGATCCTCAAGAAAAATTTCACCTACAACCATATGCTCAATTTTGACTGTAATATTACTATTTTCAACATCATTCAATTTTACCTATGCATCAAAATGAACCACATTAGCTATCCCATCATTAATACATAAAATCTATGAATTTCCAATATTTATCCCAACAACAGATAGAGAAAGAACATAATTAGATAAATAAGAAGACTCCCTCAATTCTTTTGTTCGCACTAGTTCAGACTTGTAACTGTAACCCTCAGGAACACCAACTTCTTTATCAGGAACATCATCTCCTTCAATTTGCTTCATGGGACACTCATTGATAATATGTTGAGACTTCTCAATTGAAATCTCAACCTCCTCTAGGGCTACCTCAGCATGTACTACTATGCCCTTCTTAGCCTCAATGTTAGTTAACTTTTCTACTAAGCATTCCTCAATAGCTTGTTGAAGTTCTTCCATTGGAGATTGGTTTGATGTATCTTTTTGTGTATCTCTTGTATGATCCAACAACCAAAATTTCT
>CM021108.1:172972054-173033338 GCA_007115665.2 Sequoiadendron giganteum
TTTTAGTGAGTCTAGGGTGCCATGCATCCTAGACTAAAACCCTAGTTTTTGAAATTGATTTCATAGTCCCAAGGTGCTTATTTTGGAACATGATAATATTGTCTATATCTACCTTTACCTAGAGTATTTGGTGTTTAGTTACTCTACAAGGTCAGTTAGTGAGTTGTATATCTATAGCACTATGGTTGGTTACACAAGATGATAGTATCTCAATTTTAGGTGATTACAATATTGTTTCTGAATATTCTAATTATGCTAGAATATTTCAAGATTTTTTGTGATGTTGCTACATTGTCCATAAGATTTTTATAGACCCAGTGAATAGTGAATTGATTGTTTGTTAGTGTTAATATAGGCTTGGCTGATGTGGTGTGTTAGTAATGATTACAAAGATAGTTTGTTGTTTTTGGAAGCATGGTGTAGATTTATGGGTCCTAGCTAAACCCTGGTGTGGTCCTCCTTCACTTATTTCTATCATAGAAGTTTTTAGTGCCTACCTATTTAATGGTTGCATGTTTGAGGTGCATACATTTCATTGTAGCTAAGCCAGAGAAGGTTGTTCAAGGTTGTAGTTGATATATAAGAAACTTTAATTATTGGAGATATGTGTGGTGTATGTGATCAATTATTGTGGTCTAAGTTTGAGTTTAAATGACTAAGGATACCATAATCACTAAGCAAAAGGTGTCTACATTTTTAGTGTACATGAAATTGCTAGAGGTAGTGAGATGAAGGTTGTGGATGGTGTAGATTTGTTGTGGTGGATCTTCCTATTTCTTTTAGGTATTTATCCTCCTTGTAACAGTCTTCTTCTATTTTCTCCTATTTTGAATAGTGAATTATTTAGGAAGTGAGCCCTTGGTAGTGATCCATACTTTTCTTCTTAGTAGTGAGCCTTTTGTAATAATTTTTGTTATTCATGTGTATATGTGATTTAATCTTAACTATGGTTTTTCCTTGATTAGGTTTTTCCACATAAATATGGTGTTCTATGGTGTATGGTTGTGGATATGTTTTTTCTTCATTAGTTTACATTCATGTTGATGCATAATAAGGCTTTGAATGTTAATGAGGGTTTAAATGTTTTAATTTACAACTAATTTAGCCCCCCTCGTCTCACTTTTCCTATTTGTCTAACAAAATCTACACATTAAACTAAAATTGGAAACCATCAAGCATCAACTAAGATACTAAAAAATTCTACTCCAAACATTGGTATTGGAAGTTTTCCCTACATTATATCCAAGAAATCCTCCATATTGATCTACCCAAGCTAGCTATCTCCTACTTTGGCCAGTGAATTCTTAATGATAGTGGAGTGATCATGCCCTTGGTAATCATATTTCATTTTGGGAGGTTTGCAAGTTAACTGGATGTAACGAGCTAAGGTTTCAAGAAAAAATCAATACACATAATAGAGGAGGTTATTTTAGTGGAAAAAAATATTACTCCTAATCAAAATTCAATGGAAAGTGGATGAAAAATGGGGAATATATAAAAAACAAAAAACATTTTTTTATAAGAAGCTTCAAAAACATATAATTCAACACTTGAAAGACAATTAAAGGTAAACAAAACAATAATCTTGACTCTTAGTATTGACCTAAAACAATGGTGGCCAATGTAGTGGGTAATGGCAACAATGTCTCACAAAAAAGTATCATTGTTTAAATATGAGTTAGTGACAAATGAACATGAAAAATGTATTTATATTTTAAATTGACATATTTTATAAAAATTCATAACTTATTTGCACTTTTTGAAATCTCTAAAATTTTATTGGATTTTCACAAACTTACAAACTTACAAACTTTTAAAACAATTTGCACTATCTCCTATATTTTTGTTCATACTTCAAAATTTTGTAAACTTGTGAACTAAGTAAAAAAGATATCTTCAGCAATTAAAAATGAAAATTATCTTATTTTTTATAAAAAATCTAAACAAAATAAATTTACAAAGAAAAAAAGTAAAGACAATCTATCAAGGAAATATGAAGATTTATAGACTCAAAAAATTTATGATAAAAAAAATCTTATCACAATTTTCAGAGGTTCATGAACTTGAAATTAGTGTAAGAAAAACATGCACATCATAATTTCACGAGGTTTCTTAAGTGAAGAACTTTGAAAAAAATATAGGAAAAGTTGAAAATTTCAATATGAAAGTGAAATACTTAATATTTTTGTGTCTTTAAGATTTTCTTTCCATTAAAAATCACAACTAATTAGTTTTCTCAAGAAATTATGAAAAATAAATTTTATATGATAGCAAGGTAAAAAAAATTGTACTATTTGGCTCTGATTAAGAGTAATGAATAAATAGGATGTAGAATGAATCTACAATCTCTACAAAGGTTGGTGCTCTATTCACTGCTCCATAGAATGAAAAGTAAGAAGAAAATAAAACACACAAAAAGAAAAATAGAATAAGAAAACAAAGAGGAAGAGAAGGAAAACCAGTGTATATACATGTAGACTAAAACCCATGATTCATAATTTATATAACTTCAAATATTTCCCATTATAAGGAAAGGGCAAGGGTTCTCCATAAAAATAGGAAAAATATAAAGAATTATTCTAACAAACTGAGTACATATTTACAACTACCGTCTTTGGCTCTCTTCTTATCTTCTTATATCCAATAATAGGACAATATTTACAACAACAAAATATCTCTACTTTGTTCTTTTGTTAAAAAAAAATCTTAATTTTATTATATTGAATTATTATATTAGTTTCCCCTTTGTTTCCCCATTTTTATTAGGTCCATTATTTGTTTTTTAAAACTATATTAACAATAGTCATCCTCAATAAAAAATTATTACATCAAAGCTAAAAACTCTGAAGGATTATAAAATGTATTATTGATTTCAAAGGTATATATATTTATGGTGTGATTTTATCTACCCATCACATAACATATATATTATTATGTATTTTTTGTAATTCCCATCCACCAACTTGTTGATAATTGTAACAAGATTCATAATTCATTCTTTTTATTGATTATTTCCCTAAAGATAATAAGTTGATGAATGGAAAAGGATAACATGATAATAATAAAGAAATTATATATTTTTGAACAAGAAGAATTTGAGGCATTATATATTACAAATTTTAATGGTACCCAAAACATGACTAGGATATTTTCCTTGATAAATTTACAAAAATATCTAAAGCTAGATTGTTTTAGTAGAGATACTTCCACTAACTTGGTAAAATAATTTATAGATATCAATATGTGAATGTGAATTTCGTTGGAGTGAGGATTGATAGCCCTACAAAATATAACTCCCATTACTAAAATCAATGTTTTAATTACTATAAGTTTTAAGGGAAAAATTGTTAATTGTTGTCTACCAAAAAACTAGTTACATTTATATGCATCTATGAGATGGATACATGGCCTATTGGGAGGAGGGTGAATTAATAGATCAAATATACTTAAAATTATTTACTTCAATATATCCAAACATGAAACTTTAAACAAATCAAGTAATAATAATCAAGAAACCACATAAAAACACATTCACACATGAGAATGAGAGATATACGTGGAAGCCCAAGATGGGGAAAACCATAGTGAGAATAGGTGGTTGGATCTACTATCCAAATCTAGCCTCAAAAAGATAGAATATGATAATATAATTTATAATATGAAGTAGGCACAAACCTAGTAGAGACACCAATACCCAATATAAAGATCTAAGAATCAACTCAATAAGTAGAACACTAGTCCTACTAGATTACAAAGATAAAATTTATCAATCTTCAATGTTGATTATACAACTTATACTAGATCTGAAATTTCTCCAGACACTCTTCTACACTCCTTATGATCTTTTGATGATGGACCACAAATATTGAGATTTAACTCATATTGAATAACACTAACTCACACAATTGCTCTAAAACTTGCATAAACTTGTCTATTCACTTAACACATTCTCTATAATTAGCATGTAAGTGAGATGATGATTATATAGAGAATACTACAATATCTTCAATTCATGTTAGCTAAGGATCAAGAGTTAACCATGATGACATAAGGTGGGCCTAAATTCAATTAACATGAAATGTATAGTAGGTCAGTCCTAATTCAAAAATGTTACCGCCAAAATAATTTGATGTCATGTGGTTCCATAAGAACCTTAATCTGAACATATTTTATCATTCCACGCTATCTTCGAATGAAACACACTAGTAATTGTTACTGCATAGTTTTGAAACATCAACTGGTTTACTAACAAGCATAATGCACCTTCTATCACTTCAAACTTCTTGCATGTTGAACATAATTTCCTGAAACTCTGGAATATGTTAGAACATGTGTAGGAATATTCTCCTTTCAAGTCAGAGAAAATATCGCACCTAGAAGGGGATACATAACATAATTGTATTGCTAGAGAAGACTATCTACCCTAAGGAACTAACCTAAAAAATTATGGATCAAACTTTTAGATCACTTCCACCAATAGGAAAGGGTATAATATTATATTACAATCATAAAGAAAATGATATTGTATCAGATTATCCAATTCCTAGAACCTAAGAGCATAAAGAGAATTTTGGAAAACCTCCGTCCAAATACCCTGATAAGAATGACAAAACTAACACTTTTGACATCATTGAAAACCTATGCTCAACAGTCTCTCTCTTTTTCATTGATGGAAAATAAAAAAAGTTCTAGCCACACATGAAGATAGATCTAATTTGAAAGCACATGGTCCTTTGAGTTCATTATTTCATTATCATTTTGAGACCTATTTATCCCCCTTTGACATCAATGACAAAGGTTAACTTCTTTTATGACATTTTGCACAATCTAGAAACTTGTTTACTAGATAGAATCCCCTTGAGTCCTTATTACCCTACTTCTAAAAACACTTCACAAGACCATGAAGTCTTATTTCAAAAGTGAGACAATGCTCTGCTTGAACCTGTGCTTCCTCTATAATATAAAATAGGAGATAAATCTCTCTCTATCTCTCATCTTCTACTTTAAAAGTTCAAATGTATTATCATATTCTTCCATTTTATACCAGGGACAATTTTCCTCCTTTCCTAATAGACATTATAATTCCTTGATATCAATTATGTCATCACCTTTTGTGCTGCAATTTTCCACAATGAGCTGACTAAAACTTCCTTCTAAGGATCCCCATTATTCCATATCGGGTTTGGCATTTTAGTTTCCATCTTTGAAACTATTATCAACTATAGATGTATTATGAAATGTAGTGTGAGGAATTATTTACATTTTAGGATAATTTTCCTCCTCCTTCAACATTTTATTATATTTATTCTTCTAATCAACATAATAGTTTTTCTTTTTATTTTGATTAGAGACCATGTTACAAAATGACTTCTATAATGTCTTGCAATATTTTTGAAATTGTTACATTTGAAATATATGGAATTTAAATCAACCAAAGGAGAAAATATATTTCTACTCACAAAAATATTTTTCACTATAGGAAATATTCTACAATCAATAACCTTATGTTCATAATGATTGTGGTTAAAATAGTAACCAACAAAGAATTATTTAACAACTTTTATAATGTCTTGTATGCTTGTCTTCTAAAATCTTATCTTTTGAACATTTTATTTTGTCTCTAAACATAGATGAATCCTACATATTCATTCCTGCTATCCTTAGCCACCTTGGTATGAAGAAATTTTGAACTTGCAAAAATAATATCTTCTAGATCCTTTGCATTTGTCTTCATGGATTGCTCAAATACCTTATTGTTCTGATTTTTATCAAAACCAATATCGATCTTGATATGAGATGCTTTGTGACTACATATAATCTCATCTAAGATCTTAGTACTCTTTCCAAAATTTAAGTTCTTGTTCAACTGACTATTTTTTCTACAAATCCTTTCTCAAAGCTACCACTTCTTCATAATTTTTGCAATCCTTGTCTCTTCTCTTTAATCTATCAACTAGGATATCTTCTATCATTTTCATTTCTTCTATATAGACTTTCCAATCTACAATTATCCTCTTTGATTTCTTAATCCTTTATAATAGATCGTATTTAGCACTCGTGTCCTCTAAAATTCTCTTCTTAAGATTCTTCATCACCCTATGAGCACAAATAAGATTTTCTTCAAAAACTATTTTTTGCATCTTCTTTTTCAGTTTTTGAAAACCTATTTTTAACATCACCAATAGGAGATTTCAAATCCAGGAGTAGGGTCTTTTAATTTTTGGAGGTATGCTACTTATCTTCATTAGATGAGTAACCTTCTTCCTTATCAAACAAACCATTCTTATTCTTACTACTAGTTCTTTATTTGGAGTTTGAAGCAATGTGCCCAATTTTACCACAATTGAAACATTTAAAAGGTAAATTACCTTTATACTTTCTACAACCTCTTTTTAATCTCCTCAAAAAAATTTCCCCTTCCAAACCAAAATCTTCATTGTGATCAGAATCCTTAGTATCCATTGATACCTTGAACACTTCTTCCTTTCTTAAAAAATGTCATTCATAGTTCTCATCTCATATGCAGTTAATTTCCCATGTAGTTCATCCATAGTCAAAATATTCAAATTTTCTTCTTCTTTTATTGTAGAGAATTTTGAATCAAACTTTGGGAGAAGGGATATGATTACCTTTCTAACAATCATTGATTCTTTTATTTCTTCACCAATTCCTATGATAGAACTGATAACCTCATCAAGTGAGAGTAAAAATGTGGCAATTTTTTCTTCTTCCTTCATTTTTAGATTTTCAAACTGACCTTGATGAGTTTGTTTCCTTGTTTCATTAACATTCTCATCTCCTTCATATATGTTGTGCAATTTATCCCATAATTCCTTCATTATCTTACAATGCATGATCTTTACAAACTCATAGTTAGAGAACCCACATAAAACATAATTCCTTTCCTTAGCATTATTTTCACAAGCCTTATTTTTGACTTGATCTCTTGGAGCACTTTCAAGAATCTCATATCCATTTGTAACTAATTTCCAAACTTCAAACCCTAGGGCTATTAAGTATGCTTCCATCCTTACTTTCTAAAAATCATAATGGATTCATTAATTGTTAGGCTTCTTAAAAGAAACTTTTCTCTTCAATACTAATTGATGGGAACACAGTCTACTTATAGGGGGGAAAATCAATAAATCAAATATATTTAAAATTATTTACTTCAATATATTCAAACATGAATCACTGATAATCAAGAAACCACATAAGCACACATTCACCCATGAGAACACCAAATATACATGGAAACCCTAGATAGAAAAAACCATGGTGACAATAGATTCTTAGATCTACTATCCAAATCTATCCTTACAAAGTAGGAATATAATAAGGGAATTTACATTATGAAGTAGGCACTGATGTACTAAAGACACCAATCCCTAGTTGTATTTCTAGGAACCAAGCTACTAGAGACACCAATCCCCAATAAAAATATATTACCATCAACTAAATAAGTAGAAAACTAGTGTTGCCATATTACAAACATAAATTTTATGAATCTTGAATATTTTTTATACAGCGTACACTATATTTGAAATTTCTTTAGACACTATTTTGAACTCCTTATGATCTTATAATGAATATTAAGATGCAAATGACATTGAATAACATTGGCTCATACAATTTCTCTCACACTTGCATAAAATTGTATATGCACTTACTGCATTCGCTACAACTATCAGGTGAAGTGAGATGATGATTATATACAACACAATACAATATCCTTAATTCATGTCATCCAAGGATCCATAATTTACTAAGATAACATAAGGTGGACCTAAATTTAATTTACATGAAAAATGTAGAAGGTTGGTCCTAATTCAATTTTTTTACGACTATAAAATTTTTTGTTGTTGTATGGCTCCACAAGAACCTTAAACTAGACCTATTTTATCTTCCCATGCTATCTCTAGATGATACAAGCTACTAACTATTTCTGCATAGTTCTAGAATATCAAGTGGTTGACCGATAAGCATAGTACACCTTTTGTCACTTAAAATTTCTTTCATGTTGAACATAGCTTTTATAAACTCTAGAATATAGTAGATTTTGTGTAGGAATGTACTCTCATTTTAAACCTTAGATAAAAACCTTCATCCAAAAGGGGATACAGAGCATAACCGCATGTCTAGAAAAGACTCTCTACCCTAGGAAATTGACTTGAAACATTTCTAAATTAGAATTTTGGATAAATTCCACCAATAAGAGAGGATATAAGATGACATTAAAATCATACATCAGTTGATACTACAACCTATTACTAAATTCTTGTAACCCAAGAGCACAAAGAGCATTCTAGAAAACCTCCTTCTAGGTAACCTAAAAATAATAAAAAATTTGACTAACACTTTTGACATCAATGACAACCTATGTTCAACACTATGTACATAATTAGACAATAATAACATTGTCTTAGTATTATTAATGATTTCCCTAATAAATATTAATTTTCTATTTATGCATCATAGTAAAAATATTGAGTAATCCTCCAATATTCCTTATCAACATACCTTAAAACTCTTCCATCAACACATTTCTTATAAAAAATGTTTCCTCTAATATCTACCTAGATGATGTATCTGTCTATCTTGAGCTTAATTTTTCTTTTCTCTTTTTTAGAGGGATGATTTATATATTCTCCATAAATAAAGAAATAGTCTTATATTAGAAAATCATTCATTTGTATGTCCTACAAGGAGAGTGATGAATATCTTCCACCTTTTCTGGTTTATTCTCCATAATAAATTTACATACTATATGTTGGGTCGCATGTGCCTTACTAGTCTTTTTCATTATTTATTTTTCATTGTATTTTGTGCGATTACATGTGCATGCTATGATCCCTCATGGTGTTTTTTTGATGTTCTCTCTCTTTGTGACATTACTCTATTTGTACCTTCATTCTTCTCTATTTCATACATTTTTTATTTATTTTCCATTACTTTTCTTTATTTATTTTCTTTGTCTTGTGTTTTCCTTTTGGAGATGATGCAATGCATCGAGACATTCATGTCTCTTCCATGTTGACCAAAAATCTTCTCTTTTCCTTTGCTTTCCTTTCCTTGTCTTTTTTTTCCTTTTGGGGATCACGCAAGGCATCAAGACATTCATGTATCTTTCATGTTGACCCAAAAGCTTTTCCTTTACTTTACTTTTTTTCTCTTTCTTTTTCTTGTGTTTTCCTTTTGGGGATGATGCAAGGCATTGAGACATTCATGTCTCTTCCATGTTGGCATGAAATATTTTTCTTTGTTTTTGCTCTCTTCGTGTCATTTTTCTAGTTCTATGTGTATTTGGGGAATGATGACAATTCCAAGCTCTCTTAAAAAAATTCTAGCAAGAACATATTGACCCCAAATACATAGATCCCTCATGTGTTTGGAGTTCTATTTTGGGGGAAACTAGTTTTATTTTACACTTTTCATGAAATAGCTTTATTTGGAAACATATGACTTGGCATAGGGATTTCAAAGTTAACTCTCATGTCTTCTTTATTGTTAGCATTTATCATTTTCTACTTTAAAATAATTTCTCATAGTATGATGTTTAGCAATTTATTTAAAGTGGGGGCATACATTAGCATTATTATTTTGTATTTTTGTTTTTTCCTGTTTCATGGTGTAGTCTTCTTACTTCATGTGATGCATCTTTTGCTTTGTGGTTGACATTGGGTATGATGTCCCTCAAAAGGATGATCTATCTTAGCATATTATATTCTTCTTAGTGGCTTGATGCGACACAATGCATCCCCTAAGTTGTGAATCTTCTATTCTTTGATTGGTCCTCTCTTGGAGACATTAGGCACAATGTTCCCTAAGTTAAGACCTCATGTGAACTAAGCAAGACTTCTTGGAACATTCCTTATTGTTGCATTTTTATTTTTAGCTATATGGCCACCTTGCATATTACACTTTGCATGCCTATAGAGCCATATTTTTTGTTCATGAGTTCCAAGCATACGAAGCTCTTCTTGCCTCATGAAGCACAAAGTTCATTATTTGCTCACGAGCTCCAAGCATATGAATTTTTGCTTGCCTCATGAAGCTTGACGTTAATTTTTGTGTGGTGCCTTATCAAATTTATTAGGAGGTATAACATTGGTATGATTTGTCAGGAAGCCCAACCGAGGCATGACTTTCCCATAGCCACACACATGTGAGTGTGAGTGCATACTGGTCGTGTGTGTATGTGTCTCACCTCTTCTAGACCCTCACCCAATAGAAAACCTGAAGTTCTATTGCCTTAGAGTAAGTGATAATTTTTTCAGACAAACAATGTAGATTTGATCCACATCACGATGGACAAATGAGCGAAATTTGATCCACCCCCCCTTTTTTTTTTCTTCTTGTCTTTGGCAGTCTATGCTTGTGCCTTTATGATGCTCTTTTTCTCATTTTCATGTGTGTTCTTTTGTGCCTATTATGGTTTGCCATGGGATCCTTGTCCTAGGGGCTTGATCACCCCTCTTGATTGTCGTCATCCCATCTTACCAACATTGGTACATTTGAACCCCTCTTGATGTGAATTTGTCTACTTTAGTGTGAGTTTTGAGCCCTCCTTATAAAACTAAGATTAATGTTGCCTTGACTTAGTGTTGTAATGTGTTTAACACACTCACACTAGGTTTTGGGTCCTTATTAACTAAATAAACCTAATCCTACCTTATTTAGAGTGTTGTAAAAGGGTGATCCCACAATACCGGTTTACAATTTTCGGCCAAAATAGACATTGAATTGATTTTTCTAACTAAATCTTCACTTTTGGGCACCTATAGCAGCTAAACCATGAGGAATTTGAAGATGATACAAACTAGTGGTTTCTGACATTTTTTCTGTAGATTCTAAACATATATATTTTTAAAATGTTTGGAATCAAATTGCACTTCTTTTTCCATCTTCTTCGAAAACTAGTTTTTTTTAATAAACACCATTTTTAAGGGTGATGCTCACTATATACAACATAAATTTTTTTCCATGAAGGATAAAATTCTAATTTCTTCAAATTTAGATTCATAACTATGATATCTAGTCCTTTCATTTGGTTTCATTATGTTTTATTGAATATTTTTTCCTTAATTAAGTTTCAAAGTCAAACCAATTATAATTTAGACATAGGTAGAATATATACAATATAAAAAAAATATATGTATTGAAATTCATTTCTTTTTGTTGGATCAAGGATTTCAATAGCTAGTGCAGTGATATTTTTCAAAAATAAAAATGATAATTTGCTATTTTTCTACATGTGCATAATAGAGAGCTTGATTTTTGGTGGAAAACCTACATTCACAAGACACACAAATTAAATATAATAATTAAATTAAATTTTTTGGGAAGCTTATAATAAGGATTACATACTTACAAAAAATAAATTTTAAATGAATTCATTTGATCCCCTAAAAGGTAAATCAAAAATGGTTTTTTATCACCATTTTGATAGGTGTAAAAGAGACTTTGTTATATGTATGGTTTAAAACTAGTAGGGTTCTATCCAAGGGGGTTTGATCTAAGATGGTTTGATCAAAGCCTCTTCAACTAGAATCCTTCAAATAGAGATTTTTAAGGCTTAAATAATTATATTTTCTAAAATATGTGATTTCAACAAAAATCAAAATTTCTCATAGATTGTAAACCAGCATTGTGGGATCACCCAAAATGTTGTAACACATTTTTACACTTTTCTAAGGTTGTCATTAATAATTGGGCTTCTTTATGCTTTAATTGACCTTATTTTGCATCCACAAGCCTCATTGAATGCATATTTTTGAGGATAATCCTAATACAAATCAACATATAATCATAATTTAGGTGTTTTAGGTTGGGTGGCCTAGATTTGGTGGTCTAGGACTCATACACCACCTTGGGCATATGGGTAACACCTAGGGTTTTGGATCTCAATCTTGATTTTACACCTTTCTAAGCATGTTTGAAATTGGTCAAATAAATTATGCATAATGGGACTCATATTCCACCTTGGGCATATGAGCCTCGTGTGGCCCAAAATTCAAATTCTTCATAGGATTTTATCCTCCTAGATCTAATGTCAGCTTGTAGTGTTGTAATTTCAGAAATTTTTGCATGATTAAGTATAAATACAAGTTTCTTTCACTCGTTTTACACCTATAAAGTTGAATGAGCATTCTTATAGCAATTTTGAGTTTGCAAGAGCATTCAAGTGTTTACAAGAGCATTGGAGAGCATTAATCAAGTATCAAGAATTGTAATGCCCCGCCACACACACCCCAAAGGACAACAAAAACATCTAACAAACTACCACATATTTTTTTTTAAAGAATAACTAACATGAAATGTAAACTATCATACAACTCCAATACTGAAGATCATGCACACACATCATCTAAATATTCCTCTAGGGTGACATGACTTCATTAGGTTGTGAATGATCCTAACTAACACAAAACCCATATGAAGGTAATTAAACACATGCATACATTTAAAATCCTTCTATCAAAGAAATGAACAATGTACATACATCAATAATTCCATACACATACATACATACATGATCACAAATTAATGCCAAATGATACATCCATTACACTTGCCACAAGAATACACATAAAATCGAAAGGTTACATGATTATAAATATTTACATAGATACAACACCTCATCAGTGAAATGTATGTGAATCTAAGATTACAACACCATACCCATACCTGGGGTAGCAATACATAAAGAAAAAATACTCCCTTATAACTACGGGAAGGATTCCACATTTGTTTAATGAGATACATCAAAAGGAATGTATAACATAACACCAAAACTGTCACCAACATTGGAAAGCTCAAGAACCATTGCAACTGGTACAACTTTGTAGCATAACAAACGTTGGTGGGCAACCCAATGGGTGCATATCATGTTCCACATGACATGTGGACCCTAAGGTCCACCCCCCATGCTAGGAGATGACAAGAGGACCCACAATATAAAAAAAATCAAGTGTACAAGGCTGACATGACTCAAAAATCCAAAAGGAAACAAGATAAAAAAACATAAGAACAATCACTTCTAGAGGTACTAGAACCACAAGGGGAAACTATAAAAATATAGGGTTGCTAAAGGGAAGATTTTCATCACATGGCCCTAGTACGGGTTACCCTGATAGTCTAGACGTTGGACCCCATCCTTGAGTTACCTTGATAGTCTAGATGTTAGTCCCCATCTATGGTTACCCTAACTACCTCTCACTAGGCGTCATCCCTAGAGGGTGATACATGAGGAATCAATTACCTTTTGAGAGGACAAGGTAGTGATTTTGCCAACTAGGCCTTCTCAACCCATCGTTAACCTAGGAAAGCACTACAAGCATGAGTGAGGCATCTATTGATCTTGATTAGTGTGTTGATTACCCTATCCCCCTAATTAATTACTTTAGATTATCACTTAATTATGCAACTCTCCAATGAGTTACACTGATGCCACTTTGTGTGTCAGCCCCCATGGAGAGCCACTCTCCTTGCTAGAATCAAGACAACTCTCAAAACCTCTAGGGTGTACCCAAATGCACCAAACACCAAAATCAGTAAACCACAAACATACGCAAGGCATGAACCTTCTCATGCAAAGACCACATCACAAGGTATAACAACGGTGCTAGATAACAACCTAAAAGTACTCAAAGTCAGAAGTGAGACCAAATGAAACACATAAGACTAACCATAGAAACCATCATAAAAAAAAAATTCTCCATTGCCTCTAGAAGTCTAACATAAGCCATCTACCCACTATCTCACTAAACGGGGTTATTCAAACTCTATGGGGTCCAAGTAGAAGTACACGAATAAATTACGAAAGAACAACACACATAATTTCACATTCTAAAAATTACACACACGAGAGAGCCCTGCATCATGAAATCATTAAACAAATCAAATCATGGTCTCAAATGAATCGAAAACACAAAATTTCCTCATACAAAATATTAAGGAGGAAAAACACAAGCCTCATGAAATAATTAAATCTTTTCACAATTAAATTGGCAATTTCGCTACAATAACTTAAAAATATTTTCAATCATCAACACATTAAACTAATATGCCATTGTGAAACTTATTCAAATAATTAAAGAAATTACATAAACTTTTTTTATGATATCTAAATTACATTTATTCATAACAAATTTACTTCTTTCAAAATAAACCATGATATATATATATACACATATTTATATATATAAATAGACATATACATAACACAATAGATAGATAGATACACATATATATAATGCAATAAATATATATAACACAATATATATATATATATATATATATATATATTAATTTTTATTAAAAAATATGTTGTCCATACAACATCGAATTATTTTAAATTATCAAATACTGTTGTTTGAATATACAGATCAAACCATAGGCAAGAGAGAAAATAGACTATAAATGAATGACATGATGTATATATATGTGTGAATCAAAATTCATATTGGGGAAGCGTCAGCTCTACATACTCACAGGTTTAGTTTAAAGAAAGAAAGAAAAAACCATTACAATCGAAGACCTCCATGGAGAAGCGTTGGGTGCTACCAACTTCAAGCTCTTTAATATTTTTTTTAAGAAATAAGTAAAAAATGAAAGGGTTCGGCTGAGACTCAATCCGGCCCAACACTGGGTAAGGGCGCTATATTCCTAAAAGCAGATATTCACCAAATCATACAAAATGAAATGTTTGAAGTGGATGCAACCAATTTCATAGTCATCAATAGGAATCGGTCAACTTCAAATAAAAATAATCGGTGGGCTACCACATAAGAAAAAAAAATGATTGACTTCATGTGACATCAGAATGTTTATCATTCTAGAATAAAGTCGAACCATGCAAACCAATTTACAAAATGCCTCAAACAAAAAATCAAATCCCTTGAACATTTCAAACCAAATAAATCAACAACACTTGGAAGGCATTTTAAATATAGTCATAACATTGTCAGATAGAGAATTCAAATACAGTGTGGAATAACATCAATTCCATTAAACGAGTGCACAAAATAGAGCATGACGAAGGCTCCTAGAATCCTTTGCTTCACAAACAGAGATGATGAGCTGAATGATCACTTTTGCAGTGCGAAATCCGTTCACCCAGAGCAATTTTCCAGAATTCTACTCATTGTATTATTTATTTTTCTGTTACAGAGAAGAATTATTTCCCTTTCGAAAAATGAAAAACTACTTGATAATTTTTTTCTAACTGAAACCAAAAATCCATAAAATATATTAGGTTTCCAATCGAAAATCAGTTTGGAGTCGTGTATGTAGACACTGCCCATTTTTTTCCATTCTTTTATGCTTTTTTATCATTTTCAAAACTAATATCTTTCTTATTTATTTTTATTTTTATTTTAAATAAGAATACTTTCCACAATTCAATAATTAATTCATTTGATAATAGATTTATCAATCATTATAAAATATAATTTAAAACATTATTATTGCATAATTAAACAATTATCATTTTCTTGATAATACATTATCAATTACTATAAATTACCATTAGACAAAAATTTCAAAAATAATTTAATTTAATTATTTATCAATAACTATATACTTTATATTTCTTAACATTAATTTATTTAATTTTTTTTTTTTTAATCCAACTTTATTTAAATTGTCTTGAAATTCAAATTTTAATTTAATTCACTGATTCCACAAGGTCATAAAATATTAAATCCCCTACAAGTACAATAACACAATAACCAACGAAATCACAATACATCATGATAAAATGACTTACTCAACTGTCATGGGAAGCCAAAACAAAGGGGCACTATAAGCATCATGTCAAACTTTTCATGCATTATGTTTTTTTTGGAGATAACAATTGTGATGTAGGGTTTTATGATTCAAGTTAGTGTTTCACTCAAGATCTCTCACATTCAAGCACGAGTCAAGATCTACATCCATTGGAGCCATCTCATACATGTTTACAACTTCTTATTGTCAGGGCTTGGTGAGTAGCAACATCATATTTTGTTCATTCATCATTCTCCATTCATGTTTCCATTCATTTTAGGATTTGATTACCAAAATAGGGTTTGACCAAGGCAAACCCCTATCCAATAACAAAACAATATTTCCCCCCTCTTTAGTGTGTGATTTGCAAGTTTAGATTGAAGACACATTGAAGCTCAAAAATTTGGAGAAAGGTGTCAAAGTGTTCAAAAGTTGTCAAATTTATCACATTGCATTAGAGATAGTTGGAAGACTTCTATAGGTTGCAAATCAGGGTTTCAGATCTAAAAATCAATTGGGAAGTGTTGTGTGGTCTCACAACATGCCCCATTTTTCCTCTTTGGAAAAATTTGGACCCCCCTTTTTTATTTTCTTTCCTCTCACTTTCGCTTGCTTTAGCATCATTCTGGGGGTTGGTAAAATTGAAAATTTTATTTCCAATTTGCTTGGTCTTTTCTTAAGTCCTTGTTCTCTCTCCACTTTGGTTTCTCGGTCATTTCACAAAGTTCTATCAATTTATAGGAGACCAAAATCTTGAATTTTTTGTAGTTGTATCAAGGATGTTGTATCTTTGAACCGCCCAGTAAGTTAGCACCCGGAGTTTGTTCCTGGTGATTGTGTTTCCCTGCATCAGATAGTCCAATGGTTTATTTTCATTCTCTTAGCCGAAGGTCAAAAACCAGAGGTTCGGTTATGAAATGTTTGAATCACTTTTGATCTCTCTTGAGTCAGTTCTTGGTTCCTCTCTTTGCTCACAATTTTCTCTAAAACTTGGAGGTAAGTGTCTCGATTCCCAATAATCATTCCAAGATTTGGTCCTGGAGGTTGTCAATCCTGGTGATTGTAAATGATCATGTATCTTAAAAGGCTTTTTCCTCATAAAAATCAAAGTGACACAAGAGTGCCACTTAAGATTTTCGTGCCATCTTTTCCTCTAGTAGTGAGACCACGTAGAAACCTAGGTATTCATAATTTTAACCCTAATTCACCATGATTACACCTTTATTCGAGAAAATAATGCATTGTAACAAGTAATTAATGAAGGTGGTGAACTTCATATATGTACTTGATATCACCTCAAGCATGCAGTTGCTTCTGTAACACTTTACTTCGCATCATACTGCAAACTTGCAAAGGACATTGAATGCACAAAATTAATATTGTAGCATGCAAGGAAAGGGAATTTTAGAGAAACTAAGAACACAACTACCAAGGGTTTCAAAGTTTCATTTTGAAAAGATTACTATCAGCAATGGAACCTAGTATTAGTGATAAATTTAAGAAACCCCCCTCACAAAAAGATAAAAAAATCTTGGCGAATCTTTCATTTTTTGAGGAAAAAAATTTAATTTCTATTGGCGAAACTTTTATTTTTTTCAAAAAAAAATTAGTTTTATTGGCAATTTTTGTACATCACTAAATTTTTGTGGAAAATTTTGGCGAATCTTGAAAAATAATAGGAAAATTCATTAATTATGATGGAAAATCTATCCAATCTAAAAATAATTCTCATGGAAAAGTAGTGGGCCCGACGGTGGAAATTATCGATGAGTTGAAGGGGTAGACTATAATATTTACTTTCTACCATTATTTTATAATATAATATAATGGCCCTCATTATATTCTACAAGGTAAAATGTAACCATGATCTATAATTCTCATGGGGGCTCAAAATTGCTTTTAGATCATTGGTCTAACAACCCTTGTTGTATACTATAAGGTGAAATTTACCCAAAATCTATAATGCTCATGATACCCAAAATTATGGGCCCCATGAGCATTACAGATCATGTTTACATTTTACCTCATGGAATACAACAAGGGCCATTAGATTATATTTAAATCAATGGTGGAAACTAAAGATTAGAAATATGGTCCTAAAGCAACTAATAGTTGTGATATACTATTGGCGAATTAATATAGATTTCTCCAATAATTTGTAAAATTAAGACGAATCTAATCTAATCATGTATCAAATATTGTGGCAAATTTTTGAGTGATTTTCTTTAATAAAATAAATTATTTGGTGATTTAAATAATATTATAATAATTTTTTGTAAAAATGTGGCGATTCAAATCACATTTAGCTCGAACTATTAGCCAATTTTGGATTCCCAAATTTCAACTATTAGCCAATTGGTGAATATTAACCACTAAAAAAATCATTGCCTGGTATGTCTCGAATAATAGAAATTTTGTCGATCATTTTCGTACATGGAAATCTCAAGAAGATGGTATTTCCCTTTGAAAACTAAAAGGTTAATTATTTTTATTTGAATTTACCGAAAGGTGAATTGAAAGTTTTATGAATTGTTAAAAAATTGGTTAAATTTAACCCTAACTCACACACAAATCACGTATTTAAAAATGTAGAATATGTTGACGAAAATGAGTACTTTTGAAGCAAAACCAGAAGATGAATTCAAATACTACAATTCACAAGCTATACCAATCGATGGGAGAGCTAATGATACTCATATGGGATGGTCTTCTGATGTTGAATTCCTCAAATGGGAATGACAAGAAAATGCTTCTCAATGTAGGAATGTTATAGAAAGTGGGTTACTTTTAGCAGGAGGCTTTCCACCAACAATGGAGGCCCCTGAATTGGTTATGGAATGTTTGAAGCATTATGACTTAGACAAAAGAGTCATTGAGAATGAGGGAAGAACTTATGCAGATATCTCTGAGAAATGAATTTTATATACATTTGGTCTTCCTACATTTACTCAAATGTATCACATTGATATGAAGGAAAAAGCCAAAACCTACATGAGTGCCAAAGAACACAACAATGAAATTATGAAGACATAGTGGTGCCAGGAGAGGATTACAAAGTAGACAAAGTTAATTCTAAGGTCTATGTTCAACCCAGATGTTCAAGATATTATAACTATGTTAAGCAAGATAGCTGGATTGCGAGATGCTAGTAAATTTGAGTCATAGATGTTTGTAATTATATCCAAATTGATGGAAATCCATGTGCTAATGTGTTGGGGAATATTTATTAGTGATAGATTGCACGATCAGATAAGGGAATTTCTAAATTCCAGATTTTTTATATGTCTTCATATGTGATTTATTGCTATGCCTTAAGGGTGTGTCACCAAAAAATGTAGCCTTGACACTTTTCACTCATTTTTGCCTTTTTCCCTTGGATTTTGGCTTGATTCTACTTAGATATAATGTTGTAATGTGGCCAACACATTCACATTAGGCCTTGAATGCTTGCAAATCAACAATAACCTAACGAAGTCTTACAATAGTGTTGTGAAGTGTTGTAACACATTTCTTCACTTTTCTAGGACTTATCCACAAGCCTTAGACTAAACTGTTGTAAAGTGTTGTAACACATTTCCACACTTTCTTAGGCTTTTCATCACTAAATCAACCCTTTCTCATGACAAAATGGCCCCTTAATGCACTTATAGGCCTGACTTAAGTGTGTTTCAGGAGATAATCCTGTTAATCAACATTAAACATCATTTAATTCCCGACAACCACTTGAATTTGTGCAAGTGGACTAAGTCACCACCTTAGGTGACTAAGTCCCATTTGACATAAAATTCAAAATTAAATCAAAATTCTAACGGGAATTTTCCTCCAAAACCCTAAGGCCAGCCTATGTTGTGTTATTTTCGAGGAATTGGGGCATAACATGTATAAATAAGGGTTTGTCTCTTCATTTTACCTTTCTCTCTTTCTCTCCTACACTCTTTCATTCACCACATTTTTCATCTTCACAAGCACTCAATCATTCAATCTTCTCAAGAAAGCATTCAAGTACTAAGCACTTCAAACAATATCCATTAGAGTTGGTTCTCGCATATCTTCAGACTTCTTCAACAAGGGTTTGGTGAGTGTTTATATTTGCATGTTATTAAATCATTTTTCCCTTTACATTCTATTTCATTTGGGTTTGATTACAAACATGGGGGTTTACTAAGGCAAACCCATATTCTCTAACCCTAACCCTTTTCCTCTCTTTGCATGTGTGCTTTGTAGGTTTGTATGCAAATTAGTCAAAGATAAAGGTGTTGAAAAGGTGTCCTCATTCCATCCACACCATTCCAAGTCAACAAACCCTAGAAGGAGCTAAAAGATAACTTGCAGGATATTTTTCTGAAGATTCAGACATGGGTCTCTATTAGGAAAATAAGTACAAGTGGGCACCTACAGATTCCAACCTCAAGATTCCTGAAAGCTCCAGGTGGACTAAGTCACCATCATTGGTGAATTAGTCCTGATACCAAACCTGAAAAATTGGTTTATATGTTTTTAGATACCCTTTTGCCAGAAACATGTTATGACAAAGTTTCCTGGGAGGAGGACTAAGTTGCCCACTCTGTTGCAAGTGTCCCAATTAGAATTTTCAGCAGATTCTAGAGCTCCCCTTCATCAACCTTTAGTTTCTAGGTGCACCATTTTTGTATCTCCCAGTTTCTTTATAGCTTGCGTACATTTTAGTTCATTCTTAAGACATTGCATATAGTTTTGCATTTACATTAATTTACATCTCATAGTTAATTTATTACATTACTTTGCAACACTTAGGCACACACATCACACCCATTCCAAACCCCCAAATTTTTGAATGAAGTTACCAAGAATAACTTAGTGCAAAAGAGAGGCATTATTCCTCAACCAAACTCCTAGGTGAGAAACCCTACAAGCCCATTGGAGAATTCTCTTTCCCTAAAAATAGTTTTATTTTTGGTGGTTCATTTTGGTGAACCCATCCTTAAAACAATTATTTTTCACTTCTGATTTTGCATTTGCATCCTAGGAAAAAGCTTGCATTACATTAGGGTTTTGAATTGTTTGCATTCTAGGGTTCTTAAAAATGCATTAATGAAAAGCTCATGTTAGCTTGCACATTGCATTGTATTTTTCATTAAAAAAGTACAAAAAAAATCTACATTTCCATTCTTTGTTTGCATCAGAAAAGCATAAAAATCATAAAAAACTAGTCCAAAATTCTGAAAATTGTCAAAAAAATCACTGTTGGGACTAATTTGCCACATTGGGCGACTTAGTCCACTTGCATCATTTTCACTATAATTTATGGCACTTTCAAGACATTATTTGCACTACTATTTTTTGTCCTTGCATTTCTATTTTTATTTCTAGATTCTTAGTTTTAGTCGATTTCTTGTCCTTAGTTAGCTTTCGTTACGGCCATGTCTTTCAAAAAGTTTTGGATGTTGTAAACCTGTAGGGATTGATTCCTATCTCTCTAGAATTTCTCCATGTTATCCACAATGAACCTTTCATATGCCTCTTTTCTTACCAAATTAGGGATACACAACATATCCCTAATAGCATTAGCGTTAATTACTACCCTTAGTTCTTGGCCGACAATGATGTTAGTATCTGGGTCGAAATTCTACATGCACTAATGAATCAATTACGGGAAATGGTGCACCAAGGGGACCATATGTTGTGGGAGACCAGAAAACCATAGCCTATATGCTAGAGATTCTTTGTTCCCTTCCTCTTTGGCCTTTTCATTCTTTCACAAGTCACTTTCCTGAGATTCTTAGGGTTTATTTTGAGGTTAGGTTTGTAAATATTTTTGCAGTCCTCTATTATCTAGATTTTGTTTTCGTGGGCTATCTTTTCTATGGTACATGTGTGGGGGCCATCTTGGCTTCACTAGTATCCCTGGTGTGGTGTAAGAGACGTTACTAAAAACATTTACCCACGGTGTCGTCTTCATGGCGTCAGACCAGCTTACAACCAGACCTTCATGTGTTGTTGTTCCAGGATTGTATGCCATTCTTCTGATACTTCGACCCAATAGCATCCTTTCCTCTTTGCAAAATATCCCTTCTTCAAAACACACCAGTATTGGATGAATGGAACCTAAACAAAAAACACTAATACAAGGCTTATGCTGAATGCAAATTTAGATGGATTATTGCTCTTTGTTTGGGTTCGAATTATTCAAGCATAGTGCATCATTAACAATTATTTCTATGAACCCAGCTGCTTCAATTGTTCTCGCATCACACTTCGGTTTTTCTCAATAAGTTGTGTAATTATTTTTACTCTTAGTACTTTTACTTCACTTGCATGTTTCTTTTTCTAAAACTGAAGTTAGAAACAATGGTTAATTTTAGCAATAAATTTAGCATGCAATCACCAACTCATTCGTTCATACGAAAAGAATTCCTATCTCTTGAAAGACAAATTCATAATGATGATTTTTCCACTATGTCCTATGGTGCCATATTCTGGGAAATTGAGCCGAGAATAAAGAGAGACATGAAATGTTTTGCATGCTTTTTCACTTTTTCACTTAATAACCTTAGCCGAATGATTTGGCCAAAAGGTGTAATAATTACACCAAGAGATTAGAAATGACCGCTGGAGGCTGAGAAACATTTATAGCTAGACACCTATTTCTTGACCGTGTAGATTGCCACTTGCACTTGCTGCAAGTTTTATTTGATTAGTTACCTTACTTAAATTCACATGCAAAAATTCTTTTGATGTGAATTTTGAGTGATCTCGATCAACCTCATGCTTATTGTACACAACAAATACAACCTGGCGAGAACACTGAGCTTGTAACTCTAGTGGGTTTTCCTTGAGTTTACAACTCAATCAATCATTATGCTTATCACACATTCTACCCCAACTACCGCCATAAATAGACCTAGTGATAACCATATAATTCATACTTGGTAACTGGGCTTCTTGATAGCAACAATGGATACTCCCATTAGGCTCACTAGCAATAAGTCTTAGGTAGCTTTTCTAGGAGAGATTTCTAGTAGGTGTTTAAAGTGAATGACAAATAACAAGCATTCTCTGGCCATTATTGCAATAAAGTGGGTGTTGGGTAGGGATTGCCTAGAATATGAAGATAAGTACAAAGTTAATATTGATGTCTGCTCTCACTTTGTTGCCTCTTTTCTCGACATTCATGTGCCAAAGGAGATGATATTGTAGCTTATCTAGGTGGTTTTTTCCAAGCGTTATCTCAGTGGGCTTGGGGAAGTTGTGATAAATGTCATGTATGACCTTGGGCTTCTGACGGCTAGTGACCTACATCGAAATGTCGAGGAGGATGCAATGGTGCCATGGGTACCATTCCCAAATAGATTTTGCAAGATGAGTTTTGACAAACACTACCAGAGGTTGTCTTGTGCTAGCCACTTTCTGATGAGGTGCTACAATGTATAGAGCTCTTCTACGGCATGGGGTTGTATACAGACTTCAAGAACCTGGTGTACCCACCACCTTCTACTATTGCAGTTGATGCTCCTACTGATGTTGCTAATGATGAAACTCCTTTTGAATGAATGAAACTTTTCCTCCTCCATTTTTGTATATATATATTTCAAAAATTCATAATATATATATATACTCAAAAATATTGGCTTAAAATCCATTTTGGATTGTAAATTTTGGAGTACATAATATCATGAATAATGAATATATATAACCCTTTGTTTAGCTTTTGTCTCCATTGCTCTCTCTTTCTTTTGTTGCTTCATGGGTTCCACTTAAAAGATTAGACGAACAAGACATAAAAAGGAAATAATTACATATTTACATATGCCAAAGAGTTAGTAAAGCTAATTGAACAATTTTAAGTGAATTTCGTTGATAGGAATTCTCAATGCTTCTTTTTCCATGTTTTCTAGTTCGAATGCATTATGTTGCTTACATTTGATGATGCAGAAGGGTCCTTCTGACACACTATTAGATTTATCATGTTGTCCAAGTTTTGCAGCCCTCTCGTTGAATTTGAGTACCAAATATTTGTGCTTAAGACCCTGGTCAAAGGTCTTCTTGTCGAACCATTTCTTAACCACATATTGATGGTTGTTCATGGTCCTCAGAGCTTTTCCTCTTTTTTCTTAGACTTCTAATATTTCAGCCAACCAAACCTCCATAGCTCCATTTTTCTCTACTTCAAGAGACTTTAGCAACTTTAGCGTGAGAATCTCCACAGAAACAGGCAATAGTGCCTCCTTCCCATATACTAGCTCACATGGCGAAGTCTTTAAGACCTCCTTGGGAGTTATGCAATTTTCCCATAACGCTACTATGAGATTCAAATGCCATTCTCTCTAATGCTCTAACCCAATCCTTTTGATTAGTCAGATTAAATTTTTATTAGTCAACTAAGCTAGGCCATTTCCTTATGGATAATAATTTGAAGAGGTTTTTAAGAATATTCCATGATTGAGTGTGAATTGACACACCTTCATACCCAGGAAGGCTTTTGCATTGTCGGAGATGATGGTTGATGGAACTCTCAAATTTTGCAAATTTGAAGTGCCTATTTGAAAAAAAATTGCTTCTGCACTTTCAAAGGTACACCTGATGAATCTACCTAAATGACCTACTTTGGAGGGTCATATTTTGGAACCTGTTGATTTTCGTGCAAAACCCATTTGCAAGCTCACTCGTGTGTCCTATCTGAGCAGGCATGTCAGTTTTTAGTTTCCACAAGAAGCTTTGTCACAGTTTTGGAAAGTGAAGTTGGAGGGTTTTGACACCTTTTTGTTGTTTGCAAACTTTAAGTTTTGCAAAGTGGCCTCCCTTTTGAGCTTGCATTTTGCAACCGGTTGATTGTCAAGTCAAAATGATTGTTTCTCTACATTCTCCATACCAAGATGAGCTCGTATGTCAGGTTTTAGAGCTTCATGACAAGATTTTCTATTTTTACCAGATCAAAACTGAATGCACTTTCTTCAGTTTTGCGATTATATTTTCTAGAACCTTTCAGGGTGGTCAACTTCAACCGTCAGTATCTTTTGATGAATGATGATTCAAAAAAATACCTATTGCACACATACTCATTGATCTTAGATGTGCTTATGTTTCCAGTGGCAACCTCCCAGGAGTTGATTTTCTATTTTTTCAAATTGGTGATTTGATGAGTTTTAATTGGTTTTGAATTGCTGCAGTTTCAGAAAAGTTCGAGCAAACAACTTTGTGGATTAATATTTTGCACTTCGAAATTTATTTTTCCAAACCATTTTTTGACTCCATTCTTGGATCAAATTTCTACATGTTTGCATGTTTTTGTGACTCCAAGAGGTTGTTTGACTGCTTTCCTAGGTCTATCTAGAGCCAACTTGGCCAGTTTTTCTGATTTTTCAAAAATGTCTGAAAGTAGATTCTAATGACAACCCATTTCTTGTTTTGGTCTAAAATCTCTACAATTCCATTTTCATGAAAAACGGAAGTCATATGATACATTATTTCAATGTATTTTTGGTGTAGTAAACACGTCCCAAGGGCCAATTGACAAAGGAGGTAGCTGAATTTTAAGGGGTGGAAAAAATTTGAGGAAATGGGTTTTCTCTAAATAATTGATTATGGCCACACACAAAAAATCTTGGCTTTAGGTGTCTTGCTTTGCCCACAATAAATTTTCTTATTTGGGTCGCAATTGAAATTAAAATTTCATTATTTTGTAATGTTTAAAATGTTTTATATATTTTAAATGTTATTCAAATGATATGCACGAGAATAAATGAATTTTAGGGTAACATCAAATATTTGACAACATTATAAGAACTTTATAAAGTTTGAAACTTTATTAAAAGTTTTCCCCGCAGCCTCGCACAAGTTAATTGTCACGGTAGTAGAAGCTTGCGAGGTGTGCATGTTGGGAGGGTGATTTTTGGTCTGCAAGTTCCATTTGCAATGAAGATTGAAGTACTTCCCTTTTAATTGAGGTGTCTCACAAATTTCAGTCGGATTTGAGGAGAGATTTTTGGTGAGAAACTGTATTCACGTTTTTGGCTTTGAAGCAGATTTTTGAAGCTGTATATGTTCTGCAAATGGTGTTTTTTACCTTCCAAATGAGGCTTAGACTTATCCACATATGTTGGGAATGCTTTCACTATTGTTTGGCCATTTTTCGGGTGCCTGCAACCATTAAAACGCTCTTTCATTCAGAAAAAATGACCGAGTAATATCACCATTTATGGAAAGAATTTACGCTTGCAATGAAGATGCATCAAAGTTGCTCGATGGTCATGGAGAGAGTTGCAAAGGAATTTAGAGAAATCTCATAGACCTCGCAGGAGTCATGGTGACATGAGCAAGAAGCCTGTGAGGTGAGTGGGGTTGCTTGTGTGGGCCCGTCAACATTTAAAGGGGCAAGATTATAAAGTTCTTTAAAAGGCTTGATGAAATATTAAGCTGAAAACCCTTTGTTGATGGTAAAAATCAAAATGCTTGTGCAAGAAAAAAGCATATGGTGGGCCCATGGGTATTTTAAATTTTGTTTTAAAATATTGTTCTCATGATAAATCTCCAAAGTAATGGGTATGGGTAAAGTTTGTTGTTTACCTAGGGATAATTTTTTATAGTTTCACTTTTGAAAAATGGAATCAAATACTTATGGGCACATGTTTTAAATGAAACATTATGAGCATGGGAAAAGACTTTGGTGCCTAGTGAGGGAAGTGAATATTTATATTATCTAAAGACAAGCTTCATATATGTGGGTGAAATATTTTAAGGCACAAGGAAGTATTTCAATGTGAAGTGAATTTAATATTCACTTAATGATTAAATATCATGTGTTGCTAGTAAGTAATATTTCACCAAGTTTTTCAAGTGAAATAATAAAAATGAAGTCAAGGCATAAATATTAAAGTTATAAAACTTTAATATATGAAGGAAAAATATAATGTGCAGCTCCAACTTTGTAAAAGAGGAGATATTTTTCACTTGTTGGGTAGATGGAGAGTAAATGGGAGTTTTCACGGAAGCATAATTTTTTTTCACACAACAGGTGAATGAACTGAATTTCTTCACATGAGAAGATTTTTTATTTAAAAACAAAGGTGAATGTAAACAGATTCAAGGGAAAAGTTTGTTGGATGAGAGAGGAGAGATGCTTTTCATTTTTACTGATGAATGGGAAAGGGGCTGCCAGATGTCATCAACTGATTAGTTTTAGGGTTGCTTCTATTTTCTATTTTTTCTCTTCTCTTCTTATTGTAAAGGGTTCTGAATTTTTTTGTACGGGGCTAGGTAGATAGAGAAATGTTGAGTTCTGAGTCATATTTTTAGTCTGTAAAACTGTAATTATTGATTTCATGAGTGAATATCAACTAGTTTGTGCAAATAAAACATGAAAGTCTTCCAAGTGTTTCCATATTCATGAATATCTTCAAATTGTCTCCATATTTGTACACATTGAGTCATATGAATTCAATAATACAAAGTATCCTTGAGTTTGTCATCTCAAATTTCATGAGATCGTTTTGTCTGTTCATTGTTCTGTTTCAAAGAAATGGTTAAAATACTTTGAGCAAATGATTGTGATTTTAGGTGTGCAGGTTGGATTACTAAAGAGAATTTGATTGATAACATGAGAGAATTTGTTAATGTAATGCATTAACAGTTATAAATTCGCTGGTTGAAATCTATTTATTGATGGATTCATTTTATGCATTTTGACTCCATGGCCCAAAATTAGGCACCAGTCTGTCATTTAGCTTCATGCATCTCAGAAACAAGTTTAAATACAAAATCATTTTAAATCCTTGTTGTTTGGTTGAATTTTGGTGTTAAGTTCTACCTCGGAATTGCTAAGTAAGTTTTGATATACTAAGAATTTAGCCAGATTTGAGGTTGTCAGTGCTTTCCTTAGTTTCTTTTCATTGGGAATTATCCGCTATAAAAAACAATGTCGGTGTATGAGTGAATTAAGTTTTTAGGCATTGTAAAGGTTGACCCACCTTGGTCTTGTAGAGCCAAAAGTGTGGAAGATCTCAGTCTCTGACTGAATCTTGTCAGTTGGCCAAATCCCCCATTGAATTTGATAATTAGAAAGTGGCTAGTCTATAGGATTCATTGGATTGCTCGATTTGGAACACCAATAGAATGGTGACTCTACTAGGGAGAACGTGCAAAAATTTTGATTGCAGAATCTAGCCTTAAGAGTCATTGAATAGAGTCAAATGATTTGCTATTTTGAATTTAGTTCAAATACTGAAGGATTTCAAACTTGGAGGAAGATTTGTTGTAGTGAACCTGAAGATTCTATGATCTATGGTGCTCTGCTAGTGGAAGGAACTCAAAAGAACATTTATTTGTGAAATAACTTCCTATTGCTTGAAGTTCAATCCTCTTTGAAGTGAGGTGGTGACTCTATCAGAAGAACTTGTTGAAGATTTGAAGAAAGTTCCAGATCTACACTATTTCTAGTCAAGAAGATAATTTGCAGCAGTTGCAACATTTCCAAGTATTCTTCACTCTTGATTTTCAAGAAATTCATGTATGAAAATCGTATTTGAACATCTTAGGATAAAAATTTGGTTCCCTATTAAATGATTAGCACTAACAAAGGGAGATGATAGTAGAATTAAGTTTGCATACTTCTGAACTGTAATTTGCAACCTATGCATTATGTTGGAGAAGTATGCTTGTTTTTAAACTTGCCCACTAAATAGATCTTAGTCTTAAATGCATTTGAATTATGCCTTGTGGTGTTCTAAGATCATGATGAAAGATAGAAATAGGGCAATGGATGATCATCTGTAGGGTTGATATTTGAAGTTTGAAAGAGGCATGTCAAAATGCTTCAATATATGCATCCTAGTATGGTTTTGGGTGCAACCATGGTTTGTGATCAATCCAACCAGATTGTTAAACAAGTTTCAGCACTGGAAGGTACAGACCTATCAATTTTAGTGGCATTAGTGGTTACCCAAATGACATTCCAGCTAAAGTTAGAAATAATTTACCAAGATTTATTGGTAATAAGTCTGAATCAACAAATAAGCATCTACAAGAATTCAATAATTTGATGGATGATTATGAGATTGGCCATGAATATGTGATCATGAGACTATTTGTTCAGTCTCTAAGAGGAGATGCAAGGGATTGGTTCTCTTATTTACCAACTTTCCCCGTTCATTCATGGGAAGAGTTTAAGGAAGTGTTCATAGAGCAATTTAGAGAGAGGATTGACCCTGTTTTGATAAGGAAAATTTTTATGAACATGGAGAAAAGAAAAGATGAGTTGGTCCCATCTTTTAATCTTAGGTTTTCAAAGATCATAAGAGAGATTTCTAAAGACATAAGACCAAATGATGTTGAATGCTCAAGGTCGTGTATTTAGGAGCATTTGACAAAAAAATGTTTCTTATTAAGAGACAAATATCCCATGACTCTGCACCAAGCATATCAAATGGCCATTGACATTGAAAATTATTTGAGATACTCAATGATGAAAGGACATAGGGTTGTGAGTGTTGATCATCCTAACACATCTCATGCAAATAGACCTCATGGATTAGATAATACAAATGCTTGTCAAGATGGTAGTGTTGTTGCTGCTCCAATTTCTCCATCATCACAACATGTTGGTCAAAGCAAGCTCCATGTTAAATGTCATCAAAATGTGAGCAATTTTGATCGAACATCTTTTGTTCAAAGATATGAAAAGACACAAAGGAGAATCACCACATGATTTGTTCTCAAGGTTTTTGGATGGCTTGTTGAAAGTCCCCATAATTTTCAGACCTGGAGACTCATTGTGTATTGATTTATTTTGTGAAATCTATAATTCTAGGCCAAGTTCTTTACTGAAGGAGTTGAAGCCTCATAGTCTTGACCAGATGCTTGATTGGATAAACACTGTTGAACTAGATCAATGTAATTATGCACAAAATGTGGTGTCTCAAAATGAAGATAGCATTTGTCTTACTAAGAAAAATCAAAACATGATACACAAGAATGAAAATAGTGTATCAAAAAATAAAGATATTTGTTGTATGAATGAGGATATTAATTGTAATCAGCTCACAATCAGCTCATGTGCAGATCCTTGCAGGAAGATACATGGTATGATGAAAAAATAGATATGCATGATATTTTTTCTTGCAATATCTTATGTGATGAAGAAATGAAATAGATGCAAGACATCATTCCATGTCAAGTTTTGGTTATTGAATATGAGGCTAATGTGGATGACATCTCACCACAAATCAGTGATCGAGACATTGAAGATAGAAGTTCAAGCACTTACTCTATGGAATCTGAGCTTGGATTATGTAGTGATAAGTCTTCTTGTGATGAGGATGTAGATGACATCCAAATTGATTACTCTTCTGATGATTATGAATGCTCTTATAAGGATGATATGGAGGCACTTTCTTCACCTCAAGAATGTAAATGCATGAATGTTCATGAAATCACTTGTCCACAAGTGAATGAACCAATTGTATTTGATGCAAACTTGGAGTACAATTTAGGTTTGGCATCAATTGAGCATGTTGATTTTGTCAATGATGAAGAATTTGAACATAAATTTCTTTTAAGGCCTTTGACAATGGAGAACACCTATCTCGACGAAATTGTTTTTTGTCTCATAATATTTTAAGGTCTAGGAGTGACAATCTATCAATTGTTCTCCTTTCCCTTCAATATCTTTTTGACTCAGAACAATAGCGATACTTGATCGAATACTAAAAACATACATTACAAAATCCTTTGATAAGTCTGGATTTACTAGTACAGGGGCTCAAACAATAGCCTCTTTGAATTTCTCAAAGGCCTCTCTACCTTCTTTCATCCATTTGAATGATTGGTCCATCTTGAGCATCAGGGTGATTGGCCTAATTAATCCTACAAAATCTAAAATGAATTTGCTTGCAAAATTTACCTTTCTTAAAAAGGATTGAACTCCCTTTTTATTCATTAGAAGGGATAGTTCTTTGATCATTTTCACCTAATCTAGATTGATAGCATCACCAATTTAGACACTACATGTCCCAAAATTTTTCCCTAGGGCAGTTCAAAGACACATTTTTTTGGGTTCAAATATACTCCAAAATCCTAGGATTTCTAAAAAACCATTTCAAGATGGTCAAAATGGTCATCTTTTGATTTATAGAATATTGTAAGATCACCCAAGTAGAGCAAGATGGTTTTATTGATCAACTCTCTAAAGTAAATATGCATTGCTCATTGAAAGGGAGCTCCTGCATTTGAGAGGGTGAAAGACATTTTTGAATAGGAAAACATTCCCCACTTGGTAGTGAACGTCATTTTGTGTTGGTCCTCTTCTTTGACTTATATTTGATTGTAACTAAAGAAATCATCTAGTAGAGAAAACATCTCTGAGCCAACCACCATTTGTAAGATGAACTACATAGAAGGCAAGGGGTAGTAGTCCTCTAGGGATGCCCGATTCAAATCCTGAAAATCAACACAGAGGTAGATATTGTTAGAGTAATTGGATATTTACTTTATTAATTAAACAATATTTGTTTAATTACTTAAAGTTCCCTTTTACCTCTTTTTCACTTAATCTAACATTAGGTACATAGTAATTAATTACTTTATTAATTATTATTGTGCAAGCCTAGGGTTTTCCTTTTTAGGGTTTTCATTTATATATGGTTGAAAACTATCTTTTGTATCATTAATTCATTTTACATTTTGAGTGAATACATTGCTCCACATTCTTGAGAATTTACTTTGTTGCTTCTCTTTTCTTCTCCTTGTAACAGGTATTATTGCTTGCAGAGGTCACTGGGCTCCTATGAAGTTGTATCTTCTCAACTCCAACATGGTATCAGAGCTTTAGATCTATAGCTGCTTGTTCTTGTTTTGAGTTTTTTGCATTGGAAGCAGATCTAGGGTTCTAAGGTTTCTTCTTGTGGATTCAGCATACTCCTAATTTTGGGTTCACTTTGGGCCCAAACGGACAGTGCCATTGGATTCGTAGCACCCAAAAACCCCTAAGTCGACTGTCAAATAATCGATTTTGGTTATAGTCAAGCAGGAACGCAAAAATGTTTTTAGGGTTTTGGTCATACGGCCCCCCCCACAACAAAAATCGCAAAAGAAAATTAAAAAAAACAAAAAATCAGAGGTTTCTAAAAATTTTTCTGCGCAGCTCATTCAAAATCCGTCGACCACCGCTCCACTGCTCGACTACCGCTCAACCCTTGTCGGCCACTGCCCATTGGCCGCCGCTTTTCCCTCAACCACCCTCACTACCGACTCTACCAAGCATCACCAACCGCTCCGCTCACATCCGCAACGCCTCGGCCACCCCGCTCCACCGACACCCTGGCTCCGCCAAGCTCCATTGAGTTCCCCGACTCCGTCGAGCTCCCCGCCTGGCTCCGCCACCGAGCTCCCCACCTACCGATGCAAACTCGCTAACACCTACACTCGACACCCACTGAGCTCTGCCGACCCCACGGACGTTGACCTCCTGTCAGTCCTCTCCCAGCCCCCTTATGCCAACCGCTAGGTCCTGTGGGTGACCAACACCCTGCTGACGACCCCTAAGGGCTTACCCTGACTGCGTAAGGGTCATATGAGGAACCAAGGGCCGCGCACCCAACACCTAGCCGCTAGCCCCCTGGTCATCAATGTGACCAGGGGCCGAAGGATTTTTTAGCCTCTAAGGGCTGTATAAGGTTTCCTTTTTACCTTTTTCAACAGCTTTCACTAAATTGGGCATAAATTGGGCATTTTTTCTCAGATTTTTGAAAACGAGATATCGCTAGAAAGTTGGTTTTGGCGCCGTTCCAATGGTATTGGTAATTTTTTCTGATTTTTCCATTTTTCTGTCATTTTTGCCAATCAAAGTCAAAACTTGGGTTTTTCACTCCAAGGGGTGTATCTTTTGCATCTGAACTCCGTTTTGCACAAACGAATAGGTGTTGGAAAGGTATTATAGTGATCTTTCTAGATACATAGTCTATATTATTAGACTATTTACCACATATTTTTTATTCAGCTTTGTGTTTTTTTATACTTTGCTCAATTACTTGGTCATCCTGGCTCCTACATGGGTTTTGTTTGCGTTGGATGGGTTATGTTGATATGCTTTATCATTTCTGAGATCATTAGTCTCTGAATTTTTCATTTGAAGAGTTATCATGGGTTTTTCTACTCACCCTTTAGCTGTTATTCTGGAACAGGGTAATTATGAGTCATGGGAAAAGGGTATACTTACACATTGTAGGTGGCTTAATATTTTGCCTTATTTGTATGAACTCATACTTGAACTAGCAACTTTAGAGGCAAAATTAGCATGGGAAATCATTAAAAATCACATAGTAGAACTTATATTGTCTAGTGTTGATCATAACACTGTGTTGGCTATATCAGACATTGATTGTCCTCACCCACTTTGGACACATCTTTGGGAGATCTATGGAGACCCAATTCTCTCTCCATTCCCAGAGGATCCTACTTCAAATTGTCTCTTACCCATTTCTTGGAGAGAGAATACATCATTTGATCATGATAGTTTAGAGGAGCTTGAGTATTTAGACACCCTTACATGTTCTGATGGATCAGAGGTTTGTCTCACAGTTCCTACTCTTTAGACTAAGACTTCATCAACATCTCCTGCTATTCTTGATTCAGTGTAGCAGGGAATCATACATCTTCCAGACATAGCTACTTTGGACTCTTATATTGCAGACATATCTTTCTTGTTTGTGGAGTCCTATATTGTAGATTTGGAGGATTATTTTGAGGACATTCATCTCCTCTACCTTGACAGTCAGGTTATCACTATTCGCCCACCATTATCCGTGCATTCAGAGATTGCATTTCAGTATTCTCCACATCAATTTGAATTTGATATCATTTGTTTCAGTTTAGACAATGAGATTCTTCAACATCCTATCATGGCACACATCTTGAGACAGATTGGTTCATCATTCTTCATAGGTTTTCTTCAACATCATCCTTTGGATCCATTTCTTCCCAGGGGAGCAATATCATTTTTCGCTTCAGGATCTCCTTTTGGATTCTACATTAGGCATCTACCATTGTGACAAGAGTTTCTTCATTGTGGGGAGGCCTTCTTCTCTCTTTCTATCTCTCCTATGGAGACCATTATACATGTACTTATATGATAGAAGTTGTCTATGGGGGGTATCATGTTATCCACCTCCTATCCTTCTTTCATTAGTGCATTGCATTCCTTCCTTGCATTCTATTTGGGGGAGGAGTTTTGTTCCCACTGGGTTTTCTCCTTTACCCCATTTCATTTAGTTTGCTTTGATTTTGTACATGGATACCTGATCTGACCTTGTTGTCGGGACCCATTGCTTTTGCTTTCAGTAGTTTCTTCTAGGTTTTAGCTTCTCCCTAAGTCTAGCTTAAGGGGGGGTGTTAGAGTAATTGGATATTTACTTTATTAATTAAACAATATTTGGTTAATTACTTAAAGTTCCCTTTTACCTCTTTTTCAATTAAGCTAACATTAGGTACATAATAATTAATTACTTTATTAATTATTATTGTGCAAGCCTAGGGTTTTCATCTATATATGGTTGAAAACTATCTTTTGTATCATTAATTCATTTTACATTTTGAGTGAATACATTGCTCCATATTCTAGAGCATTTTCTTTATTGCTTCTCTTTGCTTCTCCTTGTAACAGGTATTATTGCTTGCAGAGGTCACTGGGCTCCTATGAAGTTGTATCTTCTCAACTCCTATAGATATCTCCATTCTTTTTTCAGACTATAACTAGATAATACACCCATGTGCTATGTTTGATCAAAAAAATGATCCAGGATTGGAGATCAAATTCCTCAGTTCTTTTTCCATAAGAAACTCAATCTTTGGGTTCACATGCCTTTGCTTCTAGTAGATAGGCTTCACGCCTTCTATCAGCTCTATAGTATGTTGAATGATTCCAAGATTATACCCCTTGGGGTCATCATATGAACAAGCCACTACTTTATAATTTTCAAAAAATTGCATGAGCCTATCCTTGTCATGTTGCAGATCTTCTTTCCCAACCTTTAGTTCTCTTCCATCTCTGACCTGAAGGGCGACATAATCAATTTTGTCTGCTATAAACTTCCTCTTGTCATTTCTTACATCATCACAATTGAATAGGATTTCATGAGTGACTAGGCCTTTCAGAAGCTTGTTGAACATTAGCTGAATAATTTTCCTTTCATATGCTTCTTCACTTTTTCGTTGGAGCTAATCAATAAATTCTCCTGAATGTTGGATGAATAAGGCGATGTGAGTGTCGCTTTCAAACACTTGACAAATCAGATTAATTTCAGGGATTGAGGGCCAAAAAATCACTCACATAAAGTTTCTATCTCCAATCAAATCAAAAGTAGGGTCGAATTGGGATCCTATTATTTCCATGTGATCTACATCTATGTTCTACTCTCTAGGCAATGCCTAAATATTGAAAGCTTCAATAAGGTCCCAAACCTTATTTTTATAAGACTGCATGCAAACATTATTTTCCACTGAGATACCTTAGACTTGATTGACTATCAACTAAGAATATTTGAACACCATTTTCTATTTTACTCCCATCAGCTCTACAAGGCTTAAACCTTGCATGAGGCCTTCATATTTCGCTTCATTGTTTGAATAGACAAATTAAAATCGAAAAGACTTGAGAGTCTCTTGATTGGATGGAGATCTCAAACATATCTTGGCACCTGCACCAGCTTTACACCTTGATCCATCAAAGTGCAGTATCCATAGCTCTGAGGCGTGATTACATTGGGGACCTTTCAAAACCTTTGAAATTATTTGATCCTCATAGTAGATCACATAAGTCCCCAATCCGATTGCATGATAATTTTTGAAGGGATTAGTGTCAAAAAATTTAATCAAGAGGACTTCTTCATCATCAGTCCGATCTTTGGTTACTTTTTCATCCTCAATTAACTCAGTGCAATATGTTTCCTCTTTGGGCATAGAGGTATGGGTAGCCTGAAAATTTATCATTGCTTCATTTGCTACATATTATGAGTGCAACGGTTTAGAAAACAACTTCATCTTGGCCCCATGCTTAGTTCTAACAATTAGGTATGACCAATCTAAGGAAAGGTACCCACCCAACTTGGTAGTAAATTCCCAAGACAAGCAAAGACCAAACATGGGACAGACATCAATGATCATAGTATCCTATTTAACCATGATACTAGGGCAGGCAAACATAGTTAGTGGAAGGTCCTTAATGATACCTATAGTATCAAACTTATTTCCATCCAATTGCATAACCAATTTGTTTAAAGTTTCATAGCTAGGTCCTAAGGCTTAAGCTATTTGCTTGGGCATGACCGTACTGCTAGCACCAGAGTCAATCATAGAATTATGTAGCAATTTTTTACCCACAATGAGGGTTAAGAAAAAGGGTTTTGGTTTCATCTTATCCTTACCTTTTTTTGAGGATTCATCAACATAATTTGTAATAACTTTGGCCTGAGGCGATATATCAACGAACTTTTCATGGGGTGGTTGCTCTACTGGTTCTTTACTTATATCCTCTCGTTTGTTTTTTTGCAAGATTGACTTCTGCTTTGAAATAGCTAATATATCCCTAAGGGATACATTAGCAAAGGATTTCTTCAATTTTTCCACCACATTGAATGGTAGAGGAGTTGGAGACTTCTACTCTTTAGGCCTTGTTATAACCATCTCCTTACATGACTCCAGTTGCAGAGCAATTGTGGAAGGACCAGGAGATTGGTCAGGGATGTTTCTAGGCTGTGAAGTGAATTGTTTGCTCATGAATCATCTCTTTGAGTGAGTGTTATAATCTAAATTTACTTGAAAGGTCTCCAATGTAGATTCCTCATTTACAAATACCGCCTTTTATCCTTCCATTCATGAGAAGAGCATGTGATTGGGAGCTATGTCAGTTTCTTGTTCCAAGGAAATCCCTTGAATTTGAGTGGTAAGCACCGTATTTTCCATTTGTGGAGAGGTATATGAATAACCTCCTAAACTTGATGCAACACCTTGGTTGCACTATTTCACCACATTTTGCTATAAATTTCCACACTTGGAAAATTCTGAGGCATATGTGCTTCATTGCAGGGGAAGCACCAGGGGTTGAAATAATCAACGAGATTATTTTTCCCCACTACCAACTCTCTATTTGAACTGATTAGGACATTAGGTAGTGGAGTAGGTACTGAAACCATCTGATTACTCGGTTGAGCCTATGGAATCATGTGTGTACCTCCTGGTACTGGTTCTACTGGTAGGAAGGTCTTCCAACTTAGTAATTTTGGTAAAATAGCTTCTGGGGCATAAACTGATTGTGCTTGATGGTTTTACTTTATTTTTGGTACTTCGTAGTAACTTATTAATGTCATTCATCTCATCCCTTGAAGGATTAGATGTAGAAGCAACATTTTTTTGTGTGCTCAGATATGCATACATAGATTGAGAAAGGAGTGGACAGACTCATTGAAGCTATCTTAGGGGTTGGAGCTGACAATTTTGCAAATATAGGCGTGACAGGTCGAGGTGGTAGCTTTGCGACATCAATCAGATTATTTTTCATTGTACAACTATACAATACGTGTTCAACAAGGTGTTCCTACCAAGGGATTGAATCATCATTGAGATTTCAGTGTTGATAGATTTTAGGTAGAACATGAATGCCAAATCAGGAGGCAGGTGGATCACTATCTGGATCCTCTGCCAAGTCATATGGAACTTGGCATTGAAGTTTATAATGGCCTCCTGAGGGGCCCACTTGATAGTCACCAACTATTGGAATAGCAAGGACCGATCTCCATTGTTCGAAAAATTCTCATAGAAAGGATCTCCAAGCTTGTTCCAGGTACCGATGGTATTGTCTCCCAAAGTATGGTACGAATCAAGGGCCTTGCCTTTGAAAGAGGTTACAAATAGCCTCAATGCTACATTTTGATCAGTTACACCATGCACCATGCATATGTCTGCGAGATCTTGCAGATGTTTGGATGATGTCTTTGAGCCATCTCTAGTGAATTTTGGTACAACCTTTAAAGCAGAGGTTAGGATATTAGCCCAATGTCGATGCTACTAGTTCTATGAGAGGGATTCTGGCATCCCATGCCACATAATTTGTGTTAGCTATTGGCAACATGGTTGGTGGAGGGATTTGGACATTTACTAGATGGGTTCTTGTTCATATTGTTACTAGTGGTGGCACTAGCAGGTCAGGATTATTCAGTCTGGGATCTAGTAATAGGTTTGTGGTTCATACACCCTCTTCAAATTTGGATACATTCAATACTATCCCACTGAGTGTGCTAGAAAAAGAAACTAGTGATGCTAAAAATTGCTAGGCAGACATCCTTATGGGAAACTTAGTTAGTGGGGGGACCAATTTTGATAAACTAAGTAACCTCTGAGATTTTTAAAGAAGTTGACTCTTCGTGTAATTGGGGGGTTTGGAAGGGGAAAAGGAATTAGATATAAAATAAAACAAATCTAAGGCGATGCACCAGAATTTAAATGCGTAGGCACGAGAAACCTTCCTTATGGGTACGGTTTGAGGTTCATTCAACAATCTACTATGTCTGAGGATAACAAAAAATAAAGATGAAAACCTTAAGTAATTAATCAAATGAGATAGTATAACTTTAGCATACATCTATTGATCAAGAAGAGTCTGAGACACGATCCAAGTAGTAAATTTCTATTGAAATCAAAAATGTTGCAGATAACTACTTAATACAAAAAAACAACACAGTATCATGTCTTATATCGACTAAGAAACAAAGAGGCTGAACAATGGGCACAGTCTATAAATCTCAATACAATAATTAGAAACACTACAAAGGCTTAGATATTTTAGTCTCTTTTTTTATAAATTTCAAACTCTTTCCAAAGCACTGCAACAGTATATATAGACTTTTCCCATTGCCTCAAAGCCACCGCCTAAAAAGACCCCATGAGCACGTGTCACCTTCTCGTTGGATGAATCAAAGACAAATTGCAACTAAAACATATTTAGTTTTCTCGAACAAAGCGCACTTCATAGCAATGATGAATGTGGTCCTGAGGGTGAAGCACGAACAACATCATAAAGACACATGCCTAATTGCTTGAAGAGTTGGGTAGGACAAGTGTTAGAGCGATATAGCCTTTTCCTCAACATTCACTCTTTTACAATAAAAAATTCTATTGAGGTGACACTTGGAGAAGTGGTGGGGGTTTTATATCCATCCTTCATTTTCTTGGTATACAATCCCCGCGAAGATGACATGTGGCACGGTGTCAGCCTGAGCTACCTTCAGTGGGACCTGTCAAAAGCATCCAAAGGTTTATGCAACGTGGCATATAGGTAGGACTCAGAGATGAAACATTAGGGAGAAGCATTTTAAAAGCTCGTGATGCTAACACGTGGCGAAGCAAATGAAAGTGCGACCAAAAAGTGGCTCAGGGTATTTTAAGAAATACATCGCATGAGACAAAGGCTTTGCAAAGTTGAATACAAAATAACCCAAAGGGATCTTTTTGGATTATTTAATCCACAAGAATATTTCCAAGAACTTAGCTGGTTATTTTGCTCATGTCCATCATCTTGAAGATTATTGGTTAAATTATGAAGATGAGCACAATGTAAGAAAGAGAAAATATGAAAGATTGTCACTAGAATCTGCGTGAATCATCAAGATTCATGATATTCCAAATCATATGGGGGGGGGGGGATGATCATGAAGTACTAAATAAGGCTTACAATGAAATCATAGTCTATGATGAACCCAATCTAGACCCAGATTATAAAAATGAAGAAATAACATCAGTGAAGGAATTCTCTACACCGATCTTGTTGCAGACTCAATAATGGATATGTTAGAAGATTAATCTTTACTTGGTAAAGGTTATTCTTTAATTGTAATTATTTATTAACTTGTAGAAATATTCCAAACGAATCCCTACAAGTCTTTTTATCTTTTTTTCTTCTCACACATGTGTGAGGATGACTCATTTTATTTTAATTCCTTTATTAAGGAATATTTGTAGCCACTTCCTTGAGAGGTTCTTGACACATTGCACACACATAGATGAATGGTGACATTCATTGAGTTGGGAGTTACATTCTAACTCCTCTTCTCACCTCTATTTATTGAGGTTTCTCTCCTCTCATTATTCATATTCAAGCAAGCAAGCATAAGATGTAAGTGTGCTCTCTCTCTCTCTCTCTCTCTCTCTCTTTGTATCATTCTTAGGAATTTTGCCTCCATTCATAATATTGGAGTTTTTCTTTTTTTTTCCCCTTATCAAATTCTTGTGCCCCTTTTACATTTGATGATGCTTGGTTCGACACTTCAATTTCTTGGTAATCTCTTTCCTTTGAATAATGCTAATTAGTTAGTACTTTCTATTGCTTATTTATTTTTCCTTTCATGGTATCAGAGCTTGATATTACTAATATTTTTTGAACTACATTGTTCAAGGTTTGCACAGTTTATAAAGCACACCATTGGAGGCACTCTAAGAGAGGAGAAGAGCCAAAGTCTATTTTTTGCTTCTTGTTTGATATTAGTTTTTCTAACTACTTTTATTGTGTAGGTTTCTATTTACAATTTGTTTGATATTTATTTTTCTAATTACTTTTATTGTGCAGGTTTCTATTTAGAGTTTTCAAATATTTTGTATAAATTTTTTCAAGCTTTTTGATAAATATCATTTAAAAAAAAAAAAAATCCTATTATATTTTGCATGCATGTTTAAATTTATGCAATTTTTAGAAACCCTCAAATAAAAGGTTGTAGTTCAAGTTTTTTTATTTTTAAATCCATTATTTGCATGTTTTATTTTTTTTGCATAAAAATTAAAAAACCCTTTAATACAGGTTTATTTTTTAATGTTTTAGAATATATTATTAGTTCTATAATTTTTTTGCAATATCAAGTTAAAGTTGTAAAAAAAATTCACTATATTTTGCTATTTTTTCTTTTTTGTTAAAAAACCATTTTTTTTAAAGAGCTTTAACCCAATTTTAATTTATAACTTGTTTCTTTAAGTAAAAAAATCATATTGTTTTAGTTTCAAACTTTCTTTTCCAAAATCTTTAATTTGTTTTTTTTAATTTATCCTTTGTTTATAGAGTACTTTAAAAAAAAAATCAAAACAGTAATATTTTTAAGTTTAAAAATCAATAAAATTAAAATCAAATAATAAATTAATTTTTTTTTTTTAATGCTTGACCTTCTTAGTAGTTGCAGCTCCTGATGCCCTTCCTATGGCCTCCCATCACCGAGCTGCTCTCTGCCCCTGTTTCGACCCTTGACCACGTCCTTGCGTCCCTTAACCCTTCCCTGTATCTTTCCCCGTGTTTCATTCCATTCCGTTTTATTTGGGTTTTAATTACTTTTCAAATTTTAATCGCTCGCCCATCTCTCACTTAATTCTAAAAGTAGAACTTCAAGTTTTTTTAAAAAAATCCTTAAATTGAGTGATGCTTCTAGCCTGCCCATTTCAATTACAGTAACATTTTAAAAAACATTTTTAAATAAAAAAGTTAAAAAAAACTATTTCTTTAAGAAAAAGGTAATGAGCTTTATTTTTTAAATACCGTATAAAGGTGAATTTTTAAGCTTTCACTCTTTTTAAATTTTTTAAACCTAAAGTTTCTTCTCAAGTATTTTTTAATCTTTTTAAAAATCTAAATCATTTCTTAAGTTTTTAATAATTGTTTTATTTTTTATTTTTTATTTATAGTTATATACTTTGATAAAGTTTTTATTAATTTTAAAAAGGATATTAAAATAATTTATTTTTTAAAATTTAAAAATTTAATATGATTATTATTTTTTTCAATTTAATTCAATTTTAAAGGATCCTTTCTTTTTCTAAGATTTAATTTAATTTAAAGAGATTTTTTTTTCAAGAAGGGTTAATTTTTTAAGCTTAATAATTAAGTTATTTTGTGCATTTAAATTTATTTACAATGTCAACTTTAATTCTTAAAATTAAATTAACTAGTTCTAACTATCATTCTTGGAAAACTCATATCTTTTTTATTTTTAACTTTAAACATCTTTTGGATGTTGCTACAGATCCCAAATTGAAACATGGTCTGTCTGCATCCGAAGATGAACAAGAAAAATGGAAGCTCAAGAATGAGGAACCCCTTGGCGTCATAAGTATTTCTATGTCACATGAACTATATGTTCACATTACGACATGTACAACAACCTATGAAGCATGGGACAAACTCAATACTATTTATAATAGTTCAAATGAATTAAAAAAAAATCAACTTGAAGATTTAAGGTATTCTGATTTTAAATCTATGGATGATTTTTTATTTAAATTTGACGCTTTAAATAGTCAATTGCATAGTTTAGGAGTAAAATTAGAATATCTTAGATTAATTCATCTTATTCTTAAGAAATGTTTTCCTAGGAAATTTCAACAATTTATTACTAATATTCATGCTCAATTAGCTATTCCTTCTTTAGCTACTCAATTAACTTATGATATTTTTCATAATTTGTTAAGACAAGAAGAAGCTAAGTTGATTTAGTTTGGCAATCTTAAGTCTAATAAACATGATTTTTTGTGTAATCCTACGCAAAATTTTAAGCATCATTCTAAACAACATTATAATACTAAACCCCATTATAATAATGGCAATGATCCTAGGAAGAATACGTTTTTTAAAAGGCCTCATTGCACTTATTGTAATAAGGATGTGTTGATGGTGTTTTTTGCACAACAACAACTCAAATAGAATATGATATCATATCTCTCTTGAAAGGTAAATCTCTATGGAAAATAGATAACCCCAAGGTCTCTAATGTCAGGTCTTGACCATGCAACAAAACAACTCAGAGATGATGTAAAAATGCTGGTAATCACAAAAGGACCTTACTACAAGAAAATATTGGACTTTGAATTTATAAGATCTAAACAATAAATTGATACTTGAAATCCTCAATTGAACCCAGATAATAAAGAGAATAACAAAAGATGAAAGGTTTCAGAGATAATTCTAAGACTAATTCTAACCCTAAGATTGACAATGCCAAAAGATAAGATGCTCAAAATGGACTGATCTCTCATAAACTACTTTCTATTTGACCCAGATAAATCTACTATCTCACAGAAATAGTGCAATCTTCTAAGGTATTTAAATATTTTCAAATCATAAACATTCATTCAAAACAATCTTATTGCAATTTGAAATGAATAAACATTCATAACTAAACTAAGCACAATTTTAAGTCAAGGCTAACTTTGCAAAACAGCTAATAATAAGACTGCAAAAAGTATGGACTAGAGATCGGTGCAAACATTCCAACATGAAACCCTAAGCATTACCAAACTATCTAACAATGAAATTAAGCAATTTTAAAGATAGAACAATAAGAACCATGCTAGATTAAATTCAACACAAGAGAGATACCAAATCACAATATCCTTTCTTATATTAGGTCATCCAAACATGGCAATAATTTTAGCCTTCTGTTACAATACTTGCTTGAAGATAAACCCTAGCTCGCTCAAATATGAAATCTCTATTCTATGTCTATATGTCTATTGTGTATCACTTATCTATATATCACAAATGAGGCAACATGCCAAATTTATAAAGAATCCCCAATATAGGTCGGATCAAAATAATAATTTTTACAATAAAAATGCCACATAAGAGGTCGGCCTCAAAAGATATTCGAATACCACATGAATTATGCAATTTGCACCAATTTCATCCAAGTCGGCCTGGGGTCTCAAAAGGTCAACCCAATGCATGTGGATAATGGGAAGTAAAAACTTTGATGTAGCCCTATATAACTTCTTCCCATCCTTGTCTTTAGCTCGATCCACTTCACCATGCACTACCAACAACACTTTGTCCAATTTAGCAATAGGTGGCACAAGAAAAACCCTAACTCTTCTTTCAAGAGACTTAATGTCATCTCTTTCCTGCCTTACTATGCTATCCCAATCAACCCTATTTGTTAAATACCTGTCAATAACTACAATGTAGGTTTCAAGATCATCTAGCTGTTGTTCAGTGACTAGATCTTCACTGACTGGAGAGAGTAGACATCTCTTTTCCATTTCCTAAGTTGTTCCAAATTGAGATTCTTTGGAGCAAACCTCTTCCTCCCTGTCATAATTTCAAAGAATGAGATGCACTTTTCATGAATGCCAATCAAAGTGTCCTCAATCTGCTTCCCTTCTTTGTGAATCTTCTTCAAGGCCCTTTTCCTCATCTGCAAGATCTCAAACCATTCCCAAGGCTCAAAAACCCTTGGAAAAGGAAGAATCCCAATCTTCACCAATTCATCCTCAGTATACTCCATGATTGTTCTTGTTTTCTGCAATAGGAGATCAATGTCCTCTTTGTCTTAGGCTAACACTATCTTTAGCCAATCCACTGACCTCATGGCATCCCCTGTCGTCGACAAGATATCCTTGATGGCACCATCTCCTTTGATCTGGACTCCCTACAACCAACCAACTGTAGCATGTGTAGTGCCTTTCATTCTTTCAAGTTCGGAGATTGTTTCCCGGGGCAATAAACCTGCAACAAAGGAGGAAGAGCTAATAGAATACAAGGGTTTCATCAAATCTTGCAAGTACTTCTTCAATTTCTCATTCTCCATTTTTAACTCATGCCTGGATTGTACCTCTTTCTTCAATCTTCCCACAATTACAGCATGGGAGCATTCATACTCCTCAATATCTCGTTCCATAGAAGCATTGCCCTAAGTCAACGGTTTGCACATGATAATCCCTTGTAGTCACATCATCTCTATCCTTGTCTGAAACAGGGGTAGAAATATGAGCCACCCTGTTTCCTGATCCATCTCTCTCAACCCTAGACACAACCCTAGCTTTCTTCTTAGTTTTTCCTTTACCAATGTTGGCCATTAAGTCATCCCAATTGGGAGGAGTGTCCTCCACTATTACCAATTTACTCTTTAATTCTCTATCTAGCCAGCCTGGAACAATAGACTCGGTTTGAACTGTATCTTACTTATCCTTCTCCTACTGGACATTAGGTGCATCTTTCTCAACACTTTGCATAGTAGGGATCTCCTTAGTTGGATCTTCCTTGTTTACAAACTGCTCCTCCACAATCTGTACCGCTGAAGGGATCCTAACTGGTATCACCTCCTATTGACGGGATTTGCCCAATTGCTCCTCTGTAGCTAAATCTGCATAGGACACCAAGGGAGACTGGATTACGTTGTCAATTTCAGCCTCGACATTGTAGAGGTCTCCTTCCTGCAATTCTTCTTCACCCAAGTCCTTAGGATCTTCATCCTTCCTTGTCTCTTCTAGCACACTGCCAGTATCTTGAGGAGGGGGAATGTTCTCTTGTTCAATGATAGGAGCAGTCATAGGAACATCCTCCTTCGTTGCAACATCCTTTGGGGAAGGATTCCTTGACCTCCTCATATACACCTGTGTTCTTTCCCGTGAACTTTCTATCTCCATCACAGGTGTCTCATCCTCATTTTCTAATTTGGAAGTTTCTTTTTCCTTTTGTGACATTCTCACAAGTCTTCTTATTTTAAGAAAAGGAGCAGCAACATCTTCCTTCTCCTCCTTATCTTTTTTAGCCTCTTTTCTTGCAACATGCCTTCTCTCTTTGGCAATAGGCTTTCTTTGCTTACCCACATCTGCTACTTCTTTGGTTTGAACATCCCTAACTTTAATCTTGAAGGGAGAGTCCACCTTGGCCTTACCCTTAGGATCTTGTTCATGTGATTCCTTGAAAGCAGAATGAGACTCCATGTCTCCCATCAAATCATAGGTGCATTGGACACCTTCACTTTCTAGTTCTAATATCTTTTGCTTTAGCCACATTTTAGTATACTTAATCACCAGAGTCATAATTTGCTCCAACTCTATCTTTTCTTCTTCCAACCAATCAATTTATCAAATTGGTTTGTCTTTTACAACCTTGAAGATATGACCCGAAAACAGATTTCCATCCTCTTCCACTTGGTCAGGAATGGTCTTTATATTTTATAACCTTAACAAGTCTACTAGCAATCTGGAGAATTTCTTCTTCCTTACATCAAATTTATTGCCAAGGTTAGCCCAATAATCTTCAATGTTATGTTTGTGGTTGTACTCCCTGCTGGCCTTCTTTTGTGCCTCACTAGTAATATCAAACCTTGCTCTCTTAGAATGGAAAGAGAGACCAAAAGTACCCATATCCTCTTCAGAAGCATGAGTAGACTAGATTGAAGTACATACCTCATTTGTTCCTATCTTCAAAGGGAAATCATTCCCAAACCCTGTTTTATGTTTATCTCCCTTCACAATCACATCAAAATCACAAATTTGCCTAGTGACCTCCAACAATATAATATGATCAGTTGGGTACCTTGGGAATCTATAAGAATCCCTTTGACAATCATTTATCCTTATGTAGAAAAAAGTAGGGAACTAGATGAACCATGCCCCATACTTCCTTATCAATTCGTTGGCCTTGTCTGAAATCCTCACATGCTGTACACCCTACAACAACCTAGTAATATACATTGTAAAAGCATCATTTTCTCTTCTATAACTACCTCCTACCAGGCGAAATTGTGGATACACCTCATAGATTACATCTTGTCTGAATACACCTTTAGTGCTCAACCCCTTGTATACATGGAATGTTTCCAATGCATACACCAAGTAACAAGTCATGGTGAAAGTATCGGTTTGCAAGACATTGCACATTTTCTCATGGATTACTGCACTTATGGCACCTTCCCAATGGTTATCTATAACCTGCTCCATCCGAGCAATGACATTAACCATCCAACTCTCAAAAAATTCTACACCCTTTAGCCCTACCAACCTGCTAAGGAGAGTGATGACATTATTGTATTCCCTCTTGAATTTAAGTCTAAATAGTTGCTTTGGCAACTTGGAGAAGTGGGAAATGGGCTTCTCCAACCAAGAATCAATCACCTACTAGGACTTAACCACATTCTCCTCATAGTATTTCTTTGTTGTATCCATATTAAAGGCCACCACATGTGGCCTATCAGGTATATCAAAAGTCCTAGCAATGGATAGAGGATCAAAGCTCACCACAATCCATCCCTGGGGGCCAACTATCCTTTGTGTTCCCTTGTCATAGTTTTTGGCACATTCAAGCACCAACTCATAACATTGTACTATGGAGGGGAAACCAGCAACATGGGCTAACCCAGATTCCAAAGTTCTTTTGGCCATCAAAGGGAGGTTCTGTACTGCCATTTCAACCTTGAACTCCTCGTAGTCCCACATACCCACATTGGTATTAGTGATTCCTGACCAAACATAAGTCAATCTGCTCTCAGGAATCTTACTCTTTATGTCCATCTTCACCTTTTCTACATCAAAGATAGAAGAAATTTCAACACTTGGATGGGTTTCCTTTCCCTTGCCTTTCCCTTGCCATGCCCAACAACGTCTTGTCCTGATCCGACTTGCAAACAAGTAAAACAATCACAATGAGATCCTAGACAAACAATAATTATCAACATCAACTATTTCAAAGTCCAAGATCTAGCCTCCTCCGCGAAATCCAGATTGGAGAGGACTTCCCGGGAAATCCGGACTAGGTGGAATCCGACGAAACAAACATACAAACCCCACAGTATCATTTCAATCAATCAATGTAATAAAGGAATAACTTGAAACTACTTAGCATAAGTTCATTTGATCATCTAAATGCATTATCAATAAGCAAATTCCTCATGTAGTCATCAGATTCTTCATTCCCACAAAACTTTAGAAGAATCTGCCAGAGACGAAAATCCCCGAAAACAATAACTGTTTCAGTAATTCGGGAAAATGAAGGAAGCACATAATATCCAGGAAAATCCCAACGGAGCAGATTTCAGCGGAAGTAAGACAAATTTACCATGAAAGCATGAATTCGGTAAAATGACCAGCCATAGACACTGGGAATATCCGGAGGAAGCGAAATTCTGTGAGGCAAACAAAAGTTTGGTTCAATAGAAAAATACGAAGAAAAAAGGAGAGACAAGAAGACTCGGGGAAATCCAGCAAGGGCAGAATTCCGCAAAGGCAACGAAAACCAAAACGCCTAGGTTTTCCTTGTCCTCACCCAAATAGACCGAAATGGACACGGACCAAGAGCTTGCAGCTTGACCATGACTTAACCTACATCTCCAATGGATCAACCATGAATTTAAAACTCACCTCTCAAAAATTTGAAATGGATTGGCTATGCCCTAGGTCAAGAACCCTAAAACCTTCGCCATGGAAGCATGAAAAAGCTCAGGCACAACTTTCTTGTAAACAAGGATAGGGAGTTTGTGGAAAATGCAAGCAAGCCCGAAAAAAATAACGAAAGACTAGCCCTAAAAAAATATTCAAAACAAACACCCGAACGAACCAGCAAGACACGAAAACGGTGCGCACAATCAAGCAAGAACAAAGCAATGAATGACATGAAATCGTGTAGTAAAGAATCAAAACCAACAGAGGAAGATAGCATATCCACCTACCATGAGAATAGAAAGAACTAAAATTGGGGATGCTAGCAAACAACCTCCAAACATGAGGAGAATACAAGCAATGCTTCAAAAATCTGAATGCAGCACTCAAAATCACTCTGAAATGCACAATCTAGCAACACACCTCAAGCTCCAACACTCCAAACTCAAATGACAAGTAAATAATCAAACTCAAATGGAAAATAACTTCCCAAATTTCAATATAACATTGCCCCAAAATTTGCGCAATCGCCATTAATGTGATCGACAAGACGACCGAGACCAAAATCCAAAAATCCGACAGAGCAACAGACTTCGGAAAAATCCCGACATGATGGATTTCTACGGATTTGAGTAGAAAGGCAATCATTTTCGAATGCCAAAGGGAAATCGGGAAAATTCGACCGAGGTGGATTTTCCCAAACATAGAAAAACCTGAAATGCACCCAAAACTTAAGGATTTCAAAATAATTCATAAATGGGCCATTCCAACCGGTAGGATGAACATCAAAGAATGTTCCCAAGCAAGCGAAAATCCAAAATAGAAAGGCCAAAACACCAAAAAGTGAAAGAAATGAGGGTCCCAACTTTCAGTGGGGCGTGTGTGCAAAAATTGCACAACAAATGGCGACTCTGCTGGGGAAATGCTCCAGAGCATTTCAAGAACAAATTAGAATCAAGAACCCAAAATATCTGGTTTCAATCCTTTCATCAGGACACCTATGAACAAAGTTTCAGAAACCATAAGCAAGAAGACTTTTTCCTATACTAGGGTCCAAGTGTGTGTAATTTGCATTTATTTCCTATTCCTTAGGTGCAATGGGAACCATAGAAAATCTGACCAGGCTACATAAAAGTTCTAACTTCAAAAGCAACTTGGATAGAGCCTCCCTTCTAGTCAGGCATCCATAGCCCCAGTGAGGTTATCGTTGTGACCCTCCCAAGCATAGCTCTACTGCCAGCCAGGCGTCTATAGCCCCGATAGAGATACTAGGATACCCCTAATAAGGTGAAGGTTATTTTTATTTTCTATAATTTCCTTTTCTCTCTTCCTTTTTAAACATTTAATAGAGCCTTTCTTTCACCTCGTAAGTAACAAAACTCACACTCAGGGATGAGGAACATAGTGGCACTGAAGCAGGATATAAGATTTTTCACCAAGCCAAATTACATAGGAACCCCATGCAACTCCAAAATATTTTATTTTAGTGTGAAGATGCAAGACCCAAATATATTACAAAGTTTATCCAAAACAAGTGACTCTAATTCTAAGTACAAGGGACATCAGATAAAGGAATTCCACCCCTTGACTCTAAAAATCTAATTAGAGTTTTTAAAAGAAATTTCTAGAACAATCCTAGGCAAATAGCCCATTATACAGATGCAACAACCCCAAGAAAGAAAGAAACCAAAAGAAAAAACCAAAACGAAAAGAAAAATGAACCAAAGAAAACCTACACTAACCCACGCAAACAAGCAAAGAAAAGCATAAATCAAACCTACTCTAACTATGTATAGGATGAGTTGCAAACAACTCAAGGTTGAAAATAATGCTTCAGATATTGCCCATTGACAAGCAATGAGATATCCTTAGCAGTGAGGGTTTTCGGACGAAAAGCATTATCTCCCAAAATTTTTGAAATCTAGTAAGGACCAAGCCAAAGTTTTTCAAATTTACCATGCTCTCCCTTACGGTCATGGGATTTATCCCAATAGAGAACCAAGTCAGAGATTTTAAAGGCTTTCACCTTAGCTCTCCTATCAAACCATATTTTCACTACACCCTGATGTTTAGGAAATTTTTCTAGGGCTTCATCTCTTTTCTCTTCAAGGTGTAATAGCTCAGCCAAACGGGATTCATGTTTATCTTCCTCATTGTAGTATTCATTAATAAACTGTAGGGTAGGGATCTTCAATTGGATGGAAAACACGGGTTCCAAACCATACACCAGGTGATAAGGAGATGTTCCTATGGATGCCTTCTGTCTAATACAACCTACCCAAAGAGAAAATCGAAGTTGGGTGTGCCAATCCTTAGGATTTTGTTTTAGCAACTTACGGATAACTGTTTATAGGTTCTTATTGGAAGACTCATCTAGACCATTACCCTGGGGGTAGTAATTGGATGAAAATTTGATAACAATCCCATGATCAAATTCCCAATTAGAAAATTTCAGTGATACAAATGCAGGGCCATTATCACAAACTAAAGACAATGGACAACCAAAATGATTAATGATGCCTGACTCAAGAAAATTGATTACCACATCCAAAGTACATTGTTTACAAGAAAGAGCCTTTGTCCATCTAGTAAAATAATCAATTATGGTAAAAATATACATGTGGCCCGTAGAAGATGGAGGATTAATTGGACCTATGAAGTCCAATCCCCACTGGACGAATGGTTTTACCTCTATGACTAGCTAAAGTGGAAGAGGTTCATGTTTTTCCTTGCTTGCTATAGTTTGATATATGTGACAAGTCCTCACATGTTGGAGTGCATCTTTGAACAAAGTAGGCCAATAATAACCTTCCCTCAAGATTTGGTTTATAGTGGATGATGCAGAACCATGGCCTGTGCCATATTTGTCATGAAATTCAATCATTACTCTAGTAGCTTCTTCCTTCCCCAAACATCTCAGGTATACACCCTCATAATTTTTCTTATACAAGATAGGTCATTTCATCATAAAAATTCCACTTTTTCAAGCTCAAAGCTTACCTCTGAACTGTAATAAGGTGATCCAGACATTTCTGATTCAGTAAATAAAAAATAATTTCATCATACCAGTCTCCTGGAGATACCTCTGGAAGATGATAGTGTTGAGATGTGAGGTCGGGACCCATTTTAGCCATTGTATTTGTGAGTCCCTATCCTCTTACTAATTTCATGGGCTGAATCTCCATATCATATTCCTGCAACATAATCACCCATTTGGCTCTCCGTTCACCTAACTCATTCTGCATTAACAACAACTTTACTGAAGGATCAGACACTATGGCAAAAACCTTATTTCTCAAAATATAGTGTCTAAATTTTTTCACTGCTCTGACCAAAGCATAGGCCTACTTTTCAACATTATGATACCTTAATTCTACATCCTTTAAAGGAGTAATCATGAAGGCTATAGGATGCTCATCACCTTGATCAAAATTTTGAGTTAGCATTGCAACACAGGAGTGATTAGAAGCGAATGAATATATGTAAAAAGGTTTAGCATAATCTAGACTCACCAATACTGGAGCCTCAACAATGGCTTTCTTGATTTCTATAAATGCCTCCTTAGCTTCTTCATTCCACTCACTTTTTCCTCTTGTTTCAACATAGAATTCAATGGCTTCAGTATCTATCCAAATCCAGTGATAAATTTTTTAACAAAGTTAATCTTACCAAAGAATGAATTCATCTCTTTCTTACTTCCAGGAGGTTGTATCTTCAAGATAGCTTGTATTCATTTAGGGTCAATAGAAATACCCTATTATGATATGATATGTCCCAATAATTTTCCCTTCGTGAGTCCAAAAATACACTTCCTTGGATTAAGTGAAATCCCAAACTCTCTGCACCTTTGGAATACTTTGCATAAATCTGTTATATGATCACCTCGTTTCTTAGAAAAAAATTTCAAGTCATCCATATAAATAATGATGCACTTACCAATTATATATTTAAAGGAAATATCCATAGCTCTTTGGAATGTAGCTCCAACATTGATCAACCCGAATGGCATCCTTCTGTAAGAAAAATTTCCCCATTTTGTAGTGAAGGCAGCCTTGTGCCTATCCTCATATTGCACCATGACTTGGTTGTATCCATAATACCCATCCAAAAAAGACATCATCTGGGATCCATTAACGATTTGAAGTACTTCATCTAGTGAAGGAACTAGATAGTTATCTTTTTTTGATGGTCTATTTAGATTCCTAAAATCCACACACAGTCTGATTTCTCCATTCTTTTTCCTTATTGGAACTAGATTTGCAACCCAAGTTGAATGTCTTACTGAAAATATAATTTATGCTGAAAGTAACTTCTGCACTTCCTTCTGAATAATGAGTTCTAACAGAGAATTGATTGGCCTCTGTCTCTATCTAAATGGTTTGACATTCGTCTTCAAAGGAATGGTGTGTGTAATGATTGAAGTATCATATGTTTTCAAATCTTCATAACTCTAGGCTATCACATCATGATATGTGTGCAAGGCATCAATAATCCCTTTCTTTCCTCAGGGGTACACACCTTACCAATAAAAACATTCTTCATGTCATTTGGTGTCCCCATATTATATGTTTCACACTGATTGCTAAGGGATTCCCTTTTGACTTGTTGTTCCCGATATCTTATCTTATCCAAATCAAAGATTCATTCAAGCTGCACCATCCTCTTGGAATGGTGTTGGTCTTGAAATTAATGATTCCTCCCAAGTCTATTTATGCTTCTTGAGGCTCCATCTCATCAATGACTTGAGAAGCAAACACATCACAACTTGTAATAAAATCCAAAATATGCATATCATCCTCAAATACCTAGAAATTAGTAATGTTGTCAGGTACTGAAGGTACTGGAATGATCTGAACTATAAATTCCTTCAATCTTGAAAGTGATAAAGGTTGTAAGGTGCTAGCAGCTTGTACTAGAGAGTCAACAATCTGATTCTTGTTATGAGGGATCAACTAGATATTGAAAGCATTAAACTCCTTGATGAGATCCCACACTCTATGCCTATAATTGGTCATTCTCCTATCATGGCATGAATATTGTTTCCTTACTTGTTTGACTACTAATTTAGATTCTTCGAAGACCTATAATATCCTAACTTTCTTCCTTGATGCCATTAACAAGCCATGGATCAAAGCTTCATATTCAACAACATTGTTAGTGCATTGGAATTGGAGTCTGTGAGTAGAAAAATAATTCTTACCTTTAGAACTGATCAACTCGAATCCTACTCCAACACCCTACTTAGATTTAGATCTGTCAAATCTTAATCTCCAACAACCATCGGGTTTTAGTAACCTTAATTTATCCTTCACTTTGTTGGAAATAGGGGGTCTCTCAAGAAGCATTGAGCTCTCACCCTTATCATTATCTAACTCGATTTGTACATCAAGTCCAATAGTTGGGATTGGATTAATGCATTTCTGTATCTGTTCCATAATAGTCTAACATAAGTCACATTCCATCTCAGAGTGAGGGGCATCATGGACTCTGGACCAATTGGGGAGCAATTTTTCTTCAAAAGTCATAATTCCTTTTAACTGAATCTGATTCTCCATACATTTCTAGATAAATTCCTGAAAGTTATCCAGCAAACTAAGTTGTTTATCTTCTTGGTCATTTGTTTCCTTTGTTTTTTTAGTAAATGTTCCAGAATCACTGATCTCTGGTATGAATTCTTCTAAGGGGTCCTGCAACATAAAGACCTCTTCATTCTCTGAGGTTGATGCAACCAACACATAATTTCCCATGCTAACCTCAGAAACCAACACCTCATTCAAAATATTCTGATACTCTATAATTACATACTTCATTTGAGGTTCTCTTTCAATTCTAATCTTATTTGGAACTCCCTTCCATGGTAGCCACATGTGAGAATGGTCTGTAGATGTATACCCATTCAATGCCTTGGTGAAGTCCCAGCCTAAAATCAATCCACAAGTATCAATAATGTCAACAACTTGAATGTTGATCACTTGTTGCACCGTAGGATCTAATGCCAACTGTGTGGGGATCATGTTCAATTCTCCCACTACAATGACCTCTATTTTGTCCAGTTGAGTGACCTTCTTTTGGGAAGCTATAGGGGTAATACCCAATTCTTTGCTAACAACAAAAGGCATAACATTTGTAGATGCTACTGAGTCTAGAAGACAATTATGTAGATTCTTTCCAAAGATACAAACAAAAAATAGGAAAGGAGGGGTTTCCCTCTTGCCTTGAAACAAAATCAACTGAGTGTCAGTTTGTGCAAATTGAACCTTATATTTATCTCTCCCTTTATCTATAAGTGGAACTTGGCCTCTAGGTCTCTGTGAACTAGAAGATCTGGTAACAACCTCATTGGTAGTTACCCCTCACAGTACTATATTTGGACTGAATGACCCTAAAACTGCATTCCTAATAGAAAGAAATCTTATAATTCAAAAGAAGAAAGACTTACCTTTACTTTCTTGAATTATTCAGTCACATACTCATCCAATTGCTCCACATTCAAATCAACATGGGTTTCCTTGTGGCCACTAGCTTGTCTATCTTTTGAAACTTCAACATTGTTTCCCTTTGACAAGTATTATGTTGGTACATGAGGATAAGGTGGATTATTACTAGCTTGTGGATCTAGTAGAGTAGGAAAATTGTTAGGAGGGATAGAAGTAGTGAAAGGACCTCCAGCCTATGGACTCCTATTAGGTCTATTTCTCAAATCATATTTCTTTGCTGGTTGCTGAAACATCTGAACTTCTTCAATACTAACTTCCTCCTCATCCAAGGGGCCATTATCATTCTCATTTTCCTCATTAAAAAACTAGGAGATCTCATCTTCATTCAACACCTGCTCTACCTCATTCTCTTGGTCACTGGATTATTTTTCTGGTTCAATTTCCTCACTTTTCGGGAATGGTGCATGATTGAGTACCAACACTGGAGAATCATAGGGATTTGAGGGCATAATTTCCTGACTACTAGAATTGTTCTCAACTTCATACTGAAAAATGGAAATAGCAGTCTAAAACTTGGTGCAATCCAACTTAGAATGTTGACTTGTCTTATGGAGTCTGCACCAACCAGACAAAGCTGCTTCTGCCAAGTATATACCATTTGGAGGCTTTTCCTGAGTAGAGGGATGATCCAATGGAGTAGGGATCCCTCCATTATTAGGTCCACTATTCCATGATCTATTCTGCCTAGGTGGTTTCCCTCTATGAAATCCTTGTCCACTTTTTTGATTTCTATCAAAATTCTGACCGAAGCCTTGTCTTCTATTGAAATTTTGACTACAGCCTTGTCCCCTTTCATAATTTTGATTTTTGTCAAAATACTACCCCCTTTCAAATTTCATGTTCTCCCTACCATAGTTAGATTGCATGTTCTTCTAAGTAGCCTAAAGTTGGCTATTCTGATTTCTTAAATAAGTTACCTCCGTAGTCAGTTTTTTCACTTGTTCAGATAACTCATCCAGCCGCTCCTTATCTATACCATTAGGTGGTGCCGAATTCACATTACCAAGAGGATATCCAGGCATTCCTCTAGAACCAACAACTTGATTCAAAGCTTCTAAATTTTGCAAGTATGTAGGAAAACCAACTTGTTATTGGTGAAGGGGTTGATTAGCCATTTGTTGAGGATAAAGAGGTCATAGGCTGAGCTTGAATTAATGGAAGACCTGGATGAGGGACCAAAGACAATGAGGGTATTGCATTCAATAGGGAGCATGACTAGTCAAATCTTGATTGAGGGCTTGAACTTGTCCAGGGTGAGCAATAGGGCCTAAGGATGGCAGAGGTCCTGATAAATGTTGCCTCAAATTCGTGCTGACCTTCATAGCTTCTGCATATGCAATGAGCAGAGTATTTGGAGGATTAGTCCTTTGCTTAAGGAAGGTGGTTGTAAGGCTATCCAGGGCTTCAAGGTAAACCTCTAAGGCATTGTTTTTGTTTCTAGAATAATGTTTCTAGAGTCCAGTGTATGCTCGATGGAACCTATCATTGAATGATCCTATGGGCTCATTAACCTCCCTTTTCACCCTAGTAAATTGCAGGTATAGCTCATTAGCACTAATGGGGATCTTGAAATTCTGCAGGAATGCAGTCTCTAGTTCAGTTCAATTATGGATGGAAGTAGTAGGTAAGTGATTATACCAATAAAATGCCTCTTCCCCAAGGGAATAAGGGAAAATTCTGCATGCAAAATCCTCATGGTAAATTCCTCTATCCCTTAGACAGATCCCAAAAATCCTAATATGTTCTTCTGCTATCCTATTGGGATCATGAGTATGAAACTTAAAGCAAAAATGCTCAGGGTTCTTGGGCATGACATTGTAATTATTAAAGATCAATGGAGATGGGTTGTTGGCAAGGAAAGCCATTGGTGGGGGTGGGGGTGGTAATGGATGATTTATGACCAGTTGTGACTATGGAATAGGAATTCCTTTAGAATCAGATGAAGATGAGGATAATGGAGATGATGGAAGTGGGTGAGTGGATGATGATTCCTCCCCTCTCCTAGCCCTTATTCACCTAGTAGGGGTCTATAATTCTTGAAATTCCTCTTCTCCTAGAGTAGATCTAGTTCTTCTTCTAAGCCTTTCAGGAGAAATCGCATTTAGAAAATGCTCCAGCTTGCTTATTCAATTCCCTCCTTCTAGCGCCAATTTGTTGATGGTGTTTTCTGCACAACAAAAACTCAAACATGATATGATATCCTATATATCTTGAAAGGTAAATCTCTATGGAAAAAAGATAACCCCAAGGTCTCTAATTTCAGGTCTTGACAATGCAACAAAACAACTCAGAGATAATGTGAAAATTTTTGTAATCACAAAGGGACCTTACTACAAGAAAATACTAGACTTTGAATTTATCAGATCTTAACAATGAATTGATACTTGAAATCCTCAATTGAACCCAAATAATAAAGAAAATAACAAAATATAAAAGGTTTCAGAGATAATTCTAAGACTAATTCTAACCCTAAGATTGACAATGCCAAAAGATAAGATGCTCAAAATGGACCGATCTCTCATTAACTACTTTCTATTTGACCTAGATAAATATGCAATCTCCTAGAAATAGTGCAATCTTCTAAGGTATTTAAATATTTTCAAATCATAAACATTCATTCAAAACAATCCTATTTCAATTTTACATGAACGAACATTCATTACTGAACTAAGCACAATTTTAAGTCCAGGCTAAACTTGCAAAGCAACTAACAATCAACTAACTGCAAAAAATATGGACTATAGATCACTGCAAACATTCCAAACAATGAAATTTAGCAATTTTAAAGATAGAATAACAAGAACCATGCCATATGAAATTCAACACAAGAGAGATATCGAATCACAATATCCTTTCTTATATTAGGTCATCCAAACATGGCAATAATTCCAACCTTCTGTTACAATACTTGCTTGAAGATAAATCCTAGCTCACTCAAATATGAAATCTCTATTCTATGTCTATATGTCTATTGTGTATCACTTATCTATATATCACAAATGAGGCAACATGCCCAATTTATAGAGAATCCCCAAGATAGGTCGGCTCAAAATAAGATTTTTTACAATAAAAATGCAACACAAGAGGATGACCTAAAAAAATAGTCGAATACAACATGAATTGTGCAATTTGCACCAATTTCATCCAAGTCAGCCTGGGGTCTCAAAAGGTCGTCCCAATGCATGTGGATAATGGGAAGCACAAACTTTGATGTAGCCCTATATAACTACTTCCCATCCTTGTCTTTAGCTCGATCTGCTTCACCATGCACTGCCAACAACACTTTGTCCAGTTCAGCAATAGGTGGCATAGGCAAAACCCTAACTCTTCTTTCAAGAGACTTAATGTCATCTCTTTCCTGCCTTACTGTGCTATCCCAATCAACTCTATTTGTTAAATATCTGTCAATAACTGCAATGTACGTTTCATAATCATCTAGATGATGTTTAGTGACTGGACCTTCAGTGAATGGAGAGTAGACATCTCTCCACCATTTCCTAAGTTGATCCAAATTTAGATGCTTTGGAGCAAACCTCTTCCTCCCTGTCATAGTTTTAAAGAATGAGATGCGCTTGTCATGAATGCCAATCAAAGTGTCCCGAATTTTCTTCCCTTGTTTATGAATCTTCTTCAAGGCCCTTGGCTTCATCGCAAGATCTCGAACCATTCTAAAGGCTCAGAAACCCTTGGGAAAGGAAGAATCCTACTCTTCACCAATTTATCCTTAGTATACTCAATGATTGTTCTTGTTTTCTGTAATAGGAGATCAATGTCCTCTTTGTCTTGGGCTAACACTGTCTTCAGCCAATCCACTGACCTTGTGGCATCCCTTGTAGTCGACAAGATATCCTTGATGGCACCATCTCCTTTGATCTGGACTCCCTGCAACCAACCAACTGTAGCATGTGTAGTGCCTTTCATTATTTCAAGCTCGAAGATTGCTTCCCAGGGAAAGAAACCTACAACAAATGAGGAAGAGCTAATAGACTGCAAGGGTTTCATCAACTCATGCAAGTACTTCTTCAATATCTCATTCTCCCTCTTCAACTCATGCCTAGCTTATACCTCTTTCTTCAATCTGCCCACAATTACAACACTAGAGCCTTCATACTCCTCAATATCTTGTTCCATAGAAGCATTCCCTAAGTCAATGGTCTACACATGATAATCCCTTGTAGTCACATCATCTCTATCCTTGTTTGAAATAGGGGTAGCAATATGAGCCACCCTATTGCCTGACTTATCTCTCTCAACCCTGGACACAACCTTAGATTTATTCTTAGTTTTTCCTTTGCCAATGTTGGCCATTAAGTCATCCCGATTGGGAGGAGTGTCCTCCACTATTACCAATTTACTCTTTAATTCTCTATCCAACCAGCCTGGAACAATAGAATCGGTTTGCACTGTATCTTGCTTATGTTGCTTCTGCTGGACATTAGGTGCATCTTTCTCAACACTTGGCATACTAGGGATCTACTTAGTTGGATATTCCTTATTCAAAAACTGCTCCTCCATAATCTGTACCAGTGAAGGGATCCTAAATGGTATTTACTTCTATTTAGGGGATTTTCCCAAGTTATCTTCTATAGGTGAATCTGCATAGGCCACCAAGGGAGACTGGATTACCTTGTCAATTTCAGCCTCGACATTGTAGAGGTCTCCTTCCTACAATCTTCTTCACCCAAGTCCTTAGGATCTTCATCCTTCCTTGGCTCTTCTAGCACACTGCCAGTATCTTGAGGCGGGGGAATGTTCTCTTGTTCAATGATAGGAGCAGTCATAGGAACATCCTCCTTCGTTGCAACATCCTTTGGGGAAGGAGTCCTTGACCTCCTCATATACACCTATGTTCTTTCCCTTGAACTTTCTATCTCCATCACAGGTGTCTCAATCTCATTTTCTAATTTGGAAGTTTCTTTTTCCTTTTGTGACATTCTCACAAGTCTTCTTATTTTGAGAAAAGGAGCAACAACATCTTCCTTCTCCTCATTATCTTTTTCAACCTTTTTTCTTGCAACATTCCTTCTCTTTTTGGCAATAGGCTTTCTTTGCTTACCCACATCTGCTACTTCTTTAGTTTGAACATCCCTAACTTTAATCTTGAAGGGAGAGTCCACCTTGGCCTTACCCTTAGGATCTCATGTGATTCCTCGAAAGCAGAATGAGACTCCAAGTCTCCTGTCAAATCATAGGTGCATTGGACACCTTCACTTTCTAGTTCTAATATCTTTTGCTTTAGCCAAATTTTAGCATACTTAATCACCAGAGTCATAATTTTCTCCAACTCCATCTTTTCTTCTTCCAACCAGTCAATTTCTCCAACTAGTTTGTCTTTTACAACCTCAAAGATATGACCCTGAATCAGATTTCCATCCTCTTCCACCTAGTCAGGAATGGCCTTTATGTTGTATAAACTTACCAAGTCTACTAGCAGTCTGGAGAATTTCTTCTTCCTTACATAAAATTCATTGCCAAGGTTAGCCCAATAATATTCAATGTTATCTTTGTGGCTGTACTCATTACTAGCCTTCTTTTGTGCCTCACCAGTTATATCAAACCTTGCTCTCTTAGAAGGGAAAAGAGAGACCAAAAGTACTCATCTCCTCTTCAAAAGCATGAGGAGACTGGATTGAAGGACATGCCTCATTTTTTCCTATCTCAAGGTGAAATCATTCCCAAACCCTATTTTATGTTTATCTCCCTTCACAATCACATCAAAGTCACAAATCTGCCTAGTGACCACCAACAATATAATATGATTAGTTGGGTACCTTGGGAGTCTGTAAGGAGCCCTTTGACATCCATCAATCCTTATGTAGGAAAAAGTAGGGAACTAGATGAACCATGCCCCATACTTCCTTATCAATTCGTTGGCCTTGTCTGAAATACTTACATGCTCTACACCCTGCAACAACCTAGTAATATACATTGTAAAAGAATCATTTACCCCTCTATAGCTACCTTCTGCCAAGTGCAGCTGTGGATACACCTCATTGATTACACCCTGTCTGAATACACCTCTAGTGCTCAACCCCTTGTATGGGTGGAATCTTGCCAATGTATAGACTAGGTAAGAAATCATGGTGAAAGTATTGGTCTACAAGTCATTTCACATCTGCTCATGGATTACTATACTTATGTCACCTACCCTATGGTAATCTACACCCTGCTTCATCCGAGTGATGACATTAAACATCCAGGTGTCAAAAACTCCTGCACCCTTCAGCCCTACCAACCTGTTGAGGAGAGTGATGACATTATAGTATTCCCTCTTGAATTTAAGTCTAAATAGCTATTTTGGAAACTTGGAGAAGTGGGACTTGGGCTTCTCCAACCAAGAATTGATCACCTATTGGGAATTAACCAAATTATCCTCATAGCATTTCTTTGTTGTATCCATATCAAAGGCCATCACATATTTCCTATCAAGTATATCAAAAGTCCGAGCAATGGACAGAGGATCAAAGCTTGCCACAATCCTTCCTTGGGGGCCAACTATCCTTTATGTTCCCTTGTCATAGTTTCTGGCACATTCAAGCACCAATTCACAACATTGTACTGTGGAGGGGAAACAAGCTACATTGGCTAACTCGGATTCCAAAGTTCTTCTGGCCATCAAAGGGAGCTTTTTTGCTGCCATTTTAGCCTTGAACTCCTCGTAGTCCCACATACCCACATTGGTATCAATGGTTCCTAACCAGATGGAAGTCAATATGTTCTCAGGAATCTTACTCTTTATGTCCATCTTCACCTTTTTTGCATCAAAGATAGTAGAAATTTCAGCACTTGGATCGATTGCCTTTCCCTTGCCATTCCCAACAACATCTTGTCTTGATCTGGCCTACAAACAAGTAAAACAACCACAATGAGA
>CM021108.1:173033438-173191040 GCA_007115665.2 Sequoiadendron giganteum
GGATACAACTCTTGAAGAATCTTGGTTTGGTAAGAAGACCAATCTTAAACATTTAATAATTTTTGGTTCAGTTTCTTATTTTCAAAAACCTAAACAAAAGAGGAAAAAATTAGATGCTAAATCTTCTTATCATATTTTTGTTGGTTATGATGAACATTCTAAAGCTTATGGAGTTTTAATCCTCTTATTAACAAAGTTAAAGTTTCTAGAGATGTATGCATTTCTGAAAATGGTGTTCATGATTGTTCTAAAGTGCATGATATTGAATCTTTTCAAAATAAAGTTATTGTTGTAGAGGATAATCCTCACGTTGAATATTCTCTTAACCCTCCTAATGCATCTCTTACTCATAATGATAGTGATGATGAAAATGTTGAAATTTCTCCTCATGATTCTTCTTCTAGTGATGATACTCCTACATGTAAAAGAAATCCTAAATGGTTTTAAAAAATTATGCAAAAAAGTGAGTATATTTTATCTAGAATGAATAAATCTAAGACTAGAAAAGAAAATTATTTTAATGATGCTTTGATGTCTAATATTATGAATTCAAATGATGCTCAAACTTATGAAAAAGATAAAGATGAACCTCATTGGAAAAATGCTATGCAAGAGGAATATGATACTTTAATCTCTAATAATACTTGGGATTTAGTTCCTTTACCTTAAGGTAAGAATCTCGTTTCATGCAAATGGTTTTATAAAACTAAGGTTAATGAAAATAATGAATTTAGCAAGTTTAAATCTAAATTAGTTGCTAGGGGCTTCTCTCAAGTTGAAGGATTAGATTATAATGAAACATTTTCTCTAGTAGCTAAGATTCCAACTATTAAATTAGTTCTTGCTTTAGCTTCTCATATGGATTGGCCTATTCATCAAATGTATGTTAAAAGTGCATTTTTAAATGGTGATTTACATGAAGAAATTTAGGTGTCTCAACCTTTGGGTTTCATTAAGGAAGGTGATGGAAGTCTTGTTTGCAAATTGAAGAAATATATTTATGGTTTAAAACAATCTCCTAGAGAATGGTATTCTAAAATTAATGCTTTCTTTATATCTCAAGGTTTTATTAAAAGTAAAAATGATCCAAACTTATATATTAAGCATAGTGAAAATGATATTGTGATTATTATTTTATATGTTGATGATTTAATTATCACTTCTAGTACTAAAATTTTGATTAGTGATGTTAAGTCTCAACTCAATCAACAATTTCAAATGACTGATTTAAGCCTATTACATTATTTTTTGGGTATGCAGATTTGGAAAACACCTAAATATATTTTTATTTCTCAACAAAAATATGCTCAAGATCTCTTAGATAGATTTAAAATGAATGATGTAAAGTGTGTTTCTACTCCTGTGTATTAGGGACTAAATTAATGATTGATATGGAAACTCCTTTTGTTGATCCTACTTTATATAGGCAATTAGTACGAAGTTTAAATTATCTAACTCTTACTAGACCTAATATTTCTTATAGTGTTGGATTCGTTTATAGATTTATGGCTAAACCACGACAAACTCATTTTAAAGTTGCAAAAATAATTTTAAGATATGTTAAAGGTACTCTTAATCTTGGTCTTTTTTATGATGAAAATTGTGATTTTTCTTTAAAGGTTTATACTAATTTAGATTTAGGAGGTGATCCCAATGATAGGAGATCCACTTGTGGTTATTGTTTCTTTGTTGGATCAAGTGAAATCTCATGGAATATTAAGAAAAAATAATATACTTCTCTTTGTTCTACAGAAGTTGAATATAAATTTTGTACAAATACATCTAAATAAGCACTATGGTTAAAAAGATTACTTGAAGACTTGGGTATACCTCAAAAGGATCCTACTCCTTTATATTGTGATAATAAAAGTGATATTTCTTTGGGAAAGAATCCAATTTTCGATGCAAGGACCAATCACATTTCTCTTTAACATCACTTCATTAGAGAGAAAATTGAAGACAAGAAAATTTCTCTTTTGTATGGTAAAGGTGAAGATCAAGTTACAAGTATTCTCACCAAAGCTCTTTGTAAAGATAAATTTCTCTTTCATTGTAAAAATCCTAGATTACAACCCATTGAAGGTTTTGATGTAACCTCCCCAAGTAAAGATTAAGGGGGGATGTTAGAAGATTAATCTTTACTTGGTAAAGGTTATTCTTTAATTGTAATTATTTATTAACTTGTAGAAATATTGAAAAGGAATCCCTACAAGTATTTTATGTTTTTTTCTTCTCACACATGTGTGACGATGACTCATTTTATTTTTAATTCCTTTATTAAGGAATATTTGTAGCCACCTCCTTAATAGGTTTTTGACACATTTCACACACATAGATGAATGATGGCATTCATTGAGTTGGGAGTTACATTCTAATTCCTCTTCTCACCTCTATTTATTGAGGTTCCTCTCCTCTCATTCTTCATATTGAAGCAAGCAAGATTAAGGCTTAAGTGCTCTCTCTCTTTTTGTATCATTCTTAGGCATTTTGTGTCCATTCTTAATATTGGGGGTTTTTCATGTTTTTCCCTCTTATCAAATTCTTGTGTCTCCTTTGCATTTGGTGCTACTTGGTTTGGCTCTTCAATTTCTTGGTAATATATTTCCTTCAAACAAAGATCATTATTTTGTAATTTCCATTGCTCATTTATTTTTCCTTTCAGGATAAATGATTTGTGTGAAGTTTTAAGAGAGAAAAGAATAAAACCAACATACTTACAAGATAAAAGAAAGACACAAAGAGAAGAAAATAAGTTCAACTGTGGGGGACCTGCTAAGGAAAAGAGGAAATCTAGTAAAGAATTTGTTGGTATACACATTGAAGAAAGGACCTCTAAGGCTCTAGGCTAAGGAGTTTCGTCAAAACCAACTGGTAAATGAAGAGATGCTGAATTAGTCAATGTTCAATCAAAAGTAAAACCAAAAGTTGCATCTTCTTCCATGGTGAAACCAAGGACCAAGATTGCTACTAATGAAGGTATGGGGATAACATAAAACACTGGTATAGAAATAAGGTCCTCATCTGAAAGAGCTGCAACATTATTCACTTCCCCCCCTTCAGTTAATATGGCTACTATGAAAAAAATGAAATTTTTGAGGAAAATGAATCTGATTAAGGAACAAATGGATAAGTGGGGCACCATGTGGGAACGAGAAAAAGAAAATACGTCTAAAGACAAACCCATGTTACAATTAGTGGTAGAATAAATTCTAGATACAAGGTCAATTCCTATAAACATTAAAGAGGAAGAATTCATAAAAGGGACACTCGCTTCAGAAGCAGGAAACCTTGATGTTCTTGAAATAGAAATAGGGGAGACTATAGGACAAAATCCTACTAATGATATGGTTATTGAAGATATCCTTGATTCCCAACATTTGCTTGGGAATTATCAAATGATAATGAACAACCATAGGTCACTGAAAAGTCAAGGAATGACCAATTTGTGATTGAAAATGAAGAACCTTCACAAGTTTTAGGTGATAAGGTTAGAGATGAAGAAAATAATAATGTGGTAGGATATGAAGAAGATGATTTCCTAGGAATGGATGCTGAACATCTAGCTAGATAGGAAAATATAAGTCTTGGAACCGAAGAGACAGTGTTTAATCTCAGTAATCCAGAATCCATGCTAGAGTATACTAAAGATGTTCCTATTTTAGAGGACATGATAGATAAAGCTAAAAATGTAAGAGAAGAAGTTTTTGAACATACTAAAGGATAGGGATGGAAAAATGTTACAGAGGTAGAAAAAAACAAAGATGCACTTGATTGGTTAATCAGAGAATTGACTTCCCCATTGGAAGTGGAATTGGTACTTTAGGATCTTAAAAAATTTATGCAAGAAGTGGAGACTCCTAAGCTTGGGCAAAGAGCTAAAATGAAACAAATTTCATACAATAGAATTCATATGGAGGAAGAACACTCCTTATAGCTACCCTAGTAGTAGATAAAAATAGACATGAGATAGCACCTAAGGAGTATAAGATAACAAGTATTGATGTTGGACACTCATCTTGGGCTCAAAAATTAGAAGAAATAAAAATGGATTTAGAAACAACTATTGCCAAGGTATGAAAAAGTAAACAAAAGGAAAGAGAGTTAAAAGAATGGGTTTCTAGCCTAGAGAATTTTGTAAAATCATTAGCCCAATCTAGTCAAGTGCAAACTGAATTGCCTCAGAATCTAATACTTATGTCACAAGAATAGGTGGATGCAATTGTGTCTCTTTGCCATAAGATTAATGTATTTGAAGAATGGATTGAGTATTGGGTAAGGCAAGGAGAATAACTTATTGCAAATGTAATTGGGATGTACAAGGAAGTGCACTGTTGGTTTGAAAAATCCAAAAGATTGGAAAGAGAATGTATATTTCGCTAGGAGAAAGTTGATGCTAAGAAGTGTTCAATGTGGAAACTCTCATGAAAATTGATGTCCAAGAATTGATAAGAGAAAATATAATTTCAGAACAAGAAGTTTCATTGTGTGAAAAATGGAAGAAATAGTTAAGTTGGGAAAGTGACACTTTAGTACAATGTATAGAAGGATTTGAAAAGGTCATTGAGAAATGTAGTAATTTGATTGATAAAGATCAAGATTTTATTGAAGTGTTAACACATCAATATTGTGATCCCCGAACACTGGACAAGAGGGTAAAGAATCAAAAGATTTCAAGGAATGGATTGAGAGAATAAATAAAGACCCTATTCCATTGTTAACCCAAGAAGTTATTGATGAGATAATACATTGCAAAAACACTATAGTTAGGTATGAAACAAAGAAAGTGCAAAGGAATGGCAATATACTCTAGATATCAAATGATTACACTAAGCTTAAGTTTAGCTACAAGGAAATACAAGGAATTCCAAAAGAGAAAATGCATCAGATATTAAGTGCTTTTTGAGAATATCAATCAAGGAAAAATGAAGAAGGGTTCCCGAAATCAGATCTCTAAAAGATATAAGGAGGTACCGGATATCATATACTAGAGGTGTCACAAAGATATTTTGTAGAAGTTGATTTTGTAGGTTATTCCTGGTCCTAGTAAAAGGGTATGCTAAAGAATGCTAATAGCCTTGTTTTACGTGGAGTGTTGTGTACTAGAATTTGAAGTTGAAGAGTGTTGCTACTAAAGAATTCAAAGCCTTGAATTTTTCTAGAAGATTCTGATGACAACTAGCATATGCCATGTGCTACATTTTGATTTGCTATTTCTAATTATCTTGATAGAATTTAAGTTTGAACTCTTGGGGCCTTGTTCCTATAAAAGGCTATTTATTACTTTACTTTTATTTTAAGTTCAAAATTTGTGAATGTCAGAAGAGCCAAAAAATCTCTTAATTTTATTCTTTTTTTCCTATTTTCCGAATCATTCCGTACGAAAAAGTTGTATGCACATAGAATTTTAATCAATATCAAAGCCAATTTGATAGCTACCTATCTCATGAACCTTTGTAGAAGGTTTTTTTAGTTGATTCGAACAAGACTATATGTTGCACCATTTAAGGGTGCATAAATAACCTACTTGGTGTCCAAACTAAAACCCCATTCTTTAAAAGCTTGCACCATTTTATGTCTAGTTGTGAAGCAATTTGGTGAAGTATAAAGTGATTTTCTTTGATTTTATTATATCTTGGGGCATTTGTGGAGAATAACCAGGAGAAAATTTATTTTTTAGTATTTTGATGCTTTATTTTAGATTAGATGTCTAAATTTCAGAAAATATTTAAAAAAAGAGATGAATGAATGGAAATTTATTGAAAATCTTTCATTTTTTCTATTAATTTTCTAAATGCTTAAAGCTAAATCTATTTAAGTCATAGCGAAAAATTGTTTGATGTTCATGAAATATTATTACAAATATTTTGATTTCATGAAGCTATTTATGATCGAATTGGAAATCTTATGTTTAATGCTCATGTTTCTTGACCACCCTAACCACAATAAAATGATAATATTTTTTTGTAATACTTTAGGTATAAGTAGAGGGCTCATGTCCCGATGTGATGCATATTTTTTTATAATTTTTTTCCAAGTAAATAATTAATTATGAATTATTTATTACAACTTTAAAAAATAAAAAAACTCATATGTCTAACCACCTTAACTTGGTCAAAACTTCATGATTTTTTTAATTTATTTTTCAATCCTTTAGTATGTAAAGCATAGAATGTGACACATGTTTTGGGTTCAAAAAATGTGATACCGTTTGAAAGCTATAGATTTTTTTCAATCAACCTATCAATCGAGACTTTAGTCATAATTTAAATAGAAAATGAACAATAATTACTTATTAAATTCAAAGTAAAGCATAATTTATATTGGTAGAAAGTTGAGAATATCATTTAAAAACCCTTTTCGTTTAATCAATTTTGGGAAAAAAAAAAGTCGTCAGCCACATGGGCCATCATATCACTTACATATCGCCACTTTTTGGCCCATCATGATCTTGCACATACCCGAAAGAAGAATTAATGAGACTTAAAGATGAATTGGATAATGTTAAAAGGAATAATGGGTGTTATTTTGAAAAAATAAAAGAGATGAAGAAATAAAACTGTATACTACTAGAAGAAAATTATGATCCTGAGAAAGAATTGAGAAAAGTTGAAATCATTTGATGAGATTAAGAAAAGAAATGAGGAATTTGAACAAAGAATAAAGTTGTTTGATGAAATTAAGAAAAAGAATGAAGATTTGGAAGAAATTTTAAAAAGGGTAGAAGATGAAAATAGTTTGCAGAAAAAAGAAATATCAAACTGAAATAGGAAAAAGATTGTTTAAAGTCAAAGTCATTAGTGTATGATGTTTCATGTGACATAGAAGATTTGTGTTCTTCATTTGGTAATTCTGATTGTGTTGAATATATTGGTGATAAAATATATCAAGATGAACATGTTAAAGATTTTACAAATATTTCCTGTTGTGATGATGAATTTGAATCTGCAAAAACTAGTCATTTTTTTGAATACAATGTTGGATTAAAGATTATGAAAAGAATGGGTTACATAGGTAAAGGATTAGGAAACCATGAACAAGGAATGAGAGAGCCAATTGAGCCAACAATGAGGCTGAAGTATGAAGGTCTCAGGTATTTCCTAGGTAAGGGGAATGGTGCTACAAGTGTAGGTAAATTTGTTCGATAAATGAAACTTGTTGAGTATACACATTGCCATAGAAAGGGTCATACCAACGATAAGTGTTGGGATTTACACCCTTACAGTGTGTGTGGTTTGAAAAATCATTGTGAAAAGAAATGTTGGAGTAATGCATCAAAGAATGAATCTATGAAAGGTTGCATAAAAATGGATTGTGGATGGTGTTATGGTTCTAGTTGGGAAAAGTTTACAGGTATGTTCAAAAGATTCTACAAATATTCATATGTGAAGATAAATAAAAATTACATGAAAGAGATGAATGTTCAAAAGGGATGAAAATTATTTTGAGTGAAATTAATTTTTTGTCAAGCAAGATATTTGCAAATTGTGAAGATACAAAAATTTCAATTTAATGTTTTGAAGAATTGAAGACATGAGTTGTAGAAACTGCTGCAATAGTTGAAAAAGCCAAATGAATGGCATCATTATTGAGAGTTGAAAAAGGTTTTATAGATTTGAAAAAGTTAGAAAACATGGTTGCAATCACAAAACAAAAAAGTGCAAGAAGAATTCACAAGAGCTTCCAAGTTTGAGTGTTAGATGCCCTGTATGCAATGAGTCATATGCAAGGAAATACAAAGATTCAGAAAAGTAGCTGAAGCTACCATTGGAAAATTTAAATTTTCGTATAGCAACAGTTGTTGAAGAACCAATTAAAGTAATGCTCAAGGATGTTTTGAAAAGAAGGCATATGAAGTTGTCAAAGAAAGAAAATTGTGATAAAATTGATCATGGGTCAGAGAGAAGCCATCATCAAATGAATGAAAAGAGGTCATAGCCATAGCTATTAATGGACACCATCTAAGGTAAAGTTTGAAAAGTCACAGTCAAAAGAACATGGAAAGAGTCAGAGTTGTAGCTCTCAAATTCATTCCCATTCAACAAAAGGGTGATTATTATTTTTGTTTATAAAAAGTTTGATTATGCATGAAGAAAGTGATTTTAAGATCATAAATGGAAGATTGCAAGATTAAAAAATCTAAAAATTGTTTTGATTAAGGAGAAGTTTGAAAAATTGTAGTAGTTAAAAGGCATCATAGTCTGTTGTTTATATTGTCTATTTTGAAGTTGGTTTCGTAAAAGATAGTATAATAGATGGCAGTAGCCGCAATGTGAAGAGTTTTTGGAAGAGAAGTTTTGTGTTCTTGGCCATATCTAATGAATACAGGACAAAGGAAAGAAAGAGGAGTTTGAAGCTATTTTTTGATTGAAAGATTGGAGTGAAGTGTTGATCAAAATCATGGACCAAGGAGGAAAAGAGTTCTAGAATACAGCCATAGTTGTTGGAGGAAAGTGAAACAACCATTGGATAAAGAAATAACATAGTCAAATGCAACATTATTCAGTAAGCAACGTATGAAGACAAAAGATGAGACTAATGATAGGATCCCTAAACACCAACAATGTGACTCTATGGGAAGATTTGAAAAAAAAACAAATGTATGTCAGCTGAATCTACAATGGATTGGTTATAAATTTTGTCAGAGCTCATGGATAGAGCATCCCAACAGTAAAATGGGATTTCCTAGGTTCGATCTCAAGAAGTTGAAGATTGTTGAAGCATCAGTGAAAAAACAAAAAAAAAGAAATCATAATTCATAGTTGAGTTTAAGGGGGAGAATTGGAGAATGCCGCAACATTAGTAATAAGATAAGAGGATCACATTAGGGTTGAGCGTTGAAAGAAATTAAAGAAATCGATTGGGTATCATACAATGTAGCAGTTGTGATTAAGGGGGAGTGTTGGAATATAATCCCAATTTCCATGCATTCCCAGCCATTCCTTGCATTCCCGCGACTTCGTTTATAACCCTGTGTAGTATTGCGGTGACTATCGCAGTCCCGCAAGTCTTCATCCTTTGGTGTGCGGTAGTGCGGGTATACCATAGTCCCGCAAGGTGTTTTACTTTTGCTGGCAGTTATGGAGTGAATGTTATTTTTTGATGACGTTTTTGGCGTACAATTTCTTGGGCATTTAATTCTGAAGGACAATAATTAATGTTTAGTGTGAAAGCTAAGCTAAAAATATTTTCACTTGACGTGAATCAGAAGTTACTGGAGATGTAATTAATTGCATTTATTTTCCCCACTTATCTTGCTAGCAAAGTCTTTTACTGTAGCTTTTATTTATTAAGTGAAACGTAAGTTTTATTATGAAGCAAGTACTAAGAGTAGATGTGAAAATTGCTCTGCAGAAGCAAGATTATGAAGTATGAGCAGCAGCTCTATGTAGAAGGAATATATTTTGAATGAATTAATAGAATATCAATTTACTGGTTTTTCTCGTGTGTTTTAAATTTCTGCTCTTGGTATTGGAGTTTAGTTTGTGTGAAAATATTCTCAGAAAACTGGCTTAGAAGAGCTGTATGAATCTACAAAAGCAATATGAAATATTTTTAGATTGAATGCATGTAATGAGCCGAAGCTCCGATGGTTGATGTAATGATTGAATAGAAATTGTAATCTCTGTTTTTGTATCTGCTCCCCTGTTTCCTTCAGTTCAGTCTCCTCACTAAGCAAAACTCCTTTAATTTGATCGAGCCTCTGGTAAAACATGATATATTTCATTAGTACTAGTACTACTCATTTCATTTCTACCCTGTTCAAGTATACAAATGCAAAGACATACCTGCTTCTCGCGTACAACATCGAGCTAGGATTGCATATCCGTAATTCTATTGGATTCAGACATGCTCAACCCTTTTGCTAGGATTATATTATGGATAACCACCTTGCCTTCGTCAAACATCTTGAACAAAGCCACCTATTCCAGAAGTGTGACTTCCTCTGCTCCAACAATGTACTCCACATCGCGGCGACTCCAGTTAGCAAAGAAGCAGCAAATATCCAAAAACGTTTCTTGGGTAGACGTTTCCAACTCATTATACACAAAATTGACAAGACGTTGGCTCAGATTTTCTTCCTTCACATCCTTTCCTCTCTCCAAAGCTTCAAATATTTGCGTACATCTCTCCACCATGTAGTTCTTCTCACGCAAATGATCACCAACAATTTCTAAGACTAACGGAATCCCAGCACAAAGCTGCAGGATTTTTTGCATGTCATCTCTAGCAATATCAGGATTGGAATCTCTGAACAAAATTTTGATTGCCTCTTTGTCTGGTAGAGTACTCACACGATGCTCACGGCGTGCAAGGCCGGCGTCTTTGAGCATATCCGTCACACCCAAATTTTGAGTTGTGACCACTATTCTGCTCCACTTTGGAAAGCCTGTTAAGCGTCTTGGGAAAAGTTCTTGCAAGTCTTCTGAGCGAAGAACGTTGTCAATAAAGAGAAATACTGGTTTATTTCCTTGCACTTGGAAAGCGCTGCTGAGACGATCCCAAACCTCTGCACTATTTCTTAATGTTATATTCCTGTCATAAGTATATGCTGCGAAGGCATCTTTCAATATTTGCTGCTGCATGCATTTTATGTCATTCTTGGAGTGGCCTTCTTGGATTTGAAAACCGCAATACCTGTAATTTGTGAGATCTAAGTCCGCAATAATAGCAGTGGCGAGCGTGGTATTTCCTATGCCCCCAAATCCATAAATAACTACAGCCAATGGGGATTCATTTTCAGTTTTCATGTCGACCAACTTTGTTACTTGTTTATTCTGCTCTTCGATGCCAACTGCCGGTGAGCCCACAGAAGAATGTTACGCTAATAACAACACATGTAAATATAGCTGAAATTTTGGAAAAGGAGGGTTTATATAAATTTACCTGCATAATCTGGATAAATGGGCTTCCATGGAGAAAAGATACCAGGCTGCTTGTGTTGTATTTCTATTACTACTCGCAATGTAAGATCCTGATACACTTGATCTATTTTCTGTTGTACAGTGCCCAAGCTTTAGGGGTCCACAGAAGCCTTAAAAAATCTGTAATACGGATAATATCGATTACAATAACCATGCCTAGATTTGTAATAACATTAATAGAATTCATATTAAATTCAAATATTTAACCATTGTCAACATTTTACCTGAACAGTGTTCTAGAGTGTAACTGAAAAGCGCACATCATTGATCCTTGAACAATCAATATAATCGCTTCATTCAATATATTTTCTTCTTGTGGCATATCATACTTCAACTTTCTTATATGCTCAGCAAGCTTAGCCATTTGTCTTAAGAGTTCTATGCATTTACTCCGGTCTTCAGAGATTTGACCAATCTGGTCTAGCAAGAAAGCTACAACAGATAACCCTCCAACAACCCAATGCACCTTCCCCACAATTTGCAGTGTGTGCTACAATTTGTCTCTTTCCTTCGACTCCCTGTAGATACAACTACCATAAATTCCTACTCCTCGTAAATAATTTGAACGTGATGTTAATTAATCTTTAAGTTTGAGAAAAATAAAATTACCAGTTACCTTCTTCAGCTGAATTTCCTTATTCAGACATTCAAGGAATACAGACCCACTTTGGAGAAAGGAGGTCCATACTGATTTCGCAAAGTCTCCGAAGTAGTGCTCCTCTCTAACGTCTTCTCTTGTTTTGACTGCATTTACAAACAGGATAATGAGAAACGCCAAAAGAAACGAATATTTCTTATGATCACGGTTGAAGCTAAGTTCCATGCTAACCCTGTTTGGAAGTGACTGCAAGAGCTCGTCGATGGGATCGATCAAATAGTCAATGTCACCCGTATGGTTGATGTTTTGAAAAAGGCTGAGACAGTTCTCCACCGTGGGTAGCAGCGGCTGAGGCGCTTCGACAGGCGGTTCAATAGGCGGCGTTGACTGAACGGGCGCGGGAGGTGGGGACGGGGGCTTGTAGGGCCGCAGACAGCAGGACCAACGATAGCACCCACAGGACCCCATGGTAAATGCAAAGCGAGATGAGATGATGTTTCCCAAGTTCAGATGCAAGCATTGAGTACTTTATAGACTGCCTATCTCTTTGCATCGTATATATTTTACTTTGTTTACGTGCTTTTTTGGTTTCCGGACGAAGTTATTCTTGTTCTTTTTTTATTAATAATGCAGGACACTTCAACAACTGTCAAAAGAAAATTGTGGAACATCTATTTTGGCCTTTCACAGCTTTAACAAAATAAAGAGCATTATTCTCCAACTATTGGAATTTCTAGGTTTGTATTTTTATTTAGACCACTAATTTTTAAAATTAAAGTAAGCTCAATTTAATTAATAATTAAACTAAAAGTATCTTGGTGGAAGGCATACAAGCGAGAATATACTTGTAAGGCCCGAGACACGACCAACCATAGCTTGGATCAGAAAGAAAAACGTGATTGTGGGGGAAATTAAATGCACCCTTAAATAGTATTTGGGCATACGTGCAGATAATTAAGTAATAAAGCAATTAATTTAAATAAGTGAAGTTAGTGTTACAAATATATTTTGAATATAGAATTGAAATAAAAATAATAATTAAAATAAAAGTGTATTTTTAATGTTTTAGAGGGTGATTAATTTAATTTTGATAAAGATTTGATATTTAGAATTTATGATAATTTGTTTTTTATGAATATGTAATGTGAAAACTCTAAATATGGAAATAGTTAGATTAAGGTCACATATGTAGCTTGTAACTCTTATTATACATCTTTGACCTAAAAACGATGACCTTGAACCTTTTATATAGCCCTAAATTGCATTCAATATGCTTGAGTGATTATACATACTTTATTACATACCTCTATTTATTCTCTATATCTCATATCTCATATATCTTATTCATATCACACACTATCTCTATAATGCATTTTATGGCCTATCTTATATAAAATATATTGCAATACCATTTTAGGTTTTCAAAATGTAGGGACATGCTTGTAGACTCAACCTTGTGTAATTACGAAGATCAAAAAGTATTGCAAGGCATCTAGTTGTAGTACTGAATCTTGTGAGGTTTCAATTTTGTTTTCCTTCTATGACATTCTAGGGTCATCTAGTTTCATTTTATTTAAACATAAGATGAGAGACCCATACCTAAACTTTTGGTTACCTTTATTTTAGTATTGAATATATTTTCCATCGATTTCTCCCTTATAGTCTCACATATGCCATATTATTTTCCTTTTGTGACCATCTCATGCACTACAAAAATAAAAGGAACATTTGTTGAATATTCTATATTAGTGAAATAGAACTTGTATGTTATGCTCTTTATTTTGTATTTCAAAAAAATATTATGAATATTTTTTACCATGAAGCACCACCATCGTATGTTACTCCCATTAATACTATGGCCTATTTATTTACTAAATTCTTTGACACATCTCCCTTATCATATAAAATGGTCACTATCTTAATAGTATTCTTTGGAATATGAAACATTCAATCAAGGTAAATGAAATCACCATGAACATGACTAAAAATAAATTATATCCACTTTTTCTCATCTCGAAGTTTGGAAATTCTTTCCAAGTGTAGTACCCCTCTTGTTTGCTCTTCTTAATGTGAGATTAGTGTTTCAAACTCATCATTTTGATTATATTAAGACTAGAAGGGCTAGTACCCATTACAAAACATCCATTAAGGCAAACGAGGGGCTCATGAGAAGTGAAACACCCGACAAGATAAAGTATAAAATGAAACTTAAATAGTCCGACCAAAAAAAAGACATAGAGACAACAACCAAAATGAAACTAGCACAGGACCATAGAACACCTATATAGGTATCCCAACAACTTGAGACCATTTATTGCCTTCCACTCCTGAGTCCAGAAGTGGAGCTTCTCCTCAAAGATAGGGGGCCTTTCTATTGGATGTTGTGGTTGTGTTGTTGATATGTGGTTGTCATTGATGTCAACACTATTAGCATTAATGTCTTTAAGATTGTATATGTGAAGGATATTGACAAAATTATAATTAAATATGTTGCAGGTTGTCTGTGAAGCAGTGAAGATTAGTATGATGGAAAGCTTAGTTTATTGAAGGTGAGAAGTTGCACATTAAATGGTTTGTTGACAAGACAATCTATTTTATCCACCGAAAGTTTCAGAGGTGCACATGAAGATTTGAGCAAGTTATGAGTTTTTGTGTTCCGACAGTTATTTTGTTACTATAACTGGTGTTCCTAGAAGAAGATAGTGTGATTAAGGTAATATGAGTTGCTACAAATGTTCCTATGGTGTTCATGGATGTTTTTAGATCATGTTCTATCTGTGTTGAACACCTGCATTGATCGTTGTGCTCGTGATCTATAATTTTCTCTTGTGTGTTCATGCTTTTCATGTTCATGGCCGATAGGGTGATTGTAGTGTGTTGTGGATCTTCGAGGAATAATCTTTGAAGGTGTTTAGTGTTCGAGGATGGTTTTTTGGGTCTCTACTATGTTGTGGATGGATTTAGCTAATTAACATTATTATTCTTTATTATTTTAGGCTGATAGTTTGTATTCATTTTATTATTTTGTCGAAGCTGACATGTAACGATGTAATTCTCTGTTGCGGATATATATGAGTGATTGATTATCTCATTTGAGACATGAATTATGCGAAGTGTGTGAGTGTTGTGTGTGAATAAGGTTCAAATCATCTAAATGCAGAGTAGAGTGTGAAGAAGAGTGAAGAAGAAGTGTTCATGGGCTTAATTAGAACTGTAATCAGGAATTAGCAGATGCTAACTTTCTCAGTTCAAAATCTAGATGGTTGTAATCTTAATGTTTCCGTAAGATAACGAGTCTTCCTTTATATTTGAGCAGTGAGCTCTAAGCAGTGTCCCTAAATGCATGTGCATTCCCCATTTATTCTTCTTATACTTTTAACAGGGTATAAAATTGTGGACTGACCTCCACCATTTTTTTTCCCTTAACAAGGTTTCCATGTAAAAATCTTGGTGTTATGTGTGTTTCTGATGTGTTGTTGATTTATGCTTTCTGGTTATTAATCAAATCTGATAACAGGGGTTAATAAGTTTAAAATTCTGAGATAACTGATTCACCCCCCCTCTTATTTGTCCGCCCTTGTGTTGCTAACAATTGGTATCAGAGCAGGTTCCTTGGAAGAAGTTTAACAACTTGAGGTAATCTGGGATGGTGACATATAAGAATGATAGTTCGAGATTTGATGGAACAAATTATTCTCTGTGGAAGACTTGAATGAAGTGTCATCTGAGATGTATTGGTGAATCCTACTGGAAAATTACAAGTAATAGGTATGTTATGCCTCAAAATGGTCCCACTACTACTGTTGAGATTAGGGATGTTGAATATAATACAAGACTAAGGAAGCATTGTTGAGTACTTTGACTAATTTGGAGATGACAAATGTTATGGATTTGAAGACTTCTTATGAGGTCTAGAAAATTTTGGAAACCTTGTATGAAGGTGATGTTAATGTTAAGATTGGGTATGTGCAGGATCATGATGGGCCAAAAAGTGGCAATGAGAAAAAAACACGTTTTGAATTGGCTCAAAAACATGAAAATGGCCTAGTTGACTTTTCTAGGTTCGGGTAGCAGTACTTCTACCCGAACCAAAAACCAAAGGTAGTTTCCACAAATCGGATATTCGATTTCTGGAAACTGTATATTAAAAAACAGTCGACTCTTCAATTTCATTTTTCACTGTTTGACGAGGGCGCAAGAGGTGAATCCCAAATCCGATATCCGTTCTGATTTGATATCCGATTTGAAAGGTATGTATTTGTTTTTTTCGATCTTGTAATCAATTTTTCAATAGATTTTGTTAAGTTTAATTAGGTTTTATTAAAAAAAAATTAAAAATATGGTTTTGTATTGATTTTTTAAAAAAATTAGAGTTTACATTAATTTTTTATTAAAACTTAATGTTTTGAAATGGATCTTGATTAAAAATTAGTGTTGTTGATGTATTTTTATCAAAAACAAGAGTTTTTTTATTGATTTTTGTGAAAAAGTATGGTTTTTTTTGGATTTTTACTAAAAACTAGGGTTTTTTTACAATAATTTCATTTATATTGTGTAATTTCAATTAGTTTAATTAGTTTTTAACTTTAATCAGGTATTATGGTTGTGAATGTAAATCCAAAAATTCCAAATGCTCCACCACCTCCACAGCCAAATGCTCCACCACCTCCGTAGCCACCAATTGAAGACTTAATTGGTGAAAAATTGGGGCAATTGAGGGGCATTTGTGAAATTTATTAGACAATGCCTCTATTGAGAGATATGACAAACACATTGAGAGAAATAATTAAAAATATAGAAACCCTCTCCACCCAACATAATTCTTTTTATTCGTGGCGAGAAGACATGAGGGAGTATTATCGATGTGGATTATCTTACGATGATGTGAAAGATCTCCAAATAACCAAAGCCCAAATAGCCTCTTTATACATTGACCCTCGCACCGGTTTCCCAGTGAATGTTAATAGAACAGAAAATTCCATAAAATGGTGCATGCATAGGGACATTGTTGCTAACTTTTGGGATCGTTGGTGTATGGTTTTTGATAAACCACCGAACAATAATTCTGACATACCATTTTACTTTATTAAAAAATTATATGCTGAGTTTGTGTTAGGGCATCATGTCAATTACTTTGACATTAAACCCTTCCAGGGCGTCGGTGGAGGTATGCCCCAAGATAGACTAGGGGCAGTTAGAGTAGTCCCATGCCCAAATGTTCCCCTTCCTCCGCCACCTCCAATATATCATCCAAAGATTATCGAGGATGCATCCACATAGACTATTCAGGCTATTCACTCTTTGAGTGGTCATTTGGTTTCGTATGCTTCTATAGAAGCTCAACCACATTTTGGTTATGTTGGTGAAATCTCCAGTGCTACTGCATCATCCTCCTCAGGTCCACATATTTGTGTGCCACATGGTTGCACTATGTGCTGCCAGATATGCTTGGGTCCTCTTGTACAGCCTGTTGAGCATCCCTTGGACACTTCTGATTATGACCTCCATGATGTGGACATTATAGATCAGTCGCAGGCGAGTGGAACACACCCTACAGAGTCCTCTCCTGCTAGAGAGGGAGATGCTGGAATAGTGACACAGGTAAGATTTAAGTTGTAATTTCATAAATTGCATTTGTTTTTAAATGAATATTAATAAGAGATAGTATCAAGTACCAATATTTATTTACATGGTCTATTTAACAGTTGATGTCTAAGGAGGAGCTCGCATGGGTGACTGATAGCACCCTTAGGGCCATTTCATTTGGATTGGACACACATGTAGTATATATTTTCGCACTCACTCATTTAAATTTTATATTATATACTTGCTTGTCATTTGAATTTTCATTAATGAAATTATATAATAGCTTATATGTTTATCTTTTTTTCCTCCTATAGGAAATACCCAATGTGAGTGAGGTACAACCTCGTCCAGACTATGGAGGCACAAATCTAGGTAAGGGGAAGGTAATTGAACTCAAATTGGATTGAATTAAGATTTTTAAGATCTTATATTGATTATACATATGTCGACATAGATTGGTAGTTTCATATGTACTTTTCAATTTTATTTACAAGCAATTATGAGCTTTACAGATATGTTGACAAGGGACACACCGCCTAGAGGAGTAGTTATTTGAACACCTCAAAGAGTAGGTGTTGAAACCCATCAAAGAGGAGGTGTCGAAACACCTGAAGGAGATAAAGAAAAAGATCAACCTAAAGAGGTACATGTGCTTATTTTATGTTGTGTTTGGTAAATAAATTCTTATTACCAATAATCATATGCTAACTTAGATCAATTTTATGTTTTTGTTCACATATATAGATTGGAATTTCAAAAGTTGATTTGGTATATTCTAGGACTCCCGACCCTTTGAAGAGACGTATATTTCAGGTAATCAAGATTTCAATTTTAGAGTTTAATTAAAATTCAATGTATATTAATTTTGATGTTAATTATTCGATTTTAAATTATATAGTATAACTAATCTCAAATGTGGTTTGAATTTTTCCTATGTAGCTACCTTTAGAGCCAACGAGTGCTTCAGAGAGGCTCCATTTTGATGATCCACCAGTAGTTTAGGATGAGATAGACATTTTGGCATGTAAATTTTAAATACATATTGAGATGGCATATGCCACATTTTGTAAAACTTTGTTTGAGTTGGCGTCGATGCCATTTTTGTATATGGACATACACTTGATTATTGGATAATTTGATATATAGAAGTTGAAAATCAAAATTTAATTTGTTCCTCATGTGCATGATTAAACTCTATGAAAATTTTATCTTGAGCAATGGTTAAATATCAATGTATAATAGCTTAAAACTGAATGGTTATATTATGTAGTTTATATTTATATCGTTGATTACATTGCATTACACATCTTTCAAACTCAAATCATTAATTCACATTGCATAACTAACAACTAGATGTTCATAGATGAAAAATTTTCAATTACAATATAGTTCTTACAAAGTCAACCTAAGCAGTTATGCAATTACTTCACATTGCATAACTAAAAACTATGAATAGTTGTCAATTGCATTTGTTTGTCATTGAATTCTATGAGACCACATTTTTTTGAAGTTTTTTTTCAAATAGTCCACTGCCTTGTCTATGCTACCAGATTTTTCATACATGATAGCGATCATATTAAGTTGTAATAAATTAAATGATAGCCTATGGCTATTTAATTTATACTCATTTTATCTAAATGGATGAGGCTGACTGATAGGGTAGGGTTGGATGGAACAATCATTGTTCCATGCTCTAGGTCTTGCTTGCAAGATCTCCTGGGTGTCTTACTTCGTCACCTTAACCTTTAGGACCTTCTTCATGTTTAAGTACCCTTGGTTCTCCTGGCCAACCCCACTACCATCAAAAATCAACCTACCAAGTCACTCTTGGTGCAATGTCTCTAACTCTTCCCTAGCCCTTAATCTACCGTTAATCAATAAAATGAGTTCCAAAACTCATTAAGCCTTTCCACTCCTTATCCTCCTGATCACTCCTAATCAAGACATGTTCCTAAGCCTCTAACTCTATCTCAATGGTCAAGAGAAACGAACTAACTACAAAAGAATGCTTGAACCGAAGAAACTAGCTACCTACTATTCCACACAATGCTTGGAAGAAAATTACACTTCATTCTACACAATTCACAATGTTAGGATCACTCCATTAACACACAATCCAAAGGAAAAACCAGAAAAATTACACAAATTTATCACTATCTTCTCTTGTAATCATAAATTTCCAATAATGCAAAAGCTTCCAACCTTCCTCTCAGGTCGAGGCACACCCTATATAGGTCAAAAAAAGTAGTTATGCCTCCCCTTGGTCAGACATTGTAGTTACCTTGTGGCAAATTTGCAAAAATGTACCATTTTGCACTTTTTGCCAATGTCTAGTAAACTGAGTTTCTATTCTCATCAGTAAAATGAGTTCCAAAACTCATTAAGCCTTTCCACTCCTTATCCTCTTGATCACTCCTAATCAAGACATGTTCCTAAGCCTCTAACTCTATCTCAATGGTCAACATGACCTTCAAGGTAACACATCAAAAACAAAAATTCATCCTAGATTTCCTAATTGCTTAGTGTTTTCTAGGTGCTCCTACACCACCGACCTTCCTTGATATTATTTTGTAATTTATTATTTTCAAGAGAGGCCGACCTCCTTGAAGAGTCACCTTATTTTGTATAAATACGAGGTGATGTTTGTTCATTTCCTCAATCAAGTTCATTCAGCATAATTTGTAATCCAAGTAAACATTTGCACTTGAGCAGTAGCACTTCATCTTGTAGCAGCAGGTTGATTTCAAAGAGAAGCACCCAAATACGTCGAATCGCTCCGAGCTGCATCGGAGCAGCGTTTTCCCTTAAGAGTCCAAAGTGTTAAAAGACAACAAACTTTGACGGACTATTTCTCAGAAACCTTGATGCTTACAGACTCTTCATCTGAGGATATGGGATCATGTTGAGACCATCTACAATAAAATCTCTTGGTTTTTGCTATCTCGAAGGTGTTTTCCCATGGTGATGAGTTTTCAATTGAGGGAAAAGTTGCCAAATGAAAGCAGTGTAAAGTTGCAAAGTGGTGCAACTTTACACTCTCGAACTCGTACGACCCAACAGACTATTCCAACACGTATGGATGGGTACATTTACACTAGGTATGGTTCTCTTTTGCACCCAAATACATCGAATCACTCTGTGCTGCATCGGAGTGACGTTTTCCCTTAAGAGTCCAAAGTGCTAAAAAGCAGCAAACTTTGATGGACTATTTCTCAGAAATCGTGATGCTTACAGACTCTTCGTCTGAGGATATGGGATCATGTTGAAACCATCTACAATAACCTCTCTCAGTTTTTGCTATCTCGAAGGCGTTTTCCCGTGGTGATGAGTTTTCAGTTGAGGGAAAAGTTGTCAAATGCAAGCAGTGTAAAGTTGCAAAATGGTGCAATTTTCATTCTCGAACTCATACGACCTGACGAACTATTCCAAAACATCTGGATGGGTATGTTTACACTAGTTATGGTTCTCTTTTGTGCCCAAATACGCCGAATTGCTCTGAGCTGCATCAGAGCGGTGTTTTCCCTTAAGAGTCCAAAGTGCTACAAGGCAGCAAACTTTGATGGACTATTTCTGAGAAACCATGATGCTTACAGACTCTTTGTTTAAGGATATGGGATTGTGTTGAGACCATCTACAATAACCTCTCTCAATTTTTTCTATCTCGAAGGCGTTTTCCCATGGTGATGAGTTTTCAGTTGAGGGAAAAGTTGCCAAATGCAAGCAGTGTAAAGTTGCAAAGTGGTGCAACTTTCATTCTCGAACTCGTACGACCCAACAGACTATTCCAACACGTCCGGATGTGTACGTTTATGCTAGGTATGGTTCTCTCTTGCACCCAAATATGTCGAATCGCTCTGAGCTGCATCCGAGCGACGTTTTCCCTTAAGAGTCCAAAGTGCTAAAACGTAGCAAACTTTGACAGACTATTTCTCGAAAACCATGATGCTTACAAACTCTTCATCTAAGGATATGGGATCATGTTGAGACCATCTACAATAATCTCTCTTGGTTTTTGCTATCTCAAAGGCATTTTCTTGTGGTGATGACTTTTTAGTTGAGGGAAAAGTTGCCAAATGCAAGCAGTGTAAAGTTGCAAAGTGGTGCAACTTTCATTCTCGAACTCGTACGACCCAACAGACTATTCCAGTATGTCCATATGGGTACGTTTACGCTAGGTATGGTTCTCTCTTGCACCCAAATACGTTGATTCGCTCCAAGCTACATCAGAGTGGCGTTTTCCCTTAAGAGTCCAAAGTGCTAATGTCAATGAAATGTAGGGGCAGAAATATTTAAGGTTGGATCAAGATTCTACAAGTCCTAGCTCTTTTCCAATCAACTTTAATCAATTACATGGAAAATGAAATTCACAATGAACTTTTTACTTTCTTGTTTTTCGAAAAAGTGGCAAGCCACTGTAATTTGTTATATATAAATGGGAGATATTACAAAACCTAGTTCAAACGAGCATATCGTTAGGAAAGAACAAGGAAGAAAACCTTCAGTTGTAGTTCGATTAAGTACAATGGCAGAAATTTGAACCGTATTTCAAAAAACATCACAATATATAGATTATGCCTATACACAATTATGACCTTTTTACATTGTTTCACATTTCAAAATTCAATTTTTACAAAAATTGCCTATTTGAGGCATTCAAGGCATAGTCTTCCACAAGAGTAGTATGTTGTTGTTGTCATTTACGAGTAGTGCCTATTTGACAAGAATCTGTAAAAACCATCAAGGTAGCAATTAAACTACATACAATAGAAAATATGCTTAGAATAACCAATCGATATTATTGTAATTTGTCACATACCTCTCTAAAAGGATCAAAGTTGCCTATTGTTGCAGTAGGTCCATGAGCAATCATGGTAGGAATATTGCAAAATTTGTCAAATGATAAATCTATATTGTAACAACAAAAAATATGCTTAGACTAACAAATCCATATTAATCTAAACATACTGAATGATGTTGAATTAGTAATTCAAACTATAACAGATTCTTTGAATAACCAATCTATATTAAAGTAATATGTCACATACCTCTTTGAAAGGATCAGTGTTGGCTATTGTTGCAGCAGGTCCATGATCAATCGTGCCAAGAATATCACAAAATTTGTCAAATGATATATCTATATTGTCACAACAAAAAAGAGGCTTAAGCATTGTACTTTCCATTCTTGAGTATGGTATTCAAGTGTGCCTGAAGGGTCATCTCTTTGCTTAAGAGTATCCAATATTGCTTCATGATCAACATTACTAAGTGTCCATAGTTGTTTTGTCTTTGGTTTGGCATGATGCTTCAACAACTTAACATTTGTTGCTATAACAAGGTGTGAATACATGAGAATGGTTTTGTGTTTCTTGTAGTCTTCAAATGTAGGTATGCCATTCTTTCTAATCATGTATGTTTGCAACCAAGTTCTTGAACCACAACTGAACCTGTAGGATACACGAACCCATCATCATCATCTTCCATCGATTGTCTTAGGTTGTGCTTTACCCGCACACATCGAGCCAACCAATATTCTGATCTCTCTTCATTCCCCTACGGTGCAACAACTGCAAAAACATGTCCTCGATGTAGTAGATTTGAAAGCCGGTCGTAATCAAGTGAACTTTCCATTGTGTAATTTTTCATGGATATAGTTTGAGATAAAGGAGTTAGATACTGTGGAACCCATGTATCCACCCACTCACTTGACTCGCATTGATCCCACTCGCACTGAATACAACTCTGACAAAAACAAGCCAATTGTCATGTCCAAATGGTCCATGTGCTTGCATCTGAGCTTTGAAACGAATGCATCTTTGAAGAATATTTGATTGTATGACAATCCAATCTGCCTCCCATTGTACCCTCCTCAACCAACCAAAATAATTTGTGCACTGTTGAATCAAGTGTCCCTCCCTATGACAATGCTGAACTACACCAATCAACAATAGAGGGAGAGGGAGAGGGAGAGGGAGAGAGGGAGAGTGGGAGAGGGAGAGTGGGAGGGAGAGTGAGATTGAGAGGGAGAGGTAGAGAGAGGGAGAGAGGGAGAGGGAGAGGGAGAGATAAAGGTAGGAAGAATGGGGAATGGGAGAGTATGAGAGAGAGTATGAGAAGAGGGAGAGTATGAGAGAGGAAAGGAGGGAGTAAGGAAGAGGAGAGAGGGAGAGGGAGGAGAGAAGAGGAGAGAAGAGGGGATAGTGTAAAAGGAAGGGAGAGTAGGAGAGTGAGAGAGTGAGAGGAGAGTGAGAGGGAGGGAGAGTAGAGTGAGAGGGAGAGTGGGATGGAGAGGAGGGAGGGAGAGAGGGAGAGGAGAGGGAGAGGGAGGAGGGAGAGGGAGATAAAGGGAGGGAGAGTGGGAGGGTGGGAGAGAGAGGGAGGAGTGAAGAGGAGGGAGGGAGGGAGGTGGGAGGGGGAGGGAGAGGGAGAGGGAGATGAAGGGATAAAGGGAGGGGAGGTGAGAATTAGAGAGGTGAGAGGGAGGTGGGAGGGAGGAGAGGGAGGGAGAGGGGAGGGAGTGGGGAGAGGGAGGGGTGGGAGGAGGGAGGAGAGAGGGGAGTAGAGAGATATAGAGGGGGAGAGGGAGAATGAGAGAGAGGGAGGGGAGAGGGAGAGAGAGGGGGAGGAGGGGAGAGAGGGAGGGAGGTGGGAGGGAGTGGAGGGAGGAGGGAGGGAGGGAGAGAGGGGAGATGGGTGGGAGAGTGGGTAGAGATTGAGGGAGGAGGGAGGAGGAGGAGTGGGAGAGGGAGAGAGGGAGAGGGAGAGAGGGATAGAGGGGAGGAGAGGGGGATGGAGATAAAGGGAGGGAGGTGGGGGAGAGGGAGGGAGTGGGAGAGGGAGGGGAGAGGGAGGAAGAGAGGGATAGAGGGGAGGAGATGGGAATAAAGGGAGGGAGGAGAGTGGGAGAATGAGAGAGTGAGAGGGAGGGTGGGAGAGGGAGATATGGAGAGGGAGAGAGAGTGATATAGTGAGAGGTAGAGATGGAGAGGGAGAGGGAGAGGGAGAGAGGGAGAGGGAGAGATAGAAGGAGAGGGAGTGAGAAGGAGGGAGGGAGAAAGAGGCAGAGGGAGAGAGGGAGAGGGAGGGAGAGGGAGGTGGGAGAGGGAGGGTTTAAGGTTAGGGAGAGAGGAGGAGGAGCAGAGAAGAGGGAGAGATAAGGAGAGAGAGAGAGAGCAAGAGAGAGAGAGAGAGAGAGAGAGAGAGAGAGAGAGAGAGAGAGAGAGAGAGAGAGAGATTGAGTGGAGAGAGTGAGAGGGAAAGAGATAATATTTAAATATTTTGTAAATTGGTAATATATATATTTAATTATTTATGGATTAACTAAAATATTGAAATAATATTAAAATATTTATAGATTAACTAAAATATTGAAATAATATTTAAATATTATACATTTAAATATATTATATATTAAATACATAATGCGGCAAGAGATTACCATAAATTGTATATTAAATATATTACATTATAAACTTTATTGGATATTATATATATTAAATTATAAACTTAATTGCATTTTTAAATAATATATTAAAGATTGTATAAATTGTTTTAAAATTGATCTACAAGATATCATATATCGAATTCAAATCCGATATCCGATATTCTGACACAAAATTTAATGCCTTGGTATTAGGCTCGGTATTAGGCTCGGGATTTGGTTCAGACCTGCCAATCCTAAAAGTCAACACTTAAAACGTATTTAACAACTTACCTTGTTTTTCCAGACTTCGCCCATGTGGCTGACGATTTTTATTTTACCTAAAATTGATAAAACGAAAAGGGTTTGTAAAGGAGCTTCTCAGCTTTCTACCAATATAAATTATATTTTCTTTAGAATCTTATAAATAATTATTATTTATTTTTTATTAGAATTACGACTAAAGTCCTAATTGATAGTCTGATAGAAAAACATCTATAGCTTTCAAATAGTATCACATTTTTTGAATCCAAAACATGCGTCACATACTATAGGATTAAAAAAAAAATGAATTCCATTAAGTTTTGACCAAGTTAAGGTGGTCAAACATACGAGTTTTTATATTTTTAAAAAGTTGTAATAAAAAAATCATAATTAATTATTTATTTAAAACAAAATTACAAAAAAATATGCATCACATCCGAACATGAGTCCTCTACTTATATGTAAAATTTTATAAAAAAATATTATGATTTTATTATTGTTAGGGTGGTCAGACAAACACCTACTTTTTATTTTTTCCCTGAAATTTTAGTACTACTGCATTGAAATTTCAAATTTTCACCAAATAGATTTTTTTTTTATAAAAATTAACCTAGTAGTTTAGAAACTACATTCAATTTTCCATATATTCTATTCTTACATATTTTTGAAATAATATAGATAACTTATTCAAATTTTTATGTCAAGTTGCCCAACTCTAATTTTCTGAATTTTCATTGCCACTTAAGGACCTGTTTTTTCCATGATGATCCTGCACATACCCGATTGCTAAGCTATAAATTCTAAAAGGGAAATATGAAATATTGAAAATGGGTGATGATGAGAACATTACTACTTTCATGCAATGAGTGAAAGAACTTGTGTGTGGTATCAGATGTGCTGGTGGATAGTTGGAAGAATCAAATATTGTTGCTAAAGTGCTTAGATCTTGGCCTATTGCATACAAAGTCAAAGCTACAACTATTGATGAGCTCTGGACAGTGACAAATGTAACCGAAGATATGTTGATCTTGGTAAACTAACTACTTTTGAGCTGAGTGAATTCAGTGATGCCCTTCCTAAGATAGAATCTACATTTAAAGCTACTACTTTCAAGAGAGACAAACAAAGATATGATCTAGGTGATACTTCTTCAAGAAAGGTATTCAAGTATGAGGAAGAAATGAGACAAATTGAAGAAGAAGAAAGAGAACTTAATAGGCTTGAAGCACTTATTGTTAAAGGAGAAGCTAGAGGTGAAGGTAAGTATAAAGGAAAGTTCCCTATAAAATGTTTTTCTTGTAATAAGATAGGTCATTTTGGATCAAGGTGTTGGGAAAGAGTCCCTAAAAAAAGATATAAAAAGCCTATATTTCAAAGGAATTTTATTATTCTACTGATGAAGGTGTGAAAAATGATGAATCAGACAAAGGGAATGTAAGTGAAGAAGTGTTTGTGTTTATTGCTATCAAGGAAAATAATCTCGTGTCTACTGAATCTGCTAGTTGCACAAATGTGGAGAAATCCCTAGCTACTCGAGTTGAAGAGAAGGATGAATGGGTAATTGACAGTGGATGCTCTCATCACATGGCAGGTGATAAAAGAAAATTTGTAAGCTTGGAGAAGTATGATGGTGGTGTTTTAAGATTTGGTGATAACAATGGTGGTATAATCTGTGATAGGGGATGCATTTATTTTGATGGTAAGCATAATACTGATGATGTTCTTTATGTTGAAGGTTTGAAGTATAATTTTTTGAGTGTTGGATAGATGGTTGATAAGGGATACAATCTTCTATTCAAGGAAGGAAAGTGTAGAATATTGGGGAGTTCTAGAAATGTGATTTATTCAGGTACAAAGACAAAAGGCAACATCTTTCATCTGAATGCTTCTAGTAAAAGTTGTCTAATTGCTCAAGTTGATGAAAGTTGGTTGTGGCATAGGAGAATGTGTCATATAAAATTTGAAAATATTATCAAGATAATTTCTACTCAGGTAGTGAGATATCTTCCTAAATTGGTAAAGCCTACTAATGCCATATGCAAGGAATGTTAGTTAGGAAAGAAAACTAGAATTTCATTTCAGAGAAAACAACATTGTTCAAATGAATTGTTGGAGCTTGTGCATATTGAATTGTGTGGTCCTGCTAGAATCAAAAGGTTACAAGGCTATAGGTATTTCATGTTGCTTATTGATGATTAATCTAGGATGATGTGGGTTACTTTCTTAAGGGAGAAATTTGAAGCTCTAGAGAAGTTCACAATCTTTAAGGCTTTGGCTGAGATAAAGATAGGTTTGAAGATTAAGTGTCTGAGATCAGATAGAGGTGGTGAGTTCACTTCCAGTGAGTTTAATTCTTTTTGTGAAGAACATGGGATAAAGATAGAATTATCTGCACCGCAAACCCCTCAACAAAATGGAGTTGTGGAAAGGAAGAATAGGACAGTTCTAGATGTTGCTAGGACTATGATGCTGGAAGGAAATGCTCCTCATATCTATTGGAGAGAAGTTGTAAGTATTGTTGTTTATATCCTCAACTGGGTAAAAGTCAAAGGTAATATTGGTAGGATCCTTTTTGAGCTATGGTCTAGTCATAAGCCTACTGTTATATATTTCAAAATCTTTGGGAGTAAATTCTATATTAGAAGAGATGAAGATATAGGAAATTTTGATCCTAGGAGTGATGACTTGGTTATTGTACTAAGAGCAAGGCCTACTAGTGCTAGAACAAGAGATTAAGGAAAATGGTTGAAAGTGAAAATGTTAAGGTTGATGAAGATATTTCTAGACCATCCATAACCTGTGGATATGATTTTGATGATCAAAATAACACTACAAACAATGGTTAGACTTCAAATCAAGTTCAAATCATTTCGATGAATCGAGAAGATCAAGAGGAAGATGAAGCTAGGAAAAGAACAAAAGAGAGATCACAAGAGCCTAAAATTCAAGAACATCCTAAGAATCCAAGGTATGTGAGATTAAATCATTCAAAAAATCAGATTATAGGTGATAAGAACAAAGGTTTCCAAACTAGGAGAAGAATTATAAAAGAATATTTTTTGATTTCAAAGAATGAGCCAAGTAATGTCAATGAAGCATGCAAAGATGAACATTGGATTGAAGCAATGAAAGAAGAACTTTAGAAAATTGAGAAGAATAATACATGGATTCTTGTTCCTAGACATAAGAACAAAAATGTAATTGGAACTAAATGGGTCTTTAGAAACAAGTTGAATGAACAAGGTGAAGTTATTAGAAACAAAGCAAGGTTGGTGTGTGAAGGATACTCTTAGATGGAGGGAATTGAATTTGAAGAAATTTTTGGTCCTGTTGCTAGAATTGAAGCTGTGAGACTATTTCTTACTGATGTTGCTTACAAAAACTACAAATTTTATTAGATGGATGTCAAGTCAACATTTCTAAATGAAAAATTGGAAGAAGAGTGTATGTTGAGCAACTTGATGGATTTCAATTGACTGATTAGGGAGATATGGTTTGTTGGTCGAAGAAAGCATTGTATGGACTCAAGCAAGCCCCTAGAGCTTGGTATGTTAGATTGGACAAGTATTTGTTGAAGCTTGGATTTAACAAAGGTATTGTTGATAGTAATATATATTTCAAGATTGATGATGATAAAGATTTGTTTGTGGAAGTCTTTGTTGATGATATCATTTTCGGAGGAGATGATGGTTTGTGCATGAAGCTTGCTAATGAGATGCATAATGAGTTTGAGATGTCAATGATTGGAGAGATGAAATTCCTTTTGGGATTGAAAATTACTCAGTTAGATAAAGGGATCTTTATATCTTAGTCCAAGTATGCGAAAGAATTGCTAAAGAAGTTTGGTATGGAAGATTCAAAGCTAGTCGGTACACCCATGGTGACTGGATGTAAGTTGATAATAGATGAAGATTCTCTGAAGGAAAATCAGACTAGATACAAATCAATGATTGGTGGATTGCTTTATTTGACTCAAACTAGACCTGATATCATGAATTTTGTATACATTGTTGCAAGATTTCAAGCCGATCCTAAGGAATCTCATGTGACTGTTGTGAAGAGAATTTTTAGATACTTGAAGGGAATAGTTAATTTTTGCCTATGGTATCCTAAAGATGGTGATCTTACTTTGAGTACCTATACTGATGTTGATTGGGTAGGAGATGTGAATGATAGGAAAAGTACTAGTGGTGGTGCATTTTTCTTGGGAAAGAAGTTTATTTCATGGTTAAGTAAAAAACATAATGTCGTTTCTTTGTCTACTGTAGAGGAAAAATATATTGTTGCTACTAACAATTGTATTCAAGTATTATGGATTCAGAAAATGCTAAAAGATATCAGAGTTGTGTATGATGAACTTATTGTTATATTCTATGATAATTCAAGTGTAATTAACATTTCTAAGAATTCGATGTTGCATTCAAAGACCAAGCATATATCTATCAAATGTCACTTTTTGAGAGACAAGGTGAGTGATAAGGAAGTCATACTGGAGCATGTGCCAACTAAGGAACATATTGCATAAATATTTACTAAGCCTTTGACTAAGGATAATTTTGAGTATCTTAGAGGGAAGTTAGGGGTGATTACCCCTCCTAATCAAAACTAAGATGCATTGTCTTGCATCAGTCCACTCATTTCACAGTTATATCTTGATCCAGATTGATGTAGTGGTGGCTGATACTTAGGGGGAGTAGTCAGATGATTCAAATATGTGGTTTAGAGCTTGTGTGAAGAAAGGATATATTATTCCTTGATTTCAAAGGGGGAGAAGAGTCATGTGAAAATTGGGGGAGAGAAGAGTTAGAGCCTAAGGAGGAGTAAGTGTTGGAGTTAGTTGCGTTGATGGTGTTTTTCACATCATGTGTTACCATCAATACCAAAGAGGGATATTGTTGGATGTTGTGGTTGTGTTGTTGATATGTGGTTCTCATTGATGTAAACACTATTAGCATTAATGTCTTTAAGATTGTATATGTCGAGGATATAGAGAAAATTGTAATAAAATATGTTGCAGGTTGTTTGTGAAGCAGTGAAGATCAGTATGATGGAAAGTTTAGTATATTAAAGGTGAGAAGTTGGGAATTAAAGGGTTTGTTGATAAGACCATATAGTTAATCCACCAAAATTTTTAGAGGTGTGCATTAATATTTGAGAAAGTTATGAGTTCCTATGTCCAGACAGTTATTCTGTTACTGTAACTAGTGTTCTTAGAAGAAGATAATGTGATTCTTGTAATCTGAGTTGTTGTGAATGTTCTTGTGGTGTTCATGGATGTTTCTAGATCATGTTCTATCTGTGTTGAACATCCTCATTGATCGTTGTGCTTGTGATCCATGATTTTCTCTTGTGTGTTCATGTTTTTCATGTTCATGGTTGACATGGTGATTGTAGCATGTTGTGGATCTTCGAGGAATAATATTTGTTTAGGTGTTTAACTAGTGTTTGAGGATGTCTTTTTAGGTCTCTACTATGTTCTCGATGACTTTGGCTGATTCACATTAATAATCTTTATTATTTTGGCTGACAATTTGTATTCATTTTGTTATTTTGTTGAAGTCGACATGTAATAATGTAATTCTTAATTTTAGATATATATGAGCGATTGTTTATCTCATTTGAGACCTGCATTATGTGAAGTGTGCAAGTGCTATGTGCAAATAAGGTTCAAATCATTCGAAGGCAGATTAGAGTGTGAAGAAGAGTGAAGAAGTGTTCATGGGCTTAACCAAAACTGTAATCAGGCATTAGTAGATGCTAACTTTCTCAGTTCAAAATCTAGATGGTTGTAATCTGAATGTTTCTATAAGATAGTGAGTCTTCCTTTTTATTTGAGCAGTGAGCTCTAGGCAGTGTTCCTGAATGCATGTGTATTTCCCATTTATTCTTCTTGTACTTTTAACGGGGTATAAACTTGTGGATTGACCTCCACCGTGCTTTTTCCCCTAACAGGGTTTCCACGTAAAAATCTTGGTGAACATATGTGTATTTCTGATCTGTTGTTGATTTATGATTTCATGTTTGTTAATCGGATCTTAGAATAGGGGTTAACAAGTTTAATAATTTTGAAATTCTGAGACAACTGATTCACCCCCCCTCTCAGTCTTCTACCCTTACATTGCCAAAAATTTATACATAGTTGTTCACTACCTCACCTTTCTTCTTCTTGTGACCATCATCATGCCCTTCCTCAGCCACACATTTTACTTGACCCTTCCTTATGACCTAGAGGGATTGTGTGGTTTTTTTTTGGTTGCTATGGATAGCATCAATCTCCATTTGTAAATTATTTTTATCCTCCATCGTACTAATGATAACTCTAATCTCTTCTAGCTCCTTATCTCATCTAGCCCAATGCTCAAAAGATAGCCTAGGAAACTATTATATCCTAATGGACCCTGTCCACCTCCCTGAACCATGGAACCTACAGTTGCAACACCTTATTTTCCAAAATTTTATTTCTCTCTTTGATAGTAATCAACATAACTAGGAGCCACTTAAGAATATCATTTTGAATATTAACTATCTCCAAAATTTCATTGATTTTGTTGCAAAGGGGGTCACCAGGAGCACGATTGTCAAAACCTACCCTAGGTTTAGCATGAGTCCCCTCCAAATTGATGCAAAAATTAGGGGAATTTTGAAGGCTAGGGTTAATATCAATAGGTGTTGGGGATATCAAAAACCTTCACATGAATAGAGGAGTGTGTGGGGGAATTGGTAGGGTTGGGATTCCATGACTCACCGTTTGAGTTATCTGACTCGTTAGACTCAAAAGTAAAAATTTGAGTGGGATCAGATAGAGGAACAACTTTAATGGGGTAGAGAGGGGTTTCCTCATTAGCAAGGGTTTTATCATAGGCACAATTAAACCAACAAGAAGTGGGAGAGGCTTCATCCAAGTTAATTGAGGGATTGGGGTTTGCAAGGGGTTCAATGAGGTCACGAATGACCGGGGTATTTTTTGTAACAGTGGTAGGGGAGGGTGACAAGGTGACATGGTACTGCCAAAGATGGAAGATAAAACCTTGGTGAATGGGTAAATTCTTACTTTTACCTTACATGATTTTTATAGATTACTTGAGAGAGAAAAAAATCCAAAAGGCAAAGCTCATCTTTATATTATAACAAAGATGGTTAAGCATCATAAAAAAAAATGAGTATAAAAGTGATTGAATTAACCCTTGAGTGTAAAATACCTCATCAAGACTTCCACAAACTTACTCCAAACATCGAGGAGGTCAGCTCAAATCAAGCCATTTTGGAGTTTGTTCACTTTTACACCCTCTTTAAAAAAGTGGTCTATATTTTTCTAATAACTAGTCTTGGGCTTACGAGGAATGCAAACACCCTACAATGAAAGCCATGATACCTCCATAATAAGCTCAGTAGTCACTGTGAAGGAATACACACTAATAGTGATAGTGCTACCCACCCAAGAGGTAGCAAACATCACAAAGATCTTGGGGTCATACCCCAACTTGCCACGTTGAATGATGGGCCAAAATTCCTTGTCTTGTTTCCATATCTCACAATTAGTAGGTTCTTTCTAAACTTGTTCACCTCCCACATGGTAGTATTCATAAATTCCAAAGCAAGGAAATTTAGTCTGTAGAAATCCCAAGATGAATACTAGAGCCACAAGTAAATGAGTTTATGAAAAGATTGCTTAAAGAGATTAATTTTCCAAAAGTGAAACTCATGGAGAATCTCAAAGAGTGTTGACAATGGATCTAGCTCAGTCTCAATTTGGTAGTACTTTGGCATCATGATTCATTAATTTTCACACATTCCTGGGTATATGAAAAATATTATCCCATATTACTAAATTTGAGGTGAAGGTGCCAATGTTAGCAAGTTCATCAACAACTTTACTGCAATTTCTAAACATGTGATTAGCTCTACAATTTGTGAGGGAAATCATGAGATTATGAGCAGATGACACAAGGTCTTGAAGTATCCAACAAGGATTAGCCTTCCCCGTATGTACATTAGAATAGTATTTATGCAATCTCTCGCAATGACCAAGTTGGAAAGCCTAGCTTGCATGGCAATCTGGATGTAATGAAAAGTCACCACCACCTCTACAATGTTGGATGATTGTAACCCCAGGTTCACCACATAAGACAAAATTAATTTACCCTTGTGATCACGAATGACCTCACACCCACCTGCCTGACCCAAGTTAGGTTTGGCTGAGCCACCAAAGTTAAGATTTAGCCATCCAAGTTCATGGGGAACCGTTTCAACTTCACCGTTTCCTCATGAATTGTGTGGTGATTATTATATGGATTTGAATGGTTTTTATAGACCACCACATGGGCTGATGCAAGAAGTTGGGTCCACAAAAAGCTCAAAAAGTGGAAGTGTTTTTTTGTTTTTTAGAATTTGTCACACTTGGAATGAAAATTTGAGGCACTTACACAATAAATCTTAAAAAAACATTAATAATATGAAATTTATAATTTTGAATCTAGTTTCTAAATATGTAATTTATTCAAATGCCTAGATGATAGAAATTAAATTTTGATAGGGATGCATAAAAACCGCTTTTTAAAAGTCTTTTGTTTTACCATACCGTGCATGTGTACAAACACCACTTTTTGACCCAAATAAAAGTATTTTCATTATTCCTTTTAGGGATAGATAGCTAACAACATGAATATTGATGAGGATATTTTTTTGTAATTTGATTTCTTAATATATTCTTTTTATTGAATTCTTATTGGCCTTAATTACTGTTTTTAAAAATCAACGTGTACGAACAACATAATTAGACCTAAACCAAACATTTTTTGAATATATTTTTTTCATCGTGTAGATAATTTATTGAAGATTGATGACATATAATTTTTTTACAAGAAAATTAACCCAAAAAAGTTATTAAAAATTAAAAAAGTCTAATATTTCAAGTTTATGGACTAGTTTGTGTAGAAATTGATTAAAAAACAATCCAATCTTTAAAAAAATTATATATTTCGAAACTAGACATTGTGTTCTCTATTGGGTTTTAATTTCATAGATTGATTTAGAAAAAAAGTCCATCAAACATATTGCCAAAGTTGGACATTTCTCTTGAACCCGCCTTAGCTTTTTAGTTGTAGGTCAAAGGCTAAGGGTTAGGTTGACAATCCATTCCCGAGCCTAAAATTGTGGCAACATGTGGTTTGGGGATTCAAAAATTTAAAAACGCGTATGTGTTTTATAAAAAAGTGTTTGTGTTTTGTAAAAATGCATACACATTATAAAACACATATGTGTTACTTATTTGCTTGACTATTTAAAAAATTAGATAATTTTAGAAAAATGTATGCATACATGTTTTGCGCTATAAAAAATGTACACATTTTAAAATGTGTATGTGTTTTGTGTTACAAAACACATACACGTACATTAAAACACATACGTGTTTCTAAAATGTATTTATTTTTTTAAATAATTGACTTGTACATGTTATAAAATGTATACATGTTATATAACACATGCAAATTTTTTACTATATACAAATTTTTTAGGCTCGGGTACCCGAACCATAACACACATTTTTTTAATAACACGTACGGATTTCCTATGAGATTTTTTTTGGACGAAACTTCCCCTCTTTGTGGACCCAACTTCTTAATTTTAACCACATGTTCGAGATGAGGTTCCTCATCATGTCGATTGTTGGGATTTCGTATATTGACATGCTTGGCTTATCAGTATGCTTTAGTTCAATGATGTGCATTATATATACTGTGATTAAATGCAATCCTCATTGTTGATGTTCAAAATAAATGATTTATATGATGGATGTATATATTTTATTTTATGTTTTATGATATTGGACCTCATTGGGTGATTATGGTGTGCTTGGAATATATATACATTGAGTATCTACCCTTGATGTGTGTTGAATGGTTATGAGTACAAGGTTATTTCTCCACCTAGCTACACAAGTTTGAGTTATTCCTCAATGGTAGTTAATTCAAAGATGCACATTAGGCCTCCCTATTCATTCCTTAATCATATTCAAATTGAGTACGATACATGTGTCATATTTGACCCTATGTGAACCCAAATCAGAATTGCAGGTGATTTGGATTTTTTCTATGTCATGAACAACTAGTAAATATATAATTTAATTAATGGTTTAAATTCTATGTTTTGCACAAATAGGATATTAGGAATTTAGATTATTACATATATTTCTTATTAAAACATTATCTGTATTTTGGTAAAGGAGAAAATAGAATGAAAGTAGAAATGACGTTGAGCTATCAAGTTTAATTATATTGTGAAAAATCCAGTGGGTTTCAAATTTCAGGTTGTGTTTGATTAAATATCATGTTTGAATTTTAGATTCAATAAATTTTAAAAAATATATACATATGGATTTAAATCATAAATGTAAATGATACATGTTATTTATAAAATGATTTATATGTTTATTGGGATTTGAGAAAAAATGGGGATTAAGAAAACCAAAAAATAAAAAATATGATAAAGGAAAAATAGACTTAGATTTTTAGAGGGATTATTTTGTTTTGAGGAAATATGATCTAAAAGCTCTCTTCTTGCAAAAAATTGGAAATAGAGTTGGGAATGAATTCGTGAATAGAATTGGGTGAGATTGGATGAAATAGGATAAGAATGAGAAGGGTAATGTGACTGTGGTTGGATTTTTTGATTCATAGGGTGTGCTTGAACTACTCTCTAATCTTGTTTATGGAAAAAATTGAAGTAAGTTTCTTATTAATCCTTTTTTTTTTATGAATTTTTATTTGGATTCCATGCTCACCCTTAAGACTTATGTATTAGAATATCAATTTGCTAAAAATGAGTAGAGTATATTTAGTTTGAATTTTTTGAAAAATGTGAATTTTGTGCCCTCACCAATGCCAATTCTTCTAGAAACACTTTGAATTTGAATTTTATCACATGAATTAGGTGTTGTATATATTTCAGCCAAAAGAGCACTTTTCATTTTTTTCATTTTAATTTTTTTTAAAATGGAAAATTTGAGGCTCCATTAATAGAGTTTGCATGTAATTTTTGGTTTTGGCATTTAGAATTAAATTGGAAACTTTAATTTAAAAGTGAATTATGAATGTTTTATTTTGGGGGAAATTGAGTCTCCTTAATATATTTTTATAAGAAAAAATTCAAGATTATTTTTTCAAGTTTTTGAGAAAATCAAAATTTATGCCATGTGAATGTTGCATTATTTTTTGTTCCACATTTATTGGAGGATGTGATGAGCTTAGGGTGTAGGTATTGGAGAGAGTTATGGGAATGGCTCCCAATGTGTCCTCAAACCAAAGTGGCAAGTAGCTTGATCATGGGTAGGGAGTTATTTAATAAACTAATAAATAATGAAATATGGCTAGTTAATTAACCAAGATAATGGATAGTCTTGGTGTGAATAAATTTCTTGTACCTAGTAAATTCATTCACTATGTATTTAGGGGACATATTCACTAGTATATTAACAAGTCTTTCAATTTTATCTTTCAAATCTAAAAATTAGTGTTATTGGATTTTTCCATCTCCATTTGAGATGTACTCACCATTTTTCTTAAAAGGAAAGTCTTCCTTAATCACAATTCCCACTCAAATATCGACTAATATGATCAAAATAAAATTCACTCACTCAATAATTAAATTGATTAGTGATTGATACCACATGAAAATAAATCTGGATTAAAATTTTCAGTATTGATAAATGAGGATAGAAGTCCTATAAATAAAATTATATAATTATTTAAAATATAATTAATATAAACACACACACATACACAAATAATATATGAAAAAATGTTTACCCTAGGAAAAACTTTTCATTAAAAGAATCAACCTCAAAAACTCAAATTAATGTATTATTAATAAAATTAATTACTATACAATTAAACTCAAGTCTTCACAAGAGATCACACAAATAAATAAGTTTTGGATAGTTTTTTATAGAATAATGGTACTTTCAATATGGTATGATAATACCTCCAACCCAAGGAATCAATATGTTGGAAAAGATTCAAACTACAAACCATCAATTATTTCTAAAACAATGTTCTTGAAAGCTTGGGCTAAATTAGTGTACAAAATCCATGTATGGATCCAACTCCCTAGAAACCTTGAGTTAATCAGTAGTAAAATTAGAAACTATTATCACCAAATTGTGTCCTTAATGTGGTCTTATCTTTCCATTTCCAAATATGTTCCATGAGTTTCTCTTGGTTCATAGTCAACTCCCTCTCATTACATTGTTTTTATAATGTCAAATCTTACACATCTTACAACTAGTCATAATTGAATTTATTAATTTCTATGATGTTAAGTGAGTCTTACAAATTATCAAATTCAAACATATAAGTGACATATAGTACTACCCTAAGTTGGATGACTAAAATATGCAAGTGCAATTAAACATAAATACAAAATAATTAAATACTTCAAACATAACTATTGCAAGGTGTATGGTACTTTTTTGTATAATAATGTGGAAGAAATAATTTTCAATGTATTGATGGTTTAAAATGTGTTATTGTTTGTGATGGCACCCACTCCTATAGGTGCCCAAGAATATTACTAAACTTGAGCAAGTAGATGAAGGGAGGTTGTGTTGCTATAAGAAACTCACACAACCTTTATAAAGTTCTAAAACTATTGTTGTAGGTTAAATATTTAGCCATAGGGACACCAAAAAGGTAAAGGTATAAATAACTATGCTCAAAGTAAACAATTTTTTGCTATATGGATAAAAATAATGTTGTAGGTACACACTTAGATGTTGCATGAACAACACAAATATATGTAAATATAAATAACTATGATGTAGAGAAATAGAACTAAGTTACAAACCTAAATAGTTTGTTGTTGAAGAAGAAAAAAATTATGTTGCAGGTGGACAATCAAATTCTACAAGAACAATGAAAAATTATGCTACAAGAATAGAAAAAATATACGTTGCAAGAACATAAACTTATGGTTCAAGGGTTTTTTGACACAATACTAATAAAAAAGTACCCAAATGTTCACACATGAAATAACCCTCTTTTAGAGCACCAAACTTGTAAAGATAAGAATAAAACACATAGTCCAAGAAATAGACTATTTTGAAAGTAATATTTTATTCCATTTAACTTAGAAAATATTGTCATTTACATTCACTCATTCACATTTACATTCCTTTTATAATAATAGACCAAAATATGAGATTCCCTATTTTCCTCTTTCTTTTTGTTTGTCTATCATGTGCTCCTTTGATCCTCTTTGTCTTTCCCTTCTCCATTTTGTTGTTTCTTCCTCGTGTTTTTGAATGTTGTCTTCTTTTTCTTCCCTATTCTTCTCTTCTTCCTAGATGTTGTTCTCTTCTTCTTCCTTTCACTCTATCTTTTTCCTTCTACTCTTCCTCAAAATCCCTCCAAATATCTAGAAATGTCTTCCCAAATTCCACATAAACTAGGTGGAACACATAAAAATCTATCATAAATACTCACCAACTTGATTTTGAGTTCAAAAATACCACTCAAACTTGTTCTGATCTATTTTGTCTTTTTTTATTCATAAACGAGCATGCAGGTAGGTACTTAGTACCCCCAAATAGTCAAAAAAAAAATTAAAAGTTAAAACTTATTAGATCATACATGATGGAAGGTGAAAAATAAAAATAAAACAAAAGAGTAGTCCTAAAGTATGATACTCCTACATCAATTTTAAAAAGAAACAAAAAAGGGCCCAAAGTACGACACTCCTAACATATAGGCATGTATAAGTTAATCTTTTTTACACATTTCGTCACTAGAAGTTAAAGGCGGCTTAGTTTTGAATTTAAATTTTGAAGGTTTAAGTATCATTTCTGCACCTATGGAAGTTTTATTCTATGACTACATATCTAACCATAGTATGTCATGAATATAATGAAAGTTAGAACTTATTTCAAAAGATGAATACAAATAGAATGAAGTTAGTGTCATGTTATTTATGAACTTCCACACTAAAATGCCACTTATAAAAAACTATTTTTTATACAAAATAGCCCAATCAAAATAAATTCAAAAAATTGATAGAAAAAAGTGAAAACATACAACTTTCTCAAAAAGAAAAAATCTTAGTCTTTGGGGTATATCATAGAATGCCTATATCTTAACATGAAGTTATCTGTAAGTAATTTAATATAAGACACAAATCTAATGCATTTGCAACAAGTTATGGTTATTTATGAAACAAACAACATTTGTTTATTTATTGTCCGATATGCTATATATAGTGTGAGATTTGAGCAAACTACTATTGAGTTATCGAAAAACAAGTATCAACTGTCATTTAATGGTAAACTAGCTGGTGTTTAATGGTAAAAGCCTCCACAATATCAGGTAAAAGCCCTGAAATCTCATTTATCACATAAAAGAAATAAATATTGATTTGACAATTGGATGGGAACATTTTATTTCCATTTGTATAGTTTTTTGTAAATTTGATGATAACGTTCTTTTTTCTTTTGTATTGTTTTATGTTATAAATTTGTATGTATTTGCAACGTTTTTTGTAAACTTGATGATAACTTTCTTTTTTCTCTTGTAATTTTTTATGTTATAAATTTGTATGCAAATATTTCATATTCAGATAATACTAAACTTTATTAATTGTTTTAATTCAGTCATAGGGAACTAGAATTTGTAGCGCATCCATGCACAATCACACACTCTATAACATATTAACATACATATAGTTTTCTATTAGCACAATCCTTCAACCTCTTTTAAATACAAGTTCTAATTTTAGTGATGAGTCTATTAAATAATTTGTATAAATACATTAAAATTACAACTAAACAAGATAATCCATTATTTATAGATTTAAAAAAAATCAATAAATTATTTGATTTAAAAAATTGTTAAATGAAATAATAAATATATAAATTTATTTTTTAAAATAATAAATGAAATGAAATTATATTTTAAAATTAAATATTAATAAAAATGAAAAATTGTATTCAAAAATAGAAACAGCAGTAACCAAACACCAATTAAATTGTTACCTAATAAATAAATATAAACCATTGAAGTAAATAACAAAACTTACCTTTTCATCCTACCGTCTACGGTTCTACCTAACCAATCTATAGACTATAACATCATCCACAAATTCTCACTCAGTAAAAATAACATTTCCTCCTTCCTGCGGCTGATTTTAAACCAAATTCTAACGAGAAAAAGCAAACGGGAAAAAATCCCCAGTGCAAAGGAGCCACCCACGCCGAAGAAAGTGGAGGAACACTTGGAATATATTAAAGAGCACATGCTGACATCATATACATACATATTTCTGCCATACAGACAGAGGATAAAGAAAACATTAGTGCTTCAACTATTGAGACCTCCGATTAGAAGAGGAGGATTCCTTGCCCGATAGGTGGTCTGGAAGCAAAATGGTTAACCCCTGATCTGTTTGTCTCGGAGGAAACTTAGGATGGTCTTTCAAATTGTTGCATCGTCTTAAATCCAGTTGCTTTAAACATGGAAGTTCCCCAATGTTGGAAGGCAATTTTTCTAACATAAAGCAAGAAAATAAGTTGAAATCTTTTACTGAACACAGTTCTCCTACGCTGGAGGGCAAAGTCTTCAAGTTGGTGCAACAACTCAAATCTAAATGTGTTAAAGAAATAAGCTGCCCAAAGCTGGAGGGCAAGGTCTTCAAGTTGGGGCAACAACTTAAATCTAAATGTGTTAAGGAAGTAAGCTGCCCAAAGCTAACAGGCAATTCCTTCAGTTCTAGACAACCGGACAATTGCAACTCTACTAAAGAGCTAAGGTCCCCAAAGCTAGAAGGCAATTCTTTCAGTTCAGATGACTGCAGGCTCAACTTCTTTAACCGACACAGTTGCCCAAAGGTGGAAGGCAAGGCTTCCAATTTCCAGCAGCTTTGTAAATTTAAAACCTCCAATGAGCTTAATTTCCCAAAGCTTGAAGGAAGTTCTTTTAAGCTAACACAATCTGCTAGATTTGCATGTTTTAGAGAACTAAGGTCTCCAAAAGTTGAGGGCAATTCTTCCAATTGCTTGCAACTTTTTAAGGTCACCTCCTGTAAAGAACTTAATTGCCCAAAAGATTTTGGCAGATTATTCAAAGAACTGGCACCATAGATGCTCAAATTACATAATGAAGTCCACCCACATACCTGCTCAGACAGCTCCTGCATTTTATCCCATTCATCTAATATCAAAACCTTAAGGCTAGTTAAGTGATCAAGCCATTCGGGTAATCTCTGGAGACTTTTCTGTTCTTTAACTGGCCATAAAGCAGAGATGTCGCCACCGAGTCGGAGAAGTCTCAGTTCTTTAAATATTGGAGTGTTTTGGCTTGATCGTGATAGATTTATCTGGTTCCCCAAGACCAGAACTCTCAACGATTTTTTCATTGAAAAAATGTGATTCTCATCAAGTTCGTACGGAGGTTCAGTCTCCTCCCTGCTAAGCCAAACTCCTTTAATTTGATCGAGCCTCTGCTAAAACATGATATGCTTCATTAATACTTGTACTACACATTACATTTCTATCCTGTTGTAGTATACAAATGGAAAGACATACCTGAGCCTCGCTTGCAACATCGAGCCAGGATTGCATATCCATAATTCTGTTGGATTCAGACAAACTCAGCCCTTTTGCTCGGATGATATCATGAACAACCACGTTGCCTTTGTCGGACGTCTTGAACAAAGCCGCCTCTTGCAGATGTGTGACTTCCTCTGCTCCAACAATGTACTCCACATGGCGCCAACTCCAGTTCGGAAAGAAGCAGCAAATATCCAAAAATGCTTCTTGCGTAGACGTCTCCAGCTTATCATACACGAAAGTAACTAGGCGTTGGCTCAGGTTTTCTTCTTTGATAACTGTTCCGCTCTCCAAAGCTTTAATTATTTGTGTACATCTCTCGATCATGTAGTTCTGCTTGCACAAACGAGCACCGACAATTTCTAAAACTAACGGAATCCCAGCACAAATCTACAGGGTTTTTTCCATTTCCTCCGTGTCTCTGCTATTATCAGGATTAAAGTCTCCGAACAAAATTTTGAGCGCCTCTTCGGGGGGTAGAGTATCCACGATATGCTCACAACGTGCAAGGCCGGCGTCTATGAGCATATCCGTTTCACCCAAATTTCGAGTTGTGATCACTATTCTGCTCCGCTTCGGAAGGCCTACTAAGCGTTTTGGGAAAAGCTCGTGCAAGTCTTCTGTCCGAAGAGCGTTGTCAATAAAGAGAAATACTGGCTTATTTTCTTGCGCTTGGAAAGCGTTGGTGAGATGATCCCGACCCTCTATACTGTTTCTCAATGTAACATTCCTGTGATAAGTATATGCTGGGAAGGCATCTTTCAATATTTGTTGCTGCATACATTTTATGTCATTCCTGGAGCGGTCTTCTATCATTTCGACTCCTGAATAGTTGTGATCTGTCAGATCTAAGCCCGCAATAACAGCAGTAACCAGTGTGGTCTTTTCTATGCCCCCGAATCCATATATAACTACAGCCAATGAGGATTCTTTTTTAGTTTTCATGTCGAGCAAATTTATTACTTGTTTCTTCTGCTCTTCGATGCCAACTGCCAATGAACCCACAGAAAATGTTAAGCTGATAACAACTCATGTAGATATAGTTGAAAATTTTGGAAAAGGAGGGTTTCTATATATTTACCTGCATAATCTGGATAAATGGGCTTCCATGGAGAGAAGGCAACAGGCTGCTGGCGTTGTATTTCTATTAGTACTCGCAATGTAAGATCCTGATACACTTGATCTATTTTCTGTTGTAGAGCGCCCAAGCTTTTGGAGTCTATAGAAGCCTTCAAAAACCTGCAATAGGATAATGTCAATTACAATAACCATGCATAAATGATGATAACATTAATAGAATTCACATTAAATCCAAAAAATTTAACCATTGTGGACATTTTACCTGAAAAGTGTTCTAGAGCGTAATTGAGAAGCGCATATCATGGATCCGTCAACAATCAATATAATAGCTTCATTTAATATCTTTTCATCTTGTGGCATATCATACCTCAACTTTCTTATATGCCCAGCAAGTTTAACCATTTGTCTTAAGAGTTCTATGCATTCACTCCGGTTTTCAGAGATTTGACCAATCTGATCTAGCAAGAAAGCTACAACAGATAGCCCTCCTACTACCCAATGCACCTTCCCCACACTTTCCAATATTTGTGCTACAGCTTTTATGTTTCCTTCGTCTCCCTGTAAATACAGCCAACGTTAATTAATTCCAACTCGTAAATAATCTCAACATGTTGGTAACTAATCTTTATGTCAGAAGAAAAAAAGTCTACTAGTTACCTTCTCCAGTTGAATATGCTTATTCACAAATTCAAGGAATAGAGATCCACTTTAGAGAAAGGAGGTCCATACTGATTTCGCTCTATCCTTAAGTGTATCGGAATAAGTTTCTGAGCTAATGCTTCTCTCTGTCTTTTCTTGTTTTGACTGCATTTACAAACAGGATAATGAGAAACTCCAACATAAGTGAACATTTCTTATGATTATGTTTGAAGCTAACTCCCATACTAACCCTGTTTGGAAGTGACTGCAAGAGCTCGTTGATGAGATTGATCAAATACTCAACGTCGGCCGGATTATTGATGGCTTGAAAACGGTTGATACAGTTTTCCACTATGGGCAGCTGATTTATTTTCAATTGTAAAGCGCCCAAACTTCTAGAGTCCACAGTTGCCTTCGAAAACCTGAAATACGGATAATTTCAATTACAATAACCATGCAAAAATTATGATAACATTAAATTGAAATATTTAATCAATGTAGGCATCTTACCTGAAAAAGTGTTCCAGATTTTAGTTGAGAAGCGCACATCATGGATCCTTGAACAATCAATATAATCGCTTCACTCAATATCTTGTCTTCTTGTGGCATATCATACTTCAACTTTCTTATAAGCCTAGCAAGCCTAGCCATTTGTTTCAAGAGTTCTATGCATTCACTCCGGTTTTCATAGATTTGACCAATCTGGTCTAAAAAAAAAGCTACAACAGATAACCCTCCTACCACCCAATGCATCTTCCCCACACTTCGCAATATTTGTGCTACAACTTCTCTGTTTCCATCTTCTCCCTGTAAATACAACTGCCATTAATTTCAATTCCTTTCAATTAATTTCAACATACTGTTAACTATCCTTATTTCAGAATGAAATTGTATCAGCAGTTACCTTCTCGAGCTGAATATGCATATTCACAAATTCAAGGAAGAAAGAGCCACTTTGGATAAAGGAAGTCCATACTGACTTTGCTCTACCCTTCAGCGTATCAGAAAGAGCTTCTGAACTAGAACTTCTCTTTAACGTCTTTCCTTGTTCAGACTGCATTTACAAACAGGAGAATGAGTTGAACGCCGAAAAGAAATGAACATTTCTCATGATTACGGTTGATGGTCAGTCTCATACTAACCCTGTTTGGAAGTGACTGCAAGAGCTTGTCGATGAGATCGATCAAATACTCAACGTCGCTCGCATTGTTGATGGTTTGAAAATGGTTAATACAGTTTTCCACTATGGGCAGCTGATTTATTTTCAATTGTAAAGCGCCCAAGCTTTTGGAGTCCACGGATGCCTTCAAAAACCTGCGATGCGGATAATTTCAATTACAATAAGCAGGCATAAACGATGATAACTTTAAATTCAATTATTTAACCAATGTAGGCATCTTACCTGAAAACTGTTCCAGATTTTATTTGAGAAGCGCACATCATGGATCCTTGAACAATCAATGTAATCGCCTCACTCAATATCTTGTCTTCTTGTGGCATATCATACCTCAACTTTCTTATATGCCCAGCAAGATTAGCCATTTGTTTTAGGAGTTCTATGTATTCACTCCGGTTTTCAGAGATTTGACCAATCTGGTCTAGCAAGAAAGCTACAACAGATAAGCCTGCTACCACCCAATGCATCTTCCCCACACTTTGCAATATTTGTGCTACAGCTTCTCTGTTTCCATCTTCTCCCTGTAAATACAGCTGCCATTAATTTCAACTCCTTTCAATTAATTTCAACATACTGTTAACTATCCTTTTTTCAGAATGAAATTAGTATCAGCAGTTACCTTCTCGAGCTGAATATGCATATTCACAAATTCAAGGAAGAAAGAGCCACTTTGGAAAAAGGAAGTCCATACTGACTTTGCTCTACCCTTCGGTGTATCAGATAGAACTTCTGAACTAGAACTTCTTTTTAACGTCTTTCCTTGTTCAGACTGCATTTACAAATAGGAGAATGAGTAAAACGCCGAAAAGAAATGACATTTCTTATGATTACGGTTGAGGGTAAGTCTCATACTAACCCTGTTTGGAAGTGACTGCAAGAGCTCGTCGATGAGATCGATCAAATACTCAACGTCGCTCGCATTGTTGATGATTTGAAAACGGTTGATGCAGTTTTCCACTATGGGCAGCTGATTTATTTTCAATTGTAAAGCGCCCAAGCTTTTGGAGTCCACGGATGCCTTCAAAAACCTGCAATACGGATGATTTCAATTACAATAACCATACATAAATTATGATAACATTAAATTCAATTATTTAACCAATGTAGACATTTCACCTGAAAAGTGTTCTAGAATTTAATTGAGAAGCGCACATCATGGATCCTTCAAGAATCAATATAATCGATTCATTTAATATCTTTTGTTCTTGTGGCATATCATACTTCAACTTTCTTGTATGCCCAGAAAGCTTAACCATTTGTCCTAAAAGTTCTATGCATTCACTCCGGTTATCAGAGATTTGACCAATCTGATCTAGCAGGAAAGCTACAATAGATAACCCTCCTACTACCCAATGCACCTTACCCACATTTTGCAATATTTGTGCTACAACTTCTCTGTTTCCATCGTCTCCCTGTAAATACAACCACCCTTAATTCAATCTCCTTTCAAATAATTTCAACATAGAAATTAACTAATCTTGAACTCAGAATGAAATTAGAAATTAACAATTACCTTGTCCAGCTGAATACAGTGATTCACAAATTCAAGAAATGCAGAGCCACTGTCGAGAAAGGAACTCCATACTGATTTTGCTCTACCATTCAGTGGATCGGAAAGAATTTCTGATTTGCTTCTCTTCAATGTCTTATCCTTGTTTGACTGCATTTAGAGACAGGATGACATCAAGTAAAATTCGGGAAGAAATTACATTTCATATGTTTAGAGTTGAAGCTGAGTGCTATACTAACCTTGTTTGGAAGAGTCTGCAACAGTTTATCAATGAGGTCGATCAAACAATCAATATCGTCTACAATATTGATGGTTTCAAAGAGGCTGATACATTCTTCCAACGTGGGTGCGGTGGTCGAGGGCGGCTGCTGAACAGTTGGCTTAGGTTTTTCAGGGCAACAATTGCCCATGGTAAATGCAAACGAGAGGAGATGATGTCTCCCCAGATCGCATTAAGGCTTTAATAGGGTGCCTATCTTATGATATTGGATAAATATTTTGCAATGTTTACGTGTTTTTGTTTTCATATGAAGTTATCCTTTATCTTTTTATTTAATAATTCTGGATCCTTTAACAGATGTCAAAAGAAAGTGAGTAAATTCGTTAAGCTTTTTCGGTTGTAACGATCATAAGAATTTAAATGACAGTATGTGACAAAGATTTATATATGTATTATGGACCAATTTCGTTAGACTTCTACTGTAAATTAAAGGTCCATACAAACTATTTTTGAAAAAAAACATCTCGTTAAATGAATGGATATTAAAAGAACAAAGGTTGCATATTGCTTAGTAATATTGCAAAGTATATACATTTATGTGTTAATAGTTTAGATATGTATAAGGATTAGTTTACTGATTTTGTATTAGTAGTTTGGTTAATTTATATTTATAAATTTATTATCTATTGATTGTGGATTAGTTATATTCTATAGTTAATATTATATTAAGATATTACAGTGTTTATAATAATAATTTTGATTTTTTATTTATTGTTAAAAAAATCTTAAATTTAAGAATTATCTATGTATTTTTTATTTAACTATATTATGATTAACTAATTTTAGTATACATTTTGTTGTGCTCATGGTCTTATAATTCATTAATACTTGAAGTCATGTGTCAATGTAGAGGTTACAAAATAAAATGATACAACACACAACTAGTTAATTTGTTGAAACCTCTACCATCCAATCTTTCCAAATTGTGTCAAGCCATTTCTTAATGACAAGGAAATGGGTTGAGATTTGTAGCACTTTATTATTATTACCATTAGTCTAATGGTTGATTAAATTATCTCATATTTATTTCAACTACTATTTTTGTTGTTGTTGATTAATTAGTAAAATATTTTTGAACCTTATATTTTAGAAAGTGGAGCTAGGTCATCTTAGTAGTTATTATTGAATGAAATAATAAAAATTTCAATATATAGCTACATGTCATGAAATCAATGATTGTGACTAGTTAGCTAGAAGAATATCAAGGATGTTCTCCCCTCTTATTGCTCTAATAGTATGTATCATAAAGGTATCTATTCTTGTTCATTGGATATGCATGGGGTTTAATGAATTTAAATTGATAAAACTTAAAAGATTGTACCATAAACAATAGGATTATTGATTAATGATCTCATCAATTCTATGTTGAATAAGAAATGAATGTGTAATTAAAATTTAAAGATAAATAAACCTAGACATCAATGGATATGCTCAACACTTATCGAATTGAGTACATTGAGATATTATAAAGAGATACAAAACCTTCTTAGTGGTGATACCACATTGATTGAATAATAACCAAGATCTTTGTCTTCCCAATTCCTCGTGATATAGATTTTCAAGAAAACATATTATAACTGTATACACCTAAAATTGGTCTGGAGCATCCGATTAATTAAATATGAATTATTTGATTAATTATCCTAATTTCCTCCACTATCAAATAAATAGAAAAATTTATTTATATAGTTCATATTTAATATTCATCTTAATTAAATAAACAAACTTAAATACTTTGTTCGATTTAATTATCAAATCCCTATTTCAATCTATCGCATCCATCTTAAATTAATTAAATAAAGATCATAACACTTTATTAATTAATTGTCGTATTCTTCTGTCTAATTTAATAAACAACTATCCTATAGTTCATTTTATTAAATTATTTATCTCTCTTTTGCTAATTTAAATAAATCCAAAATATTTGAATTAGAGCATAAGGAATATTCCATCTATATTCTCTCAAAATGAATTAGATATCCTATGTCTAATTTATGTCAAAATCATGTCAAAATTAATTGATTCAAACTTCACGAGAATTTTTGGAGACAAATTTAAAATTTGATCTCTCAATCCTCCTCCATCAATTCTTCCTCTTCTCTTGCCTAGTGTTTTCATGGGTAGAGACAATCTCCATATTTCTCTCAATCTCCTCCATCTCTCACCATTCAATTCTCCAGATTGAATCCAAGCCTTTCAAAGCTTTCCCTGTGCATTTCTACAATGAGAAAATCTATAAATACAGCCTCATTGAACCAAGAAAAGGACCCAGATAATCAAGATTTTGCACTCTTACTCTGCAGGAATTAAAGCATCAAACAATCAAGTTTTCAACCATGGCTACCTCCTATAGCTGCAATTATCTATTTCACATCAATATCATGCTAGTTTAATCATTTAGTATTGTATTAGTATTATCTCATTCTTTGAATTGTCATTTTAACAGTCTTATTTGCTTAAACAATCTGAGAGCAATTTAGATTTAATAAATCTTTGGAGATAGAGAGCAATATGACGATTTCAATGGATTACTATATTGAATTAGTTAAATTTGTTTAATCTTTGATATAATGTCGTATTAAGTGTTTTAATTTTATTCACTTATTACACACTTACAACCTGGCGCCCACCATGGGGCATTATCCCCAATTTTATCAAAATTATCAATTTTATGGAAAAGTATCACACAGGTTCTCGGCATGTTTGTCTTGTAGTGCTTTCATTAAAAGTTTTAGTGCTTCTAGTCGCTGTTTTAGCACTTTCAATTTTAGTGCTTTCGGTCATTGTTTTAGTGCTTCTGGTCACTGTTTTAGCGCATCGAGTAATTTAGCATTTCCGGGGCAAACTTCAACACTTTGGGGTCCTGTTTCGGCACTTCCGGGTTCTAGCGCATCAGGTAATTGTTTTAGCGCTTCGGGGTAATATCACATCGCTTTTGTAAAATTAGTCTGGATCTGACGCATCTGCAGCTAGATTTTATTTATTTTTATTCAGAGTTGGACTAAAATTGATCAATCTAGGATAGTCACTTCAAAGTTCCTAAAATATATCAATCCTAGGATAGTCACTTTCTTGTTTTTATTAAAACAAATCTATCAATCTTAGGATAGTCATCACATTCTTACAACAGAAGTTAAAAAGAACATCATGATTTATGTGAATCAAAACCTTCACATAGATTAGAAAATTTAGTTTTGGGTTTAAATCAAAACAAACTTATATGTTGTGCTTATGGTGAGTAGGCTTATGCTCTCCCCTTGACTGGGTGACCAAAGTGTCAGATTCACTTTTACTTCATGTCATTTACGCTTTATTAAATCCTTTAGCAGACCTACCGTAGTGGGAAAAAGTACTCACCCTATGGGAACGACCTAAGTGGGAACAACCAAAGCCAGGTTATCCAACCCACTATAATAAAAATGCAAGTTGTTGATGAAATTCCAACCTGATGGTAGTGAGCAAGATAACCATCCCCAAAATCTTTGTTCTAAAGATTGGGAGGTCTCTTGAGGGAGTTTATCTATTTGCCACACCGAATAGAACCCTATATACAAACCATAGAGTAGTTTCTCACCGAGTCAGTATCCATATATTGTTATCCTCATGGTGCAAGGGGAGGGAAGAATCTACCCCCAAGACACTCACCATATAATTACCAAGGACCGCTTGCTCAAGGGATTCGGTATCCACTTGCCTCACTTTGAGTATGTGCCTGGAAACGACAAAAACACGGGCACCCTCTAGGGGGTGACACGGTTGTGTGAGTCAACGTAATTTCAAGATGTGGGCTGTGAGTATAATGATGACCTACTTGTCCTTAAGTGTGATTCTATTTGATTTGTGTACAATTGTTAAAATGATCCATTAAAATCAATAAGAATCATTCATTGTTCTTGAACATACACGATCAATTCAGTTAAAAATATTCAAAATTGCTTGCCGTGTTTTCACAAATTCATTAAATATCAGATTTAAGATCATCCTAAAAACCAACAAAGTCAAAATATATCAGAAAATCCATGCTGCGAAAGTGGAAGTCCACCACATTTTTCAAGAGAAAAATCAAAGTTACAAGGCCCAAACAACCTCTTGGTTATAGAGATAAATTGAGAAAACAATGTTTTCTATATCAAAATCGAAAACTCTTCTTACAACATAGAACATATATTCACCGATATCACGATTTTGCTAGGGGTCACTCTTTAGATTACGCGGTAGAACCACTCTATTCATGAGCCTTCTTTCAAAGAAGAGCTCTCACTCAATATCACAATCATAGTCAGTGCATACATCCTTCATATCATTTGCAATCCCTAATATAGTATGCCACAAGGCCAAACCAGATTTTACAATAGAGAATATTAAATTTTTGTTTTTAAGTGTTCTAGAAACCTATTTTAGCGCTTCTAGTCACTGTTTTAGCGCTTCTGAGAAATAGCACTTTTGGGCACTATTTTAGCGCTTTCGATCTATATTTCAGCGCTTTCAGTAAAATAGCGCTTTCATCAACTTCTACAACACTTCTAGGCATTGTTTTAGTGCTTTTTGTCAATTAGCGCTTCGATAACTTATTTCAGCACTTCAAGACTCTGTTTTAGCGCTTTTGGGAAATAGCGCTTCTGTTCTTTGTTTTAGCACTTTCAAAACAAAGAGTTCAAAATTTTTACCACTCAATCAGTCTGTCATATTATCCACAATTTTCATTAGAATTAAATTTCTTTTTGTCAAAATCACCGTATAGAGACCAAAAATAGATAGGGTTATACAAACTTTCAATCTTATCAACTGAAAAGAAGTTCTTTCAAATCAAAAGTGTCAAAATCAATACAAAAATGATTGCTACACTAAAGTTTCATCATCAGGATATTATCATCCTAAATCACGAAACTAAGTATAGCAATCAAATTTTTTAACATTGTCTCATCAATAAGATCTATCATCTTATTCGACTTTGTTAAATGATTTAATAGAAATTTTCAACATAGAAGATCAACATTTCAGAAGAAAGGGTTAAATTTTGTATGCCAATCTTCACTAGGTCCCAAAAATAGAGATTCTTAGAACAAGAAATTTTAAAATCTCAAGCAATGGCAAAGGAAAATCCTTGGAACAATCTAAACCGAAACGATAAAAATGACATCACTCCAGAGGACATCCAAGCAGCTCAACAAGATCCTAAATTCCATATATTTATGGAAAATATTCTAGAACAAGATATGGAGAAATATCTTTTGATGTTGGTTGAATCAGGTGCTAAACTTCCCAAAGAATTTGATGTAAACCGTCTAAAGGAAGCACCTACCACAAGTGAGGTTGACATTTTGCAACCAACGCAAATGATAGATCCAGTTGCTGCTTTAACGTCTCAAATGCAACTGTTACAACATCAAATACAAGTTATGACACAAGGGACTACAAAGAGATATGCGATACCGGACATTTGTCCTTATCCCTTCGATGGAACAGTCGACTTAATACCTTTTCCAAGACATTCTGAGATCCCAAAATACAATAAGTATAATCGTAGAACGGACCTAATTGATCACATCAGAGAATTCAAAATAATGAGTCTTGAGTTTGCACAAGAGGAGACATATTTAATGAGACTATTCCCAAGGAGTTTGGGAGGATCATGCATGGAGTGGTTTCTAAAATTAAAACCCGGTATTAGAACTTTTGAGGAACTCGACAACAAATTTATCTCCCAATACTCCTTCAACATCCAACATGATGTAACAATCAAGGATCTTTATAATCTAAAGCAAAACAAGGGGGAAACATTCTTATCTTTTCTCCAAAGATGGTGACGCTTGTTCGCTAGATATCCACGATCAATTCCGGAGGAAGAAAAGATAGAGTTGTTTATTGATAACTTAACCGAAGAAATGAGTTATAGAATGGAACTACAATGCCCTCCCACTTTTGAGAAAGTCATTGAAAATGGTCTCAAAATTGAGGAAGCATTGGTCAAGACAGGAGTTATCAAACATATCAAACTCTGATAATCAAATCAGTGTCATAAAAATCAGAGAACATCAAGAGCATCAACCCATAAATGTAACAACTAGGGGGCAAGCCAAGGTCATGTTAAAATAAATTGAGTCTACACACGCGGTTCAACCTCCATCACACTATAACATCATCCATCAATTGCAAAGAATTCTTGCTCAGATATCCATACTAGAGCTCCTTAAAATATCACCATCACATAAGGAGGTTCTCGAACAAGCTTTAGTTGCCACTATGGTACCAAAGAATCTAGATGTGTGTCAATTTCAAGCTATGGTGGGACATTTGACTACCCCACATTGTCTATAATTCTCCGAACATGATATTTCGTTAAACCATCCCCATAATACGACACTCCATATTGAGGTCTTAATTCACAATCACTGCATCAAGAGAGTCTTAATAGATGGGGGAGCTAGTCTGAATATTTGCACTCTCAAGCTAATCCATGCACTAGGATATTAAGATGATGCTATTGATTCTCGTAGAAAAATGACTATTAAAACATATGATGAAGAAGAGAGGTCGTCTAAAGGCTTTATTGTATTACCCATCCAAGTGGGACCCTTGATGAAACATATTGCATGTCAAGTATTGGAGAAATAATTAACATACAACATTCTCTTGGGCCGACCATGGATCCATGAAATGCAAGCTGTACCTTCGACATATCATCAATGTTTGAAGTTTTCAGTAAATGGATGAGAAGTGACTATATCTGTTGATTACAATCACCCTCAACATTGTGACACCCTTAGGATCTCTCAAGATAACTTCATACCACACAATAGGGAAGCATCATCATCCAAAGACAAACAATGTCCAAGCATCACCACTAAATGGGTAGAAAAGAAGGGTAAAGAAAAAGAGACAAGTCCTATTGAAATTCACTCAACAGATAAACCAGATCAACAACCTTCTTTATCACACAAGTTCCAAGAACAAATCCAACTGAAGGACAAAGGGATGGGAACATATTCAATGGAGCAATTGCTTAACCTATAACAGTTAATGCCATCTCCTAGAACATATGGTCAACTGTCTCTGATCAAGTCTCAAACATCATTACCAGTTACAACTCTAGATGAAAGGTTTGTCAAAAAGGGTACAATAGAGGATGAAACAAGCAACAAAGAAATCCTGGATTGGCTATACAAAGATGAGGAGCCCTCTACATCAGATGTCAGTATCAAAAATGTCGCCATCAACACCGATCAATATGGGAAAGGAAAAGCTATTTTAGAAAAGATGGGATATGAAGGAAAAGGACCCATTGGATTACAAAAAGAAGGAATCATAGAGCCTATTTCACCTCTCACTCTCCACACAAAATAGAAGCTAGAATTAGGATACTCTGAGGAATAGAAGCAAGAATTAACAAAAATAGCTGTAGACAATATCCTTCAATTTCAGGATGGCTCTGAAATAGACTCAAACGAATATGAGTGGGCATTATATTCTGATCTATTCTTCATTGATATTCAAGTTGATGTAATCCAAAAATATGCACCTATGTGTGAGGAGGGCCAAGGTTCTGGGTCTACACCACTCATAGAAGGTTCACTAGATATCGATGATTCGAGTGGGCACGAACAGACTTCAAGTGGACTGGACGATATGGAAGAAAGTACCATCATGGACCTCGACATTCAAGTAAATGATTATGACGAAACAACTATCCACACCCTTACAACCATCACTTTGCATACATCTGATAACCAAATGTCATTAATCCATCCTGAACTCATTGATTAAGAACCTATCGAACCTTTGGATATACCAATATTTACAAATGATGATGCCATCATAAAATTCTTATGCCATGTTGAACTTGGTACAACTTCTGACTGTAATACTCATAACAACGCGACTTGGCAGGAGGGTGTCAAATCTTCCAGTTGTAAAAATAACAACAGGGAAAATAGATCTAATGGTGAAAACTAGTCAATGGCAGCATTAGATCTAGAAAAAGTAAAAATAAGTAACCCATCTAACAGTGAAAACCTTTTTGAGGCACTAAAGGATGGAGGGTTTGACACTCTTCTAGAACACTATCATGAAAGATCACCAGTCCTAGTAGAACCGACACATTCTATGAATATTGGCACTGAAGACAAAGAACAAATCCTACATCTGGAAGAATCTATGATAGAACAGGAAAGACCAACATTCATTCAATTCTTTAAACAAAGAAGCATCAAATTTGCTTGGTCATATTCCGATATGATAGGCTTAGACTCAAATCTACTTATGCATCATTTATCTTTGCCCGCAGGAATCAAGCCTATCAAGCAAAAGTTAAGAAAAATGCATCCTCACATCGCATTGATGGTCAAAATAGAGCTAAATATATTATTGGATGCTGGATTCATATGGTCTATAGATTATGCTAAATGGATATCAAATCCTGTATCTGTTTCAAAACATGACAATAGTATCAGAATATGTACAGATTTCAGGGACCTGAATAAAGCATGTCTAAAAGATGATTTTCCACTACCAAACATAGACATTATCATGGACTTGATAGCTGGGCATGCCATGTTGTCAATCATGGACGGTTTCTCAGGATACAATCAAATAAAAATAGCTCCCAAAGATCAGGAGAAGACAACTTTCACATGCCCATGGGGAACATTCTGCTAGAATTTCATGCCATTTGGTCTAAAGAACGCAAGAGCCACTTATCAAAGAGAAATGATGACAATATTTCATGATATGATGCACACCTTCATGGAGGATTATGTGGATGACATCTTGGCAAAATATACTACTAGGGAAGGACATCTGCATATCCTTGACAAAATCTTCACACGCATGGAGAAATTCAATGTCAAGTTAAACCCCAAGAAATGTGTCTTTAGGGTTACATCAGCAAAACTGTTAGGTTACATTGTCTCAGAAAAAGGTATAGAAGTGGATCCAGAAAAATTCAAAGCAATAATGGAAATGCCACCTCCTAGGAACATAAGTCAACTTAGATCACTACAGGAGAGGCTCCAATCAATCAGAAGATTCATCTCCCAACTGGAGGATAAAAGTCATCCTTTCAATCATCTATTGCATAAAAAAATTGTTTTAAAATGGGACAAAGGGTGTGAGACAACATTCAATCAAATCAATTAGTATCTCATGTCACCACCAATTCTCATGCCACCCATGGAAGGATAGCCACTCATACTGTACATTGCTACAACAGATATCTCATTAGGGGCACTTTAGCACAAGAGGATAATGAAGGGAAAGAACGTGCCATCTATTATATAAGCCAAACATTGAATGGATATGAAATAAATTACACTTTCATAGAGAAATCATGCTTGATGGTGGTATTTGCTGCTCAACAGTTGAGACACTACATGTTAACTTATATAATCAAGTTAGTAGCAAAGATCGATCCTTTAAAGTATCTACTCAGTAAAGCTGCCTAATAGGTAGACTAGCAAAGTGGGTCATGCTATTAAGTGAATTTGACATTCAATATGTAGAGAGAAAGGCAATCAAGGGTCAGGAAATCGCTAAAAAATTAGCAAAGGCTCCTCTACCAGATGATCGACCAATGACAATGGAATTTCCAGATGCAGATATTATGACAATAATGCCCCAACAACGGGTATTGTATTTTGATGGATCATATACACAACAAGGATCAGGAGTAGGAATTTTGTTCATTTCTCCACAAGGACACACAATTCTAAATTCATATTGATTAATGTTCCAGTGCACAAATAATGTGGCAAAATATGAACCATTGATCATTGGCCTCAAAACAACTATTCAATGGAAAATCATGGACTTACAGGTATATGGGGACTCTCAACTAGTTATTTATCAAGTGAATGACGAATATCAAACCAAAGATGAAAAGCTGAGACCCTACAAGCAACAAATAGATAATCTGAAATAGTTCTTTGCCAGTATCAAGTTTGATCAAATCCCAAGAGCTGAGAACAAAGCTACAGATGCTATGGCTACGATTGCTTCATTACTACAATTTCCTAAGAAACGTGTTTGTTATGAGTTTATGGTAGAAAAAGTATCATTTCCTTCCCATAATAATTAAGAATCCACTACCATCTGCCATATCGAAACCACAAAAACCTCCATCTATGAAACAATCTATGCCTATCTAAAAAATAATGTCCTTCCTCCTGACTTATCCAGGAACCAAAAGTGAAACTTCATCCGCCAATCCACACTACATACATTAATCGCTGACATACTTTATCATCGGGGTCTTGATGGTACTTTACTCCGATGTCTAGAACACAACGAATCTATAATGACCCTACGAGAGGTTCACGAGGGTATTTGTGGTACTCATTTGAGTGGGATGACTCTAGCTAAGAAACTCCTTTGTTTGGGATATTATTGGCCATGCATGGAGAAAGAATCATATCAGTTTGTTAAGAAATGCCAAAAATGTTAGATTCATAGTAATTTGATTCATGCACTAGCACAAGACTTGCATCCCTTCACATCAGCATGGCCTTTTTGTCAATGGGGTCTTGATCTAGTAGGGAAAATCAATCCATCTTCATCTAATGGACATAAGTTCATTATAACAGCTACAAAATATTTCACAAAATAGATTGAAGCAGTCCCTCTTACTACAATCACTGGGAAGCAGATCTCCTCTTTCATTTTGAATTACATCATATGTCAGTATGGAATCCCTCAATCCATTATCACTAATAATGGATGACCTTTCAAGAATCAAGATGTCAAAGAGCTATGTGACAAATTTCATATCCAACATCAGTTTTCAACACTTTACTATCCACAAGGGAATGGTCAAGTAGAGGCTTCAAATAAGACAATACTCAAAATTCTTAAAAAGACAGTTAATGATGTTGGACGTGACTAGCATGTTCAACTCAATCCAACACTATCGTCCTATAGAACAAGTATCAGAACACCAATAGGAGCTACACCATATGCCTTGGTATATGGGTCAGAAGCCATATTACCAGTTCAAGTTGAGATTCCATCCCTTCGTGTATCACTCAGAGGTATCATATCATATGAAGATTATAGGGTCTCTAGACTGTAGGAACTAGAATGGCTAGATGAGCATCGTCAACAAGTTGTTAATCATCTAACGGCTTATCAACAAAGGATGTCACGAAGTTACAACCATAGGGTAAACCCAAGGGTCTTTCGGGTTGGTGACTTGGTTCTAAAAGAAAATCTTAGGAATCAGTAAGACAAAGAGAAGAAAGGAAAATTTGAGCCTAACTAGCTTGGTCCCTTTGTCATCACATCAGTATATGGATTAAGGGCATATCAGCTATCAATGTCAAAAGGGGATTTATTTGATGAGCCTATCAACACTATTCATCTCCAAAGATTCTATACTTGAATCTCCTAGTGCATGGGTCAAACTTCTGAAAATTGTTTCCTTGATGAAAACCTAGCAAACACACATCTTGGCAACACAGAAACATAAAAGGAAATATATCAAAAATAAATAAAAAATAAAAAATAAAAAAAATAAAAAAATAAGACAATACAATAACAGGAGGAGTGCAATCAAAGCAGATGGTGAAAACCTGAAAATAGGCATCATATGTGATTCTAAGATCAGCCTTCCCATCTACTTTGACATATATTAGGATCATTAGTCTGGTATTCAATACCATTTCATATCATGTCAGTCACCTTGTCACTTTACATTCATATCAAAATCATTCATATAGTCAAGTATCACTCTAAAGCTTGAGGGAAACATCTGGATATCACTAGGGGTAACTATGACATCAATTTCACCAAAAGGAAAACAACTACATAACAGAACAATGAAAACAAAGATCAGAACGCAATATCAATCATCATCAGATGGACATCAACCATCTCTATCATTATCGAAAAATCCAAAAACATGTCGAAAAAGTTATGTCTGAAAAAGCAAAACTCAAAAAAATAGGTCTGTGTTAGTCAAACTACATGGTTTCTGCGTGTGTAAAGTAGGCAAGGGTAATCTTAAATCATCCCCTGAGACCCCTAAGATAAGTTACTAGGTTAGGTCTTTTGTCAAAAATCATGGAAAATCAAAAAAAAAAAAACATCACAAACTAAGGATGGATGATCTAAACTCTGACTAATGAATGAAACACTTTAATGTCAACAATGGATAAATTGTACTTTTGATTATCATTTCTTTGGAGTTTTTCAATGATGTATTGCACTAGAGGAGCAAGAAAAAGAATGATGTTTTTATTATTTGTTGTCTATAAGTTAATCATTTAAATGTATGAATTTTCGAGGGATGTGCTATGCAAATGTATCACCGATGACATTCATAATTCACACATTGAAATGATTAATCACTGCTTGTTTAAGCAATGAATACTTAGGAAATCTCAGTTCAATTATACCTCGATGATTGTGCTCACTTGCAATATCAAAAATCATGAAAGATGTACTCAAGTCATCATTGGTCTAACACATACCATTGACGCTTGTATTCACTTTCAACATTCAATAAAGCTCTATGATGACAAAAAGCACAAAGTATAGTTAAAATGACAAATTGTTTTGCATATAGTTGCATGTTAGAATTTGATTGCATTCATCATTCATTATCTACAGATTATTTGTTGCATAAAGGGTTCCAATTATTGATTATCTAATCCAAAAATCAGACTAAGTATACTTGACATAAATCATCATCACATCAGTATCATCATTTCATCATTCATACATTTTAGCATACATCCAATAAATTATATAATTAAAGTGTGCCATAGGGTAAATCATGTTAATTTTTACCATTATTCTCATTACATCATTACATTATCATCTATTCAACATCATATGCATCCATCATTTAGCATCCATACATTTTAATATATAAAATCATGTCATTATTCCCATCAATTATCATCCATCAAAAAAATAAAAAATCATTTATCATAAAATCATCATATTAGTATAAAAAAATTTATACATCCATCCATACATATTATCACATCTACATCCATATGTCATCTATTCTACACATACATTTATCATTATACCATTACATCAAAATAAAATCATTACATAGAGCATTCATCACATAGAAATCACAAAACATCATAATACATCAATTGCATCTCATCTATATATATATCAAAATGTCAAGTATACAATGAAGTCTGGTCTAAAAATACATCATCACCAAATAAGCTACATCGTAATATACATCATAAAGGCTCACAATAGCATCTACGATCTGCTACTGCTAGAGTGTGCGGGCCGAACAAGACTTGTACCACCACCACCCCCGGAAAGACCAGGATCTCTAGGATCTCTATGAGGAGGCTGTGTCACCCCTTCACTCACTGTCCGCGTATGTGTCTGCCCAGACCTCGATGCGGCATAACTCACTCTATGCTCAACAAGAATGGCATCATGATATTGGCCCCTATAAAACTCTACCTCTCGGCCAGCCTGTAGAACCTCTCTCATGTAGTCTTCGACGGTGGTGCCATCAACTACTCTCTGTAAAGTCTTTGCTCTCTCCTCTACCCTCTCGGTGATCTGTCATGCACTATCTCTCTCAGCTGTCAGAGTAACCACCTGTGTTTGTACAGCCATCAATCGTCACTATGCCACCTCTTAGCGAATGTAGTCAACAGACCCCGATTAATCCTAATATGGGGCATATCAAGCAAGCTCGTAAGATCGCATCGGTCTATCACCTGCAACTCATCTGGTGTTAGATGAGGTATCAAATCCGTAGTCTGTGGAAATATCTCATGCATTTGGAGAGTACCCAAACGCTCCTATCATCACAACAAGAATCAACAAATCAGTGAACTATGTCAAAAAATCAAAAGTCAATCTACTATCAAGTCTATTCCAAAATTCTAGTATGAATTTTCGATCAAAATTCATAGGCAAACATCAACAAACCTTATCTATCATAGGGTTCATCAAAATAGTACCTAATCTCGCATACCATGAGATTTATTGGATATTGAATCATTTCCTCGCTTATCATGAGGATCATCACAAATAGGATTTTCTTCTCGCCAATCATGAGAAGTTAGACTTATTTAAAGCATCAACCCTACACATCATGAATTGGGATTATCAAATCATATCACTCCAAAGAATGGACATGATCAAAATTGACAAATCAGGGTTCACTAAGGCAAAACTCTGATTCTAACACAAAAGCGCTAAAACAGGGACCAAAAGCGCTAAATCTCAAAAGCGCTATTTCAGCGCTCGGAAGTGCTAAATTAGGTTGCCGAAGTGCTTAAAGTTCTGAAGCACTATTTTTCTACATCAAAGCATTAAAACATTCCGTCAAAGCGCCGCTTTACTAGAAGTGCTAGAACAGACCCTGAAAGTGCTACTCCATCGACTCAAAGTGCTAAAATTTGGCTTCAAAGCACTATTTGTAGACTCCTAAGCACTAAATTACCGAAAGCGCTACATTAGAAACTAGAAGTGCTAGAGTTTTTAATGCAAGCGCTAAAACTCAAAGTGCTACTTAACCTACTGGAAGCACTATAGCGGACTGGAAGCGCTACAACAGACTGTAAGCGCTACAGCGCATCTTGAAAGCACTAAAATAGGAAAATTACGCCTAAAGACCTAAAAAGCATAAAAAACATGAATTACGAGGAGGTCAAGGGGTACATACTGGAGATCCATATGCGGCCAGCTGTCAGTGACATCGAACACGCTCGAATCGGTGAGTGTGGAAGGGGATATGCATCTTGCTCTAGCTAGTGGAAAAATCTCTATCAAAGTTTTTTTTTCTAAATCAAGATAATGAAAATGAATTGGAATATTGACCTTTTGGAGTATTTATAAATTTTGGAAAGGTATTTTGGTTGATTTTTGTTATCTTTTAATTAATTTTATTCAGATAATTTTTTAGAACCTCATCTGAAAGCTAGATTTCTTCATTTTTGTCAGGAGATAAATTATTTCAAAATCAAAACATCATAAAATCATCAGCAAATCATAAATTTTTGAAAAATTCAAAAAATTATCAAATCATTAATTTATCTCTTGAGGGGGGCATATTATCATCCAATCATCTAAAAATCATGTCTGGGGCACATGAAATTATTTTTTATCATCGATCCTGGTAGTAGCAACAAAATTTTCTTCAAAGCAACATGCAAACACATCACTTCGAAGAGGGGAAAAATGTATACACCTAAAATTGGTCTAGAGCATCTAATTAATTAAATACGAATTATTTGATTAATTATACTAATTTCCTCTACTATCGAATAAATAGAAATATTTATTTATATAGTTCACATTTAATATTCATCTTAATTAAATAAACAAAATTAAATACTTTGTTCGATTTAATTATCAAATCCCTATTTCAATATATCACATCCATCTTAAATTAATTAAATAAAAATCATAACACTTTATTAATTAATTTATGTATTCTTTTGTCTAATTTAATAAACAACTATCCTATAGTTCGTTTTATTAAATTATTTATCTCTCTTTTTCTAATTTAAATAAATCAAAAATATTTGAATTAGAGCATAAGGAATATTCCATCTATATTCTCTCAAAAATGAATTAGATATCCTAAGTCTAATTTATGTCAAAATCATGTCAAAATTAATTGATTGAAACCTCACGGGAAGTTTTGGAGACAAATTTGGAATTTGATCTCTCAATCCTCCTCCATCAATTCTTCCTCTTCTCTTGCCTAGTGTTTTCATGGGTAGAGACAATCTCCATATTTCTCTCAATCTCCTCCATCTCTCACCATTCAATTCTCTAGATTGAATCCAGGCCTTTCAAAGCTTTCCCTGTGCATTTCTACAGTGAGGAAATCTATAAATACAACCTCATTGAACTAAGAAAATGATCCAGATAATCAAACTTTTGGACTCTTACTCTGCAGGAATTCAAGCATCAAGCATCAAGCAATCAAGTTTTCAACCATGGCTGCCTCCTGTAGCTGCAATTATCTATTTCACATCAATATAATGCTAGTTTAATCATTTAGTATTGTATTAGCATTATCTCGTTCTTTGAATTGTCATTTTAAAAGTCTTATTTGCTTAAACAATCTGAGAGCAATTTATATTTAATAAATATTTGGAGATAGAGAGAAATATGACACTTTCAATGGATTACTGTCTTGAATTAGTTCAATTTGTTTAATCTTTGACATAATGTTGTATTAAGAAGTGTTTTAATTTTATTCACTTATTACACACTTACAATAGCTATTGAATGTGCTTGCAACTTAATAAATATAGTTGACATACTAAAAAAAATTATGGTTAAAAAATTAAAATTAATTTATTTTTAATTGGCTGATGACTTGATTATGCTAGAATAAATTTAAACTATTAATTTTAGATATAAAAAATATAAACCATTAGATAAATTTAATAACTTGGTAGATTAAAAGTATAGGAATAAAAAATAAAAAATGTGGCACAATATGGTCATTCATGGTATATTACATATTAGCAAATGTGATCTATGATAAATTTCTCCAACATGTGTATTGTTTGGAAATTTGCAAGGAACCAAAATTTCCACTTATAACTAGGTAGATTGACCATGGTAACTTATATTATGAAAATTGTATTAATATTGTTTGCTAGTTAATCCTTAGTTTTATTGCAAGTATGTGCATATTTGTGTTGTCATTGATGTCAACAAGCTTGTGTGGGATTTGGTGTCAACTATATGTGTTGAAGGATATTGGTGTTGAAGATGATCAATTGATGTTGTCCCTGCTTTGATTTGGTGCATTATGTTGTCATCAGTTAAGGTATTGGTGGTAATATCCAGTGTTAATATGATAATATTCTATCTATGGATGTATTAGTGATGAAGATGTTGTGGATGTGTCTCTGGTGCTTGGTTTCCAAGTTCTTCAAAGAAAATTTGATACAAAGAGGAAACAATGTGTTGCAGTGTTGTTCTAGGTTACAAAGAGATTTTTTTATTTTTATCTACATTTCTTCTAGGTCAAAGATCTGCCTATGCAATTTAGATATGTTGGTGAGAGGTTATCAAATATTTTATATTCAAGAGATAGTATGCTAGATCTTCATACAATAGAATTTGCATTCACTAGTGTGTGACTATGCATTGCAGAGGTGTTTGGGAGAAATGTTTTTGCTTTGTGTTTCTTTGCAATAGTGCTTCAGGTCTTGCGATTCTAAAGGTGTGTTGATTGTGTTGGTATTTTACCTCAGTCAAGTGGATTTAAGCTTTGGTGCATTGGAAGATAAGTTTTAAAGTAATAGTATATGGTAGAGTTGTCTTAGTGTACTAGGTTTGTACATTCTTTAGGTGGAAGTTGTTGTGAAGGAGTTTGTTGGATCTCAATTGGTTCATGATTTTTTCTAGCTTGTATAGAAGCATGGTGTGTGGTTTGCAAGTTATTTTTGAGTTTGAGGAAGCATCTACTTCAAAGTTTAATGGTGTTTACACAAGTAATGGTCGACTTGGTGTTTACACTATATACAAAGGATAAATATTATTTGTGGTAGTGTGTGGATTAGTGGTGTTGTTGATTTGGGTTCAAATTAAGTTTTGATGTGGTCCACATTCATTTGTATCCACCACAGAAGTGTGTTGGTGTCAACCTAATTTAAATTTTCACATTTGAGGTGCATAGCTAACCTTTGAAAGGGTTTCAAGGTTGTGGATAGTATAAGTATGAGTTGAATTGTTGAAGGAGGTCAAGATAGATGGAAGTGTCAGATGTAAATGATATGAAATTGAGTAGAGTAGTGCAAAATTTCAAGTATTGGATTATTGGATGCAGTGAGAAGAAGGTTTCTGCAATCATTCAAACAACTTGTGAAGGTGTTGGAGCTATTGTGGTGGAATCTCTATTGAATTGATATCATGTTCGTTGTGTAAAATTCCTTCTTTATCTTCTTTTTCATTTTGGTAATGAGCCTTGGTTGTGAGCCTTTTTGGATAGTGTGTCGTATTCTAGCAGTGAGACCTTGTAACCATTTTTGTAATTTCTTATTGTGAGATAATCCTCAGTTTGGTTTTTCCCTCCTTGGGTTTTCCACGTAATTTTGGTGTTCTCTTGTGCATGGTGTTAAAGTTGTTTCAGTTTTCATTATTTTATTTTCATGTTAAATCTTTATAACAGATTAATGGTTTAATGAATGCATGTGGATCTAAATTTTATTGAGGGTTTTGATGTTTTGATAAGATACAACTAATTCACCCCCCTCTTAGTTGTGTTGTTCATTCAAAAATTGGTATTAGAGAAGGGTTCCTTGGAGAAGAGCTTAACCACTTGAGGTAGATCTAGGATGGCAAACAAGAAGGAGATCCCTATGTTAGATGATATAGACTATGCATTTTGGAAGATAAAGATGGAAGGTAATCTAGTTTACCTTAGATATGATGTTTAGCGATCATTAAAGAATCAATATACAATACCTACAAATGGACTGAAAACAAGTGATGAGATCAAGGCCTATGAAACAAATGGTAAATCAAGGTTTATTTTCTTGAGTAGTCTTATAAATTCTGAATTAGTGAAATTTATGGATCTGAAAACTACTAAATAAATTTAGGATAAGTTGGAAAGTATTTATGAAGGTGTAACATGCCCAACTAAATTTACTCATAAATTATTAATTGACATTATGAATATAAATTTAATACATAAATCCCATATCTATTTTCCAACATAGTAATTTCATGTCCATAAATTAAAAGAAATAAAAAATCTAAATATATTCATATCCAAATGTCAATAGTCAATATACATCTTTGACTTGGCATTCAATCACCACATAGTTAATACAATAATTATATTAATGATACAAGTACATAAAATAGAATTCCATTAATATTCCTTTGTGACAACTCACCTCCACTGGTGGATAAGAACATGGTTGAGGTGTTTTTCCACCCAACCACAAAGCAATGCTTCTTTATAATTCTTCAGTCCATTGAAGAATACCCAACCCTACATGGAACACCTAGCAAGAGATATAGTTTTCAAGGTTGAATATGTGCATGCCTAAATACATGCATTTGTATCAACTATTATAACATGCAAGTTCCATGTTAGGTAAATAAAATATATTACAGAAAGGATAAATAATAAACAGTCTATTTTGTAATAATAAAATGACTGAAAAGCTTGGCCAATCTCATGGTGCATAAAATGTAACTTAGGTTAGATTTGAAAGAGAAAATCTACACTCTCTAGCACCCATTCCCAAAAGAAAATCTTATCATAACAAAGGGGTGTCCCTCCCTTTTAGAACATCTAATAGCATCATATCCCAGTGTGCTACACTCTATCATAGTACATTTGTAACATTCCTTTTCAATATTATCAAACAAGTAATTCATCTAAATATGGTATAGCCATTCATCTATTCATCTTATAACAATATTTCCTTAAGATTTGTATTGAAATTAAAGACCATTCCATTTCTATAGTTCTTTCCGTTGCAAATAAAAGTAAACAGACATATCCAAATGAGTAAAATGAGATAAATAAGAAGGTATACCACATGCATGTGCACATGCATAAACAATGAGTTTATGGATGGGCACATATATTCATATTATTCACAATTTGTATATGTGAATACATTCTATAATAATATTAAAAGTAAAATCCATTCTTGAAACAAACAAATTTACTGATCAAGTATACTGGTATTCTTTCTTAAACGTAAATTTTGGTCTTATCAACTATTTTCCCCTAACATCACAATGAAAAGAAAAAATCATCTTCAGAAGCACAACTAAGAATCAATATTAATCATTTTAAATCAAAAATTTGAATTTCCTAAAAAAAAACATAACATTATTCTCCAATCATTTTGTTCTTGACAGGAAACAAACATTTATTTCTCAATGTCTAGATTTAGAACATTGTAGTGTCTACATTTTGTTCACATAAAATTATCAAAGAAAATATTGGGGTCGATCTGCATTATCTATGCTATCGAATTTAAATTCTTCACATAATATTTTTAATGGTGTTGTCGGGCTCATGTCAAGGCATGATTTATCACTTGAAAAGTTATGGAGTATATGCTACTACTTGAATCTGTATGATTCTACACATGGTTGACGAGCATACACACACACACACATATATGTTCCATCAAGAAGTAAACAGAAGGAATTCATAAGTCGTGAGGGTTTTTATATACCCTCAGCCTTTAATGGTTGATAGACTATCTACCATAAAATGATAAAACACATGCAATATTATTTGAAAAAATCAATGTAACCACATTCACAATAGAACGATAGTATCATTCCCAATCTATATTATATGAAAAAATCTTGTTCATTCGAATCAGAAGAAAATAATAGTATGACATGGGGATACATTTCCTAATACACATTTACATGCATAAAGACTAATCTTAGTATATAAATATTTATACTGGGTTGATAACATGTAGTCCCAATATGCTTGAGTAGGACAAGGTATATCATCCATCAACTTGCAACAAGGTTGGCGATATTATTTGCCCATTAATATGAACATGGCATAGAATGATATGAATCATTTGAAGTCAAGCTTTACTCTCGAATGGTCCATACCATTGTGCCCCGTAAAACAGTATACATACATTGTGATGAGAACATGGATATCATTTGAGTGGATGTCATGGGTGATCATCACCAACATGGGTGTCTTCCACCACAAAGAACATTTGGATGTTCTCAAATTTCAAGGCTAAATAACATGTGAGATAAAGCTCAAATATAGTCCTTTCAATGATCATTCTTAGCATGTTGTTACATAGCAAAGGACAAAAATGGGATTTTCTTTTCCTCAACATGGATTCTAATATTTCACAACAATAAAATGGAAACAAGCCATAGTATGAAACACATAAAAATGACAAGACACTCGATTTCCAAAAAGTTGAGCTTTGCTTAAGAGAAAATGGAAAAATCAATATAATTACATTCTAAGAAGGCATCATTCTTACCTGTGACTGCAATATCAATGATTTTTCCTCTATCAATGAATTTGTCTATCACCTTGCTTTTTGTGCGTTTTATTTTTGTTGACTTTTTCCCCAAGTCCTCCTCTACTTTTGCTTAATTAACTAACCTCATTAAAATTGCCACTATATTTGTCCCTCGATTCTTACATTCTATTCTTGGAATGGTATTTACTCTCCATTCTTCCACTATCTATCCACACACTCCCCTGTCGTTGGCATTATCGATCCATTCCAATATGGAAAGGGGTCAAAATTTTTAAGGGGGTTTATGAAATTAATCACTGTTATTGCTCCTATCATATAATTTTCTTAATGAGTTAGAAATGAAAAAAGAAAAGAAAAACTTATTATATGAATTCGGTATAATATAGTTGCATATATATATACATATATACATATATATACATATATACATATATATACATATATACATATATATATGTATACATATATATACATATATATATGTATACATATGTATATGTTAATTTTTAATGCATATATATATATATATCTATATATGTATGTATACGTAATTTTTTCTCCTATCAAGGATTTATTATTATTTTTCAAATTCTTGTAAAGAACCAAATGACATAATCATTTTTCTCATGATAGTTAAGTACAATTAGATGCATGCCCATTTCCATCATGTAATTAGCTTTAGAACAAAAAAGCTAAGATAAATAGTTCCATGAATTTGTTTCTTCCATTCAAGTTACCTATTTATTCATTCATGATTCATTCAAGAAAGAATGATATTTTCCATTTACAAGAAAAATGAAGATGTCATGGTCTACTATGGTGTGTAAGATTCCATATTCCAATCTTTCTTACCATTTTTCTTTTGGCTAAGCATCCCTACCTCAACCAAGGTCTCATTTGTCAACCTGTTCCTACACACATATGTTCTTGCACTTGCCAACTTCATCAGTAACCTTTAGCCAATCATCACGTTACAAAAAACTCTTTTAAATTGTAAAATTGCAAGATTATCATTTTTTTCAAATAGTATTGCATTAATCAAATCCATAAATACTAAATAATAAATTCTATTTTTCAAATATTTCAATTGATTTAACATTATTAGATGCAAGCAAATTAAATTTAGATGTGACAGAAGGAGATATTATGGTCAAACAAGCTAATATGCAGAACTTGAAGACCACATTTGAGCACTTGAGGATCCCTGACGATGAAAACAGTACAAGGTATATGAAGAGGTTAGATTAAGTGGTGAGCTCCATCAAAGGTCTTGGAGGAAAAGTCAAAGAACCTAAAGTGGTCAAGAAAATTCTTAGAACCCTTACTAAATATTACAGTTATAAAGTTGTTGCTATTGACGAATCTCAAAATCTAGATCACTACTCTAGAGATAAATTGTATGGCTCTTCAACTACATTTTAGATGAGAGGGTTTGGTACTAATAATGGTGAAAAAGTTGAGACTACTTTCAAGGCTACAAAAAAAGAGAATATTGACGAAACAGATCAAGAAGATATTGATGATGTGAAGGCTAACTTTGTGAGAAGTATGAGAAGAGGTATTGGTACAAGTACAAAGGAAAATTCCCTTTCAAATGTTTCAATTGTGGAAAAATAGGTCACTATGCTTCAAGATGTCCAAACAAAGTCATGTGAATTTCAAAAACAAGGAGAATATAAGTAAAAAAATTAAGAAAAGCTATTATGTTAGAGAAAATGCAAGTATTTATGACGATGAATCTAATTATGGAGATCTTGATAATGATGATTGATTGTTCATGGATTTAAAAGATGAATAAGTTTTCGCTAACTTTGAAAGATGTGTGAATAAAAATTCTCTAAAGAGAAAGGATAAGACTAAAGGTACTTTGGTATCTTCTTTTCATGTTAAACAAGATAAAAACTATTGAGCAATTGATAGTGACTACTCAAATAATATTATTGGAGACAAGAGTAAGTTTTTTAAACTTTAAAAATATTATGGAGGAATTGTTAGATTTGGAGATGATTCAGGTGCTAAGATTTATGGAATATTTTTAATCAGTTTTTATGGAAAGCATAATACTAATGATGTTTACTATGTCAAGGGTTTAAGGAATAACCTTTTGAGTGTTGGATAAATGTGTAGCAAAGGATATAATATTATGTTTCAATATGATGGATGTGAGATAAAAAAGGGTATAGAACTATGATTGTTGTTGGAAAGAGGACAAATGGAAATTTTTATCATCTTAAGGGTGTTGATGGTCATTTCTTTATGACTCATATTAATGAAAAATGGCTATGGAATAGGAGGATGTGTCACATCAATTTTGATAACTTGGTTAGAATCAGTTTAGTTCAAGTAGTCAAAGATCTACCAAGGATTACAAAGCCTAGAAATGCTATCTACAAGGAGTGTCAGATTGGAAAGAAAAAAATATAAGTTTCAAGGGTAAAGAACAATCTTCTACTAGATTTTTGGAATTGGTACATAGACCTTTGTGGTCCTACAAGAGTGATAATTCTTCAAGGTGACAGACCTACTTCATGATTTTGATTGATGATTACTCTAGAATGACATGGGTTACTTTTCTAAGAGAAGAATAAGAAGCCCTAAATAGATTCAAATAATTTTAAGTTATGGTTGATAATGAAATGGATTTGAAGATAAAATGTTTGAGGTTTGATAGAGGTGGATAATTCACCTTCAATGAATTTAACAAGTTTTGTGAGAATCATGGCATAAAGAGGTAGTTGTCTACCCCTAAGACTCCTTAATAAAATGGGGTGGTTGAAAGGAAAAATGGAGCTATTCAAGAAGCTGCAATGAATATGATGAAAGAAGCTAACCTAATGGATGTCTACTAGAGAGAAGAAATTCACACAGCTATTCACATACTTAATAGAGTTCAAGAAAAAGAAAATAGCACAAAGAATCCCTATGATTTGTTGTATGGAAGGATCTCTACTGTCAAGTAATTTGTAGTGTTTGGAAGAAAATGCTATATTAGGAGAGATGATGAAAACTTAGGAAATTTTGATGCAAGGTTCGATAAAGGAGACTTAGGAAAATGCTACAGTAAAAGATTGAGAAAGATTATTGAGAGTGCAAATGTGAAAGTTGATGAAGGTTTGTAGAATCCAGTGGTGATAGATGGATATGAATCAAATGAACCTTCTTGTAGAGAAGAAGAAGAAAATGCTAAGGAACATGAAGTATAGAATGAAGAGAAAGAGGCTCCAAAAATGACACCTAGAACCCCTCAGTATGTGAAGATAAAATATTTCGAAGAATAGATCATTGGAGAAAAAATAAAAGGTGTATTCATAAGAAGGAAAGCTATTGAAGAAGAGGTAAATTTGTGTCTAGTTTCTAAATTTGAACCTAAAACCATGATCGAGGCATGCAAAGATGAACATTGAATGAAAGAAATGGAAGAGTAACTTATGTAGATTGAGAGGAACTAGACTTGAGAACTTGTCCAAAGACGAGAAAAAAACATAATTGGATCTAAGTAGGTGTTTAGAAACAAACTAAATGAGAATGAAGAAGTGATAAGAAACAAGGAAAGGCTTGTGTGTAAGGGATACTCACAAGTTCAAGGAATAGACTTTGAGGGGACATTTGATCCAATGGCTAGAATGTAAGAAATGAGGATATTTTTGATATTTCCAGCACATAAGGATTTCAAATTTTATTAGATGGATGTGAAGCCTGATTTCTTGAATGGAGAGTTAGATAAACCTAATATGGTTTGCAGATTGAAGAAGGAATTGTATGAATTGAAGCAAGCTCCTAGAGCTTGGTATGCATGGTTGGATAAGTATTTGATAAAAAAAAAGATTCAATAAAGGTACCACAGATAGTGATCTTTACTTTAAAGTTGAAAAAGATCAAATCTTGATTGTAGTTATGCATATGACATAATATTTGGAGGAAATGAAGCTATGTGTAAGAAATTTGCAAAAGAGATGTAGAAAGAGTTTGAGATGTCTATGTTTAGGGAGATGAATTTATTCCTTGGGCTACAAATTAATCAAACAGATAAAGAAATATTGATTTCACAGTTAAAGTATGTCAAATAAATGTTGAAGAAGTTTGAAATGGAGGACTCCAAATTGGTATGTACTCCTATGGTTACTAGTTGCAAATTGAGAAAAAATGATGAATCTCCTAAGACAAATCAAAGCAATTATAGATCTATGATTGGTATAATACTATATTTAACTAATACTAGACCAAATATCATGCATGTAGCTTGTATTGTAGCTAGATTTCAAGAAGATCCTAGAGAGTCACATGTTTCAATAGTGAAGAGGATATTTAGATACCTAAAGGGCACTCTAGATTATGGCTTGTGGTATCCAAAAGACAATAATTTCACATTTAGTGCTTACACAAATGTAGATTGGGATAGTTGGGTGGATGACAAAAAAAGTACAAGTGGTGGTGCATTATTTCTTGGAAGTAGATTGGTGTCATGGCTAAGTAAGAAGCAATATTCAATTTTTTTATCTACTATCTAGAGGTTGAGTACATTGGAGCAACATCTTTCCACACACATGTGTTGTGGATGAAGCAATCATTGAAGGATATCAGAGTGGTGTATGATGAGCCTATTTCTATCTTTGGTGAAAATAAATTTGCAATAAAAATTTCAAAGAATCTAGCGATGCATTCAAGGAAAAAAAATATTTCAATAAAATATAACTTTCTAAGAGAGAAGGTTGTGGAGAATAAAGTGAAGCTTGAATATGTGGCTACAAAGGATTAGATTGCTAACATGTTCACTAAGGCTCTTCCTAAGGATACTTTTGAGTATAACCAAGAGAAGCTGGGGGAAATCGCCCATCCTTCTTTGAACTAGATGCATAAGGAGATGCATTAGTCTAGTGTACCTCAAGATCTATCTTTTATTATTGTCTGATGTTGCTAGCTACCTCTTAGGGGGAGTAGGTAGTGGTATTGAATTTTTTTGCAAATTGTTGTGTGCTCCTAAGGGGGAGTATTTAGATTAGTAATTGAAAAGTTTTGTAGAGAAGTTGTAAGTAGGTTGTTTAATGTCAAATGGGGAGAATAATGCAAAACATATTATCCTTTTCCATTTATGTCAAATGAGGAGAGAGTATCATGCAAAAAAGAGAAAGTTATTAGGGGGAGAAGAGCCATGTGAAAAAGAATAAGTAATAAGGGAGATAGTATCATGTGAAAAATAATAAGTGATAAGGAGAGAAAAATGTGAACAAGAAAGTCAGTTGAAGAGAGAATCATGTAAGGGGGAGAATTATTAAAAAGTGAAAAAAAGAAAAATAAGGAGGTTCACCACAATAGAATGATGCAAATGGGGTTTGTAATGGACCTATTTCTCTAATTTCATTCAAGGAAAGGAGATCCAAACCATGAAATGACTATCAACCAAAAGGTGCCTCAAATCAAGGTATGAATCTAAAAATTTCCCTTTTATACAAGGACATGGATCTATGTGTAATGCCCCGCCAAGTAACCTTAAAGGAAGTTGCAATTAACATCATAAGAAAACCAATTTTTTTTTTTTTTATAAAGTGCATTTAACATACACATTCACTTACTAATTAACAACAACCTCTAAGGCTACAAGGTTAGGATTACTTAAACCCACACATACATATTACATATAACCATAGCCTTATGAACTTTATGAAATAACCATCATACATCATAAAAATACCACATAACATAATAAGATAATCAACCAAGATACAATCTCATAAACATTATCTTAACCCATTAGTTACATCACTCATTCCAAGAATGAAGCAATAGTACAAATATATCACAATTACATAACTCCACCTCATAATCATAAGAGGGATAAAATAACTTGTACAAGTTAAAATATTACAATGCAAGAAATTACAACAAGTACCGCGAGCTATCCATCTGGATGTCTCGCCACCAAGTACTGAAGATCGATGGGGACCCAACGGTTTTGGTGCATGTTCCACCCTACCAATGTGGTACCTGAAGGCCCACCCCCCATGCTAGGAGATAGTAACAAAGTAACATGGACAAATATTCTACTACCTCTAACCAAAGCAGACTCAAACTGACTCATACTGTTATAACCAACCAAATGAATTAACAAGTACAACTCATTCACCATACAAGTACGAATCAAGTACAACTCAAGTACAACATAAGTACAAATCAAGTAAAATACAAGTACAAATCAAGTACAACTCCAACATCACTGACATAGGTCACATTGCTTCTAGACATCATAATAAATCAAGTATGTTCAGAGAACCATACACACAAAACAATTAACATCAGTTGTCATAGATAGAGTGTCATCGTAAGGTTTGTCATGAGATCTCCTCTGGGCATTCTTCATAGGCTCCGGCACAAGTAATCCTGGTGGCCTCAACCGAATCCCGACACTCATACTCACTCATGCAGAATCAACTATCTCTCATATGGATAAGATAGTTGATCTTGCCATTCTAGGCCTTCTCACTCATCCCAATTCTAAACAAGCCCTTGTGTCTATGAGGGAGGATTAAATTATCTTGATTAGTGTGAACTGTATCTTAATCATCTAAGTACATTAATTTAATTATCACTTGATTAACTCACTTCTGAAGGTTACCCAGTTTACCTCTTTGGACTCTAGCACCTAACAAAAGCCACTCTTCTATTCGACAACACACACCCAAACAATCCACCAAGGGAAACACAAGTGCATACCCACTAGGCCTCATAATCCACTCCAACACAAGGAGGATACAAATAATAGAACTCACTCCAAACATCTTGGAGGCAACAAACACATAGTCCACTCCTTTCATAGGAGGCAACAACATAACAAGGTCACTCCATACAAGGAGACACGGATCCCATAATCCACTCCTAACCCAAGGAGGTGCAACCATCCCCATTCGTGAAAACTGGGTAAAACTGAAAAGACGCCATGCACTACCCAAGGGAAAACAACTGGATGACATAAAGATTCAACAACCTTTATCCTCTAAGTTCTTCTGGAAGACTTATAATTTAGGACTAACACTAACTCCCAAAACCCACATTGTAACTTGACGACATAGAAACAAAAGCATTCAAGTCATTAATCAAATCTAATATTTGGATTTCCTAAATCCATACTCATTCAGTAGGTAGTGTTGACAAAGTCAAAGACACGATAACAAGATCATATAAAATAATCATAACCTCTATTTCCCTTTTCATTAATGGAAATCTAAAACAATGAAACTTACTTCCCTTTATTGATTGCAGAGAATTAAATCCTTTAAGATAATCATGAGGAAGATACTACTTTTGGATATACTAAATCCATATCTCTTTCATAATCCAATCATAATGATTCAATTAACCTAAATAGAAATTAATAAATAAAATAATTGATTGCCTCATCAATATAAACAACTTCTTAATTTACTTTTAAATTGACACAAATCCATGCAAGTATACTCTATCCATTTCCTAACCAAATCTTACATTTCGTTCAATTTTCTAATTAATCATTCAATCACTTTAATATAATTAAATATTGTTTCTCTATCCAATAATATATTGCATGCTTCTTATTACAATGAAATACGATAATGAATTTATCCTTAACATATTTATATATGCTCCATATGATATATACACCAAACATATATATTAATAAACTCAATTATATATAGATTCTTTAATATTCCAATCACAACGATTAATTTGTTCTATGGAAATAAAACATAATTAGTTGCCTCAACAAACTAAATGATTCTTAATTTACTTTTAATACAACGTAAAACTATTGCTAACCATCTTTCAATTTTCTATTCAAAACCTATACCATGCATTCTAATTTTATCCTTAAAAAAAAAATCTTTATTCACAATAATATAAATTTTGCTCTTTCAACTTAATTGAAATAATTTAAACAAGTGTCTTTAATCTGCAAATATAAAGAAATACTAATTTAAACACTTTAAATCAAATTCAATGTTTACTTCTACAACTAACATCAGTTCTCTATTAACTGGATTCATTTCGTTAACTAATTCATATAATTATTTAATTCATTTAAAATACCTTTTTCCTATTAAAGCAAATTATGCATAACAATCAATTCCAATTTAAACCTCCAATCATACTAATTTGAAAACAATATTTAAAATAAATTAAAATATTAAATATATATTTAAATATGTATATAAGCTCATACCCTATATACATTAAATACACATTTAACCACATGTATATATTTAAATATATCTTTTGTCTTTTCAATTTATCAAATTATTTTAACCAAAATAAAATAGAATTTTATTAACCCAATTCTATATCTCTTGCCATTTTCTAAATAGTACATATAATGCATGTTCATAAAACAATTACCTCTAAATTATATACTAAAATAATCCATTTACAATGTATATTTTAATAACCCCGAAATCGTACGGAGGACGGACGGACGAAAACACATTTTAACCCTCAAGGGTTTGTATTAATGCAAGGGAAGGAAAAAAGAGGACGCACGGCTGTTCAAGGCCGAGCCTCCCCTCTCACCACAACCAACAAAGTAAGGGGCAGTCGAGGGTCTCCCTCCACACCGCCTCTCCCATATGGGAGTGGCGGTGGGGAGGCAGATCCTCCCAACCCCCAATCCATATGCATAAGCACAAACAAGTGCAATATGGTACTCGCGAGTACAACGAACCATATTCGCTTAAACAAATAGTGATATAATACAATGCTTCCCAAAAACCGAAGATGGGTATCGCCGTACAGCGATTTTTCATCTTCATCATTTTTAAATTAAAAATTCTAATAACAAAATTAATCCTACATATTGTATATCTGTACATATGTATATACAAAAATAATTAAATGTATATATATACGTATGAATATATAATATGTATAAAACAAATAGAATCCCAACTCAGAAAAAATTGAAGAGATTTTTCTGAGATATTTTTCTGAGATATCCATAAGGGTTCAAAACTAATTCATTTAATTCATTCTCCCGAGTTCTTTGAACAATAAAAGAACAAATATATCCAAACAAATCTATATTAAATCTAAAAGTTTCAAATCCTCAAGATTTTTCCACCTAATTTCTACATAGGGTTTTCAAATTAAATTAGATTTTCTACAGAGGGTTTCCTTTTCTAAAACATTCTAAATGCATTGTTCAATCTCTATGTTTGATTTCAATAACAGAATAATCGATTTCTTCAAATAATTTAAATTCAACTGAGGTTTTCACAATTTTCACTCAAGAATTTTCACAAACAAAGGCTGTAAATTTATTTAATTCTTTTCTTCTAATATCAAATTTATTTTCTAAAACAGATTTAACAAACAAATCTTTAATCTCTACTATTTAAAAAAAACAATCAAGAACAATAAAACACAAAGAGGAAAACCTGGTACAAGAAGCTACAAGAAACGATGAATTTTTGATGCAAGCCTCCTCCAAAGATTTCCTGAATTTTCTTCAATCCTTCAATGAATCCAATCCAAAACCCAACAAATGCAAACAATCTTTCCTTCAATCAATTCTACAATCAAAACCTTCTTCAAACCCTTGTGCAAATTTTCCAACATTTCTTCCCTGCTGTAAAAATGTATTTTTCCTAAAGACTTTTTTCCCCTAAAATTAAAACATGTATTCTTTATAAATCAAAAATACCTAATTCAACCCTAATTCCAATTACATGCAAATTAGATATTTCAATTTCAATTTCAATTTCAATTTCACTTTCAATTTCACTTTTCGAAAACCCACTTTCAATTTAAAATGCAATTTCAAATAATAAATTAATTTCCAAAGATGCAACTAATTTCCCAAATAAACATTTAATTACAATTTCTAATTTAATTCCCACACGTTGAAATTAAATTCCAAAATTAATTTTAATTCTTTTATTTCCTTTCACTCTCTTACATCACGTTTAATTAATTAATTAAATAATTTAAATATAAAATTTTATCCACATTGCATTATTTAAATTAAATAACCATCAACATGATTTAAATGCAATTATTCTAAATATCTATTTCCAAATCAAGAATTCTTTAGAATTAAATAACATCAAAGCAAGACAGACAATGACTCGACACACACAACTGATGACACACTAAGGTTAGGGCGTAGACTTGACACATGTTACCTAGCTACTATCTCCCGTTCAACTTAATTGTTGGATCGACATGCTCAAACCTGTGAAACCAGGTGGAGTCAATGTCATGTACCTGCAATCCTGCAACCAAGTAAACAACATCATACAATATACTAGCATATAATACACACTGTGAAGAAGGAATTACAGATTCACAGGGCGCTCGCAAGCGAGTGATGCGAACTCGTCGTCTTCACCCATACACTCATTGAAACTGACACTTCCATCATAATTTCAATAATCTCATAATAATATCTCATGTTAACTCTACAACATCATTAATCCATAATGCATGTGAAACAATAATCAGATAACTACATCCCACAATAATAGTTGTCGTTGAATAATAGCGATCAAAACATCATAACAAAATATATCCAGTATCAAAGTAATTGCAACCAAACATAGCATAAAACAACTTGAACAAGAATCAAAACGGAGGGGTATTACACTATGTTAAATAACACTTTGCAGAGAAATGTTAAGACTATCAAATAAACTCCAAAATGCAAGCTATAAAGTGTAAATGAAGGACTGTACTTAAAACTACTAGAACCAATAATAAAAGGGTAGATTATAGAAAGGGGAAATATTGTGTACCAATCACTAAAAGTTCATTTTTGAAGCTCACTGAGGACTCATTTTCCATATGGTGAATGGATCCTGTCTAGGGCTCTATGAAAATTCCTTCTAGGTTCTCTGCTCTTGTGTTTGCACTCCCATATTCTTGAGTTTCACAGTCAGAGAGCCAAAAATAGATTTTGTAGAAGAGTTTTCATGAGATGAAAACTTTTTTTTCAACTTTATAACTTTCTTTGATTTCTCTTGTCAAAGGATCTTCCACCTAAAACCTGTAAACACAAACACACAAGGAGAAAAATGTTGCTTTTGGCGATGGGGCTTTACCTTGGTTGAGCCCTATTTGAGTATTTAAACTTTGAAATGAAATAAAATAACATGAAGGAATGATGAATGAACAAATGCAATGTCATCACTCACCAAACCTTGATTAAAACTTTGAATTTAGATCTATAACTAGCATGAAGTGGCCTCAATGGATGTGAATCTTGATATTGAAACTTGATTTAAAATGATGCCTTTGCTTGAATGGATCATAAACTCTACATCACCATATTAGCTCAAACAACATGCATGATGCAAGAAAGCTTTGACATGATAATAGGATCTTGATTGATGCAATAATTTTTCTACATGCTCTTTAATTCCTTCAAATTATTCTTGAACTCATAAAATTTCTATAGGAATGCTTTCTTCAAAATTTCTAGGTGAAACATAGTGAAATGACCTCTTATTTATACATATGTTAATATTAATTCTTGAAATTCAAATATCACAAGCTAACATCTGAATATGAATTTGAAATAATTAAAATACCACCAAAAACATAGTTTGAATTTAGGTCCTAGCCCTAAGTGAGGACCCATTCACCCTTCGCCCTATAGTGAATGGGTCCTAGGTCACCTATCTAGGGCACACATTCTTTAATGATAAGTGTTATGGCACTAAAGAATGTCGAGTTTTAGCCTTCAAAAATTGCAATTAATTAGACTTGGATTTGAATTAAAGAGGCCAATTAAGGGAAATTAGGCTCAATTAATTAATGAACCCTAGATAAGTGTGAAAGTGTAAAGGTACACCTTACAACACCAAAATAAGGCACAATTAAGTCCATTTTAATAAATAAGGTCCTAAACTTAATGTGAATATGTTAAATACTTATTACAAGACTGAATTAAGGCATAATCAAGTTCATTTAATCAATTCGAAATTAAGTGTGGAAAAGGGATACTTTTTGGGCATGTGTAGGATCATCATGGAAAAAACAGGCCCTTAAGTGGGAACAAAATTTAAAAAAAATAGAGTTAGGCAACTTGACGTAAAAATTTGAACTAGTTAACTATATTATTTAAAAAATATGTAAGAATAAAATATGTTGAAAATTGAATGTTGTTTCTAAACTACTAGGCTTATTTTTATTTAAAAAAAAATTATTTGGTCAAAATTTGAAATTTCAATGTAGTAGTACTTAAATTTCAGGGAAAAAATAAGAAGTAGGTGTCTATCTGACCACCCTAACCACAATAAAATGATAATATTTTTTTATAAGATTTTAGATATAAGTAGAAGACTCATGTCCCAATGTGATACATATTGTTTTGTAATTTTTTCCAGGTAAATAATTAATTGTGATTTTTGTATTACAACTTTTAAAACATATAAAAACTCGTACGTTTGACCTCCTTAACTTGGTCAAAACTTCATGAAATTAAATTCCTTTGTTTTTAATCCTATAGTATGTGAAACATAGAATGTGACACATGTTTCAGATTCAAAAAATGTGATGCCCTTTGAAAGCTATAGATGTTTTTCAATTAGCCTATCAATTAGGACTTTAGTTGTAATTCAAATAGAAAATGAATAATAGTTATTTATTAAATTCAAAGTAAGGAATAATTTATATTGGTGGAAAGGTAAGGATATCCTTTAAAAAAACTTTTTGTTTCATTAATTTTGGATAATAAAAAAAAAGTCATCAGCCACATGGGCCATCATATCACTTACATATTGCCACTTTTTGGCTCGTGATGATCCTGCACATACCCTTTTCCTACACTAAAAAGAGAAAAGAGAAAAGGAAATAGGTATGTTCAGAGCTCTTGTGTCCTTTCTAGTTTTTCACATCATGTGTTTCCATCAATGACAAAGGGGGAGATTGCTACAAGTATGTGTAGATTGTTTTTTTAATTGATGTAAAAACCTTGTGCTGGCATTGGTGTTAATTGTATGTGTTTTAGGAGATTAGTGTTGAAGATGAATAGTTGGTGTTGTCCCTACTTTGATTTGTTACATTATGTTGTCATCAGTTAAGCTAATATTGTTAAAATATAGTGTTACATTGATAATATTCTATCTATATATGTAGTAGTCATCAATATGTTGTGAACGTGTCTATGGTGCTTGGTTTCCAAGTTATTTTGAGAAAAAATGACAAAAAGAGGAAACAATGTGTTGTGTTGTTTTGGATTTCAAAGATGTTTTGGTTTTTTTTCACATTTCTTCTAGGTTGAAGATCTAGCTATATGATTAATATATATGTGGTGAGAGATGTTTGGAGATGATATATTCAAGAGATGGTATACTAGATCATCGTATAGTAAGAGTTGTGTTCACCAGTGTGTGACTACATGCATTGTAGAGGTGTTCAGGATAAATGCTTTTGCTCTATGTTTCTTCGTAGTAGTTCTTTAGGTCCTATAATTTTGAATTTGTGTTGATGATTTAGGTATATTAACTTAGTCAAGAGGATTTTAGGTTTGGTGTGTTGGAAGATATTTTTCAAGAGTGTTCGATAGAGCTATCTAATTCTATTGGGTTTGTACATTATTTAGGTGGAAGTTGTTGCGAAGGATTTTGTTGGATCTTAGGTGGTTCATGATTTGTCCTAGCTTGTCTAGAAGCATCGTGTGTGGTTCACAAGCCATCTTTGAGTTTGAGGAAGCGTGTACTTCAAATTTTAATTGTATGTACAAGGCTAATGGTTGACCTAGTGTTTACACTAAATGTGAAGGATAAATATTGTTTGTGGTAGCATGTGGTTAACTAGTGTTGTTGATTTGGGTCCCAATTAATTTTGATGTGGTCTGCATTCACTTCTATTTTCCATGGAAGTGTTTTGGTGTCGACTTAATTTGAATTTGTACATTTAAGGTGCATACCCAGCCTTGGAAAGGGCTTCAAGGTTGTGAATGGTATTGTTATCAATCAGATATGCACCCTATGCTAATCTTATAGAAGACTTAGTTATCTCTTGAAACATGAAAAACCTCTTAAGATGTGGGTGATCTATTTGAAAAGGAATCTCTAGAGTGTGTTGGTTCTCTGAATGAAATTTTCTACTCTAAATGACTTTCTAGTAAAAGGGATTGAAATATATGATTGAAATGTAAAAATATAATCTAAGATGATCCACAAGAACTTAATGATGACTTTGATATTCTACTCACAAATAGTTCTTAGAAAACAACAATAACTTCACAATCTCTCATGATCACCTAGCACATAATTGATTTACATGAAGGTTTGGATTCAAACACAACATACAACCTGCATTATATGAACTTTCTGTACCAATAATCTACAATAATAGGACATAAAAAGGATCTGTAAATAGAATCACAATGGAAAAATCATACTAATATTGCAAAAGAGATAGAAATTGGAGATAGGAATGTTGCTTTTATTAAACTGAAGGAGTATACAAAAGCCTAAGTATAAATATTAATCTTACAAAAATCTCTGCATGAACAACAGAGGAAGAAGCAACAATCAGAACTGAGAAAAAATTAAGTTTTTCTCCGAAATATAACTCTCCAAAACACAATTTTCTAGCTCAAAAGAAAATATAGAAAAAATTCCCCAAAACTGCATCATACTGCATGAGAAATGTAGAAAATTTCTCCTTCCAAGATGTCCATCCAATAAAGCCTCAAAATCAGGCTCAATCTGCTTTAAAACTGAAAAAAACAAACTCAGTTTGCTACCACCTTTTGGATCTTGCCCAGGAAAAGTCAAAAATAAGATATTGGCCACCTTTCCTTGCTTTTACTAAACTGCTAAAAATAGAAAAAAGGTCAAATAAATTTATAAAAATATTTCTTTTACCTCTGCTTTACAGTATTTACTGTATCATTAGAATAAATCTGTGATAAAATCTGCAACTAGAACGAACAATTGTTAATCCTAATCTAAATCAAAACTAATCTAAAATCAAAAAATAAAGAACGAATATGAAAACATGATAAAAAATAAACAAACTGAATTGATCTCACCGAATATGCATTCATTCCTTCAAATTATCTCCATTGCTCTTCTCCATTTTGCCTTTTTAGTATTCTTGCCCTTAGATTTATGTGTTTGAATGCAAGTATAGCCGTGTTGAATGTCTAAGCAAAATATCGAAGATTGTTTCTTCTCAAAAATGTATAATGATTTCAGGAGGAGGAATAATGATAATGACATGCCATTTTATAGATTTTGTGTTTTCGAATGATCGACTCAGATTGAAAGAGAGATCGATGGATGAGATTGATGAATGCCATGTGATGTGAGTTCTATCTCATATAGAACATGAGTTAGAACATGAGTTAGGAAAGACTAAAAATAGAACAAGATCTTAATCTTCAGTTAAGAATCTTCGAAAATAGAAGAAATAGACTTTGAATGTCAAAGACAAAGTAAGAACTCAAATATGAGGAATTCAAATGCATAATTAAATTAATTAATTAAATAAAAGATATTTAATTAATAAATGCATACATGCATATGAGTTAGAACTAGTTAATTGACTAGTTGTGACAGAGAGTCCTCCTGCAGAGATGATCAACAGTTGAATTCAAAGATAACTGGAGAACTAAAAATAGGTCTCAAGTCAGAAGGTGAGTGAATGATTAGATAATTGATTGATAGAGGAACGTGACATAAATGAATTAAATTTGAATTAAATGTTAATTTAATTCAACATTCAAAGATAGAAGATTTTATTAAATAAATAAAGATAATTTATTTAATTTGACTTTCAAAAAGGGTGGAATTGAATAATTAAATAATAAATATTTCATTATAGTTGAAAAGTATGATAAAGGGGGTAATTAAATAATAAATTATTTAACTGATAGAGGATTTAATAAGTTAGCGACATAATTAAATAAATATGATTTATTTAATTAACCAAGTTGAATAAAGATTAATGATGAATTAATGAATTGATTAAAAAGGGGTATTTAATTAATAGAAGAAATATGTGTTAGAAAGGATAATTAAATAATTGACATTATTTAATCATGATCATGGACTATAGAAAATAATGTCGAATATGCACTCACAGGCCTAGACCAATTTTAGGTATCTACAGTTTGCCCCTCTTTGATACAATGTTGGTAAAACGTTGTGCCAAAGAAAATATGCTCTGATCGTGCCCCGACATGAAACAGGGTAAGGTATGCCCCCTCGAGAAAATTGACATTTTTGAAAAGTTTCAAAAAAATCACGAAAAATTCTCGATAAGTCAAGATAACAGTTAGAAATGGTTTGGAGTTGACGGAATTGAAATCGGAGATGTTTTAGATGAATATGGGTCTTTGGAAGTTGAAAGGCTAAGCGGCCAATAGAGAAGGGCTAAAGAAATGCCATTTTTAACCCACCTATAAATAGGAATTAGGGCTAAAATGAATTCATTTGCACCCAGAGGAGATAGAAAAAGTTTAGTTTTTGCTCTGACTGACTGATGAAATGGCGCCTATTCCGTACACCAGGCATCAACGATATCGGATTCGGACCTTCAGGAGGCCAACCGGTGTAGGACCACCGGTATGTACCCGAAAATGAACTTGTCAAATTTATTTTTGCATGCATTTTTAGGAATTAGAAAATTAATAAGCAAATGCAATCTAACGCAAATGATGCATATGTCATTGTATTCGCCGCATCTGACTGCAAAACGACACATTTGCAAAAACTCGTTAGGGCTAGTTTAGGCTGATTAGGGAATGACTACATGTGGAGCATTATGTACTGCATGTGTAGTTATGCAACGCATATGCATTAGGGTTAGCCATAGGTGTATGTGTGAACCTCATATGCATTTTTGAAATGCATATGTTGCAGGTTAGTAGACTGAGGAAAAAAATGCACTGCATTTGGAAAATGCAGCACATGTGGTTTAGTGAACCGCATGTGCAGTAGTTAAAAAGGGTTTTTGGAGATTATGTGATGCATATGTAATGTGCAATGCATGTGAGGCTCTATGCAACACATTTGCATAAATGCACCGCATCTATAAAAGTGAGCCACATTCGACTGGTAAAATTTTCGAAAAAAAATTTCGAAGGAAAATTTGAAAAAATGGTGACACCATGGTTAAATTGCAAGTGGTGATAGATCCTATTTACACGTGGGAGTCACGACCAGACACATTTGACCTGAGAGACAGGTTGAGCTCTGCAGAGGTTCAGCTTCTATGGAAGCTAGGCGTACGTCACTGTTTGTCGATGCCTGCCATTCGGGCAAACAGGGGGATGCTGACGGCACTTTGCGAGCGATGGCATTAAGAGACATCGTCATTTCATTTCCCAAATAGGGAGGTTACTGTCACATTGGAGGATGTGTATAGGATTATGAGATTGCCTATTAGAGTTGAGTGGGTTATGTATGATACCTAGTGAGGATTGACAAAGTTAGCACAATTTTATTAGGTGGATGATATCAATAGGCTTGAGATAGAGCATTATGAGATTAGATGGCCAGTCCTAGCAGACATATACAATCAGATTGACTGTATCTTATGTACTTTGATTGGGGGTATAGTTCTTCTAGATAGACGAGGACATGGATTTCTAGTAGGATGGGGAGCTATGCTAGTCGGCATGTTGGAGAGTGAGATGAGATATGCATGGGGTCCATGTCTCCTTGGGATGTTGTACTTCCATTTTTATGACATCGCTTACAGAGATGCACATTTGTTGAGTTGTGGGACAACACTTTCAATGGTATGGGGTTGGGAGAGGATAGTTGTCTTATGTCCTCCTATTACAATAGAGAGAGAGGAGAGACACCCATATGTGCTTTGATATATAGGGCAGATTACACAGACTCATGTGGGTGACATAAGGTATTGGCGACACGCCTTGGATATTCTTGATCAGTTCACATGGAGACCTTACATGGATTGTGAGGAGTGGGTGGACAAGGATGTACATTTTCCATTTTGTAGACAGACACAGTATCTCATTGGGAGGACTATTTTGAGTGTTCATATTATTGAGCGACATCTTCCAGACAGAGTTCTGAGACAGTTCGGGGAGGTTCAGGATGAGCCTCGGAGTAGAGAAGAGTTTGCTCGATCATCGAGAGAGGTTCCATGGTGGGGACCCATGATTCCAGTGGCTACAACAGAGATAGAGATATAGGCACTTCAACTAGTATAGTGGGGATGGAGAGGTGGATTAACATATCTAGGGACCACAACTGCTTACAAGGCATGGTGGGAAGAGCATAGCCTGATTCCTTATACATATTTGGACCAGCCAGCACAAGTTGAGAGATGAGGCATAGAGCTGAGAGGACGTTGGAGAGGTGGAGGTGCCAGAGTAGGTAGAGTTGGTGGTAGAGGTGATGGAGATGATGATAAAGGTGGAGGTAGAGGTGGGAGATGAGGACGGAGAGGGGGTCAGGCAAGTGGACATGCACCTATGCAGGAGGTAGTAGCAGTTGATGTACCGATGATAGATATCAGAGGTAGAGTGGATGTATCGGCTGGGGGTGAGCATGCTGTAGCAGAGGTAGTGGTTGAGGAGCTTGTAGAGGTAGATTTTGGCATAGAGGATGTTGCAGAGGATTCTGATGTAGACATGGCCTTAGACCCTTTGGGTGTGTTGGGAGGATACAAAGAGGATGATGTTAAGGATGATGGGGAGGATGATGTTGAGGAGGAGGCACCGATGGAGCAGGAGAGAGAGCTCAGAGATCGGATTGTAGAGGGGAGATGGGATGAGGATGCTCCTAGAGATAGTGACAGGGAGGCTTCAGAGGAGAGACTTAGACTTATGACTGCAGATTTTGAGGCGATGAGACTAGAGAGAGCCACTGCCTATACAGAGAGAGACAGTGCCTATGTAGAGAGGGACAGTGCATACACCAAGAGGGATAGTGTGCGTATAGAGAGGGACAATGCTGTCATGGAGAGAGACCAAGTTATAGCTCGAAGACATGAGAAAAAGTAGCAGTTCGCAAAGGTTAGACACCTTTGTAGTGGGTCCTCATCTGATGGCATGGTATGAGAGTTGGTCAGATTGGTGGAGAGAGCCACTTACTACAGGGATTTGTGTGAGGCCACAGTGCGAGCAGAGAGATGGGCTCCTACATTTGTAGAGGTGCATAGTCAAAGTAGAGGTCAGAGGACACAAAGCACTGAGGGGGTGATAGGACCATCGAGAATAGGTCCATATGATAGGCCTTCCACCTCACAAAGGCCACCTTTGAGTCTTTTCCCACCACCATCACCACGTGACAGCAGGGGTAGCGGGACACGATGAGAAGGCTTCAGATACTTGTAGACATTTGTATTTTTGATTAGAGAGCCTGCGAGCTCATGTTTTATTTATGATTATATTCAGACATTGACTGTGACACACTATTTTTGAGCTATATATATATATGATTTTGGCAGCTTCTACATGATATGCAATTCTATGTTATGGATGATGCTTTATTACTACATGATTATGTTTCCTAAATAATGTATGTACATGTGCTATGAATGAATGCTTCTATATGTTAATGAGTTATGCATTGAATGATGGTGTTATGGATGCCTTATTTTACTTATGATAGTGGATGCAATGTTCTACATGATGCTTATATGTGATGGTAATATGTACATGCAATGTGTACATGATGTATGTTATGATGATGCAATTCCTATTATGTCATGATGTGAAATGCAATGAAGATGAATGGTACTATTCATATGTTGAGAATTCAATGCAACTATATGAAATATTTATTGAATGGATGCAAATGCAATTGACCTAAATTTTTTTTTATTGTGTCACATGACTTTATCTTAGTGTCAAAGAAGAGAAATGTTAGGATGAAAATGAATTCAAAATGTTAGTAAGAAATAATTAATGTCATGATGTGAAATGTAATGTAATGACATAATGATGGATGATAGATTGAGAAAAAGATATAACCTTTGATATATTACCAAATACGCTATACTTGCTTTGTTATCATCATTGGGCGGTACATGACACAGATGGATAGTACATACTATGATATGAGATAGACCATAGTGTACAAAGTTATCCACTTGTGAAAAATAGACAGTCGTAGACAAGGAGTGTCTTAACTCAGACTAAGGACAAGATGCCCTAGTCGTTTGGTCAAGACAAACCACAACCAACAGACAAATAAAAGACGGGTCATGAGACATCATTGCTCCTCTAAATCCTTGAAAGGAAATCCTTGAGGAAACTAGTAACATGACTCAAAAACCAATGTTAAAAAGACAATTGATAGACAACAGTCAAAGAAAAAGAATCCTGAGATGTCGTTGCTTCTCTAAATCCTTCAAGGGACATCCTTGAGAAAGCTAGTAATAGGATCTTGTACAAATTGATAAAAAGATAAGACAAAATAAGATATAAATTCATAAAGCCAAATAAATGTATTCACCAAAAATTGATCTTGTGGGATTGTTTGATGTTGATGTTTGACATAGTGTAATGTGAGAGAATGACACATACTGCATAAGATGTTGAGTCTAGTTTTGACTTGGTGACTTTTGTATAAGGTGTGAGAAATCCTAGTTTCAATAAGACAGGTGTTGTATAAGACATTGGAGTCTGATGATGTTGACGTGACAAGCCACATGAGACTATGATAATTTGATGACATCTGTTTACAAGAAAGACATATCTTGCTAAGACATAGGTTGATCGCTTTGGCAATGTGTTTGATATTGACTTGATGATAGTTTGAGATATCTTGCCTTGTTAATGCATGACTTGTTTGGATTCCTTTATTGATAAACTATGTGTGTGTGTGTGTTGACCATGTATGACATGAGATGATACCCTAAAATATGATATGCAACTTGTGTGATAGTGATTGTGAATGAACCCTATTAGACTGACTTAGTGTGGTCTCGAGATCTCATCAATTGATTAGCCTTGCCTACGTTGTACACACAGAGACTTCGCAGTTCGACACGACCAATGAATTTGAATGTACAAAGAGTCATGATTTAAATGTGTGTGATACATGACAAACCTAGATAGATAGACCTAATGCCTCGGGGGCACATCGATTGATGGCCTTGCCTAGGTCCTAGTCGTAGAGGCAACATAGTTCGACTATGTGTATGACTGGCCTAACATGACTAACTGGACATGATTGAATTGACATGACTGACTTGACATGATTGACTTGACTCTATTTTTTTTTTTGGGATTTTCTGACATTTTTCTGATTTTTTGAATTTTTGGAGTTTTCTAATGTTTATGGGATTTTTAAGACATTTTCAATGGTGTGATGTTATGTGCAAAGTGTTAGGGTACAAAACAAGGATTTTGCCCCAGTCGGGAATATAATTTGGAAGATGGAGTGGGTAATATGATGGAATGGAAATTTAGATGTCAATCATTCCAACTGATGGATAGGACAACCATTTATTATGAGTGATGGTGAAAAAGTCTGATTAGAATGATGGTAGACAAAAGAGCAAGCTTGACTACACATGGTGCCTGTTTGCCAGGTTTTCACCAAGGTACTTATCCATAGCACCACCGAAGCGGTTTTCACTAGTGGACAGATTTATTTCTCTTTACTTTTTTTTTTCTCAATTTTTTTGGTGTTACAAAGACACCTGTTTGCCAAGTTTTCATCAAGGTAACCATTTTTTTTTTTAAATTTTTTGTATTTTTCAAGATTAAGACACAAATTATCAGAGACTTAAGTGTAGAACCTCTTTAGATGTATACTGTTGATAGGGGACAAAAGCGGTTCTCCTTCAGGAGTAGAGAGTTGGTACGCTCCTGATCCAAAGGCTTATGTGACAATATACAACCCCAACCAATTAGGTTCAAACTTTCCTGGTTTTTTGCATTTAACTTGGTTCTTAGGATTCTCCATTAATACTAGGTCACCAATGTCAAAATGTCTATTGAGAACCTTCTTGTTGTAACTACGATGAAGATGATTCTGATATGCTTGTAAATGATCTAATGCTTTCTATCTTCGTTCATCCAGTAATTCTAGCTCTTGTAACCTAGAGACATGGTATTCTTCATCGTCGATATGACCCTTCAAGGATACCCATAGAGAAGGTATTTCAACCTCAATAGGTAAGATAGCTTCGGACCCAAATACGAGGGAATATGGAGTGGCGTCAGTGGGAGTATGGATGCTTGTGTGATAAGCCCATAAGGTAGGATTAAGCTGTAGGTTCCAGTCATGACCAGCGTCATTGACAGTCTTCTTAAGGATTCTAACAATAGTCTTATTAGATGCCTCATCTTGGCCACTACCTTGTGGGTAATATGGGGTGGAGAAATGGTGTTTGATGTGGAGTTATTCACATAAATGGCATACTTCTTGGTTCTTGAATGGGTAGCCATTGTCTATGATTATGGATTGAGGTACACCATACTAACAAATGATATAGTTTAGGATAAACTTAGATATTTGTGTGCCAGTTATATATGTCATGGGGATGGCTTTGATCCATTTGGTGAAGTATTCGGCAGCGGTGATGATGAATTTGTGGCCATTGGATGATGAAGGGTGTATCTTACCTATGAGGTCAAGTCCCCATTGGGCGAAGGGCCATGGTGAAGTAATTGGATGAAGCTCCTATGCTGGTGCTCTTATCAAGTCTCCATGTATTTGACATTGTCTACATTTCTTTACAAAGACGTATGAATCTTTCTCCATTGTAGGCCAATAGTAACCTAGTCTCATAATCTTATGGGCTAGAGTGAGACCACTCGAATGAGATCCGCATATACCCTCATGTACCGCTCGCAAAGTTGTTTGTGCTTCCTCAGCATCAAGAGATCTCATTAGGGCGTTATCTAAGGTACGTCTATACACGGTTTCTCCGATGATGGTGTACTTAGCTAACTTTCAGATGAAGGTTCAATGTTGGTTATTGGACAAGTCTTGAGGTAGGGTTTGGTCAGTGAGGTAATCAAATATGTCTTTATACCAAGGAGACATAGGACCAACAATGGTACACACTATCGTAGTATTAGGTACATCATAAGCAGGGATCAAAAGCTATTCAACCAGAAACTCAAACTTAGGCACATTACTTGGAATATCCAACAAGGAACCCACGGTTGCCATTGCATCTGCAACTCTATTTTGGATACGTGGTGTTTATTGAAAAGTTATGTCATTGAAATACTATTTGAAAATATCGTTCATCCTCTTATAAGGTGCAAGCTTCTCATCCTTAGTCTCCTAATTGTCATTCCTCTATCGGATTACCACTTGAGAGTCACCAAAGACATGTAGGCTCTTAATGTTCCATTGAGCTACCATTTTTAAACCTATCAGTAAGGCTTCATATTCTGCTATATTGTTGGTACAAGGGAATGCAATCCTAAATGATTTAGGAATGGTATCACCTTGAGGTGTGACAAATAAGATACTAGCCCCTAAACCACAATTTGTATGTGATCCATCAAAGTACAGTTTCCATTCGGTTTTAAAGTTAATGTTGAAAATAAATTCATCCTGAAAATTTGCCACAAATGGATGATCTGCTTTTATAGGTGCATCTGCTAGTTGATCTGCAATCACCTATCCTTTTATCCCCTTCCTTTTGACATACTGAATGTCATACTCACTAAGTATCATAACCCATTTAGCCAATCAACCTGTTAAAGCTGCCTTACTTAGGAGGTATTTAAGTGGATCAATTTTTACAATCAACATAGTTTATCGATTGAGCATATAGTGCCAAAGTTTTTGGTTAGCAAAGACTACCGCAAGACAAGCACATTCTATGTTGCTATAATTCAATTCATAGCCCACTAAGGTACGACTGATATAATAGACTGCTCTCTCATGACCTTGATCATCGTGTTGGGTGAGAAGAGCCCCTAATGCTGACTAGGTTGCTGAGATGTAAAGTATTAATGGTTTTCCCTTTGTAGGTGGCATTAGGGCTAGTGGAGTAATAAAATAGTCCTTGATTTGTTGGAAGGCCTCTTGAAATTTAGGTGTCCACACAAATGGCACTCCTTTCTTGAGTAGATGCCGAAATGGATGTATTTTATCCGCCAGTTGTACTATGAAACGCCTAATGGACTGTAATCTCCCCTATAGTGTTCTGAGTTGATCAATGTTGGTTGGAGGAGGCATTTCTATGATAGCTCTTACCTTCTCTAGATCTACTTCAATGCCTCTTCCAGAGATGATAAACCCTTATAGCTTCCTTGATTTGACTCCAAAGACACACTTCTTCAGATTTAGCCTGACATTGTAATTTTCTAACCTTTGGAATATCTTGTCTAACACTTTCAAATGATCTTCCCTTGTTTCTGACTTGGCTATTATATCATCTACATAATCTTCCATGAATGTATGTACAAAGTCATCAAAAATCGTATTCATTGCTCGTTGGTAAGTGGCTCCTACATTCTTAAGGTCAAATGGCATAACATTCCAACAATATGTGCCCCATGGACATGTGAAAGTTGTCTTATGCGTATCTTCAGGTGCTATCTTTATTTGGTTATATCCAGAGAAATAATCCAGGAGGGATAGCATCTGATATCCTACAGTAATGTCTACTATCATGTCGATATTTGGAAAAGGGAAGTCATCTTTAGGGCATGCCTTGTTGATGTCCCTAAATTCAATGCAAATACGAATGCCCCCAGTTGGCTTAGTCACTGGTACAAGATTTGACATCCAATCAACATAGTCTATTGTCTTTATGAATCCTACATCCAAAAGTTTCTTAAGTTCTACCTTGACCAATAGAGAAATTTATGAATGCATCTTCCTCAGCTTCTATTTGACTAGTTTGATACTTGGTTGTAGTGGTAAATGATGCAATATTAGGTCTAGATCTAGCCTAGGCATGTCAGCATACAACTGTGCAAAGTTTACTTGTCTCTTTTTAAAGAAGTCCTTGAACTCATGTTGTTATGTTTTTGTTAAAGAAGCTGCAAAATATACTATTAGAGGATTCTCTTATGTACCTATGTTGACTGCAAGAGCCTCTTCTACTAGCATGGGTGACTTTTCTTGTGCAACATGGAGAATATTTAAACCTCTATCCTCGGGTGCCTCAGAGAGGTTTTCGCCCTCAGATATGTCCTTTATTTTGAATTTTTATTCGTCCAAAGGCGCCTTTCTATTTTCACTTAGGGACTCATCATTTTTATTTTCATTTTCATTTTTGCGACTAGAGGTGTAAATAGACTCCCTGAAATATGCTTTATCATCCAATTCTATGGTAAAACCTACCTTATGATCCCCTCTAGGTATGCCTTCTCTAAGTCCCATGAACTCATCAATTGCTTCGTCATTCTCAAATGTATCTATGATAGGTGTACCTTGTTGACCCTATTCAATAAGTTTGGGATATACAAGGGGCATGTCATCATCGAATTTTGTAAGGGTAGCTATTGACAAGGTAAAGATGGAATGGTTGACATGGTCGCAAAATTTTTGGACTAACTCCTTCTTATTCTTCCTCCTAGGGGTAGGTATACTCTATTGTGGGACTATGGTGAGGGCTGATTCATCAGAAGATGGCTTGTCAAGTGCCCAAGATGCAGGATCAAGGGTTTCCCAATAATAGTTCTCTTGCCATTCTTTTTTGGACAAGTGCTTCTTAGGGCGAGGACTAGACTGTTTTGGTACAGGTTTCACATTAAGGTCCAACTCTCCAAATAAGGCATCTATGTTCATAGTACTAGTAGATGAGAGGGAATCCCATTCACCATCACTTGAGTAAGGGGATTCATCATAGATAGGAGGTTTGTCGTAAACTGGAGGTTTATCGTAAACTAGGGGTTTGTTGTAAACCGGCGGTTTGTCAAAAACTAGGGGAAATGGTTCATGAGATGTCTCGATGTCTAGGTAATCATTCACTTCCTCTTGAAATGATGACAAAGTACCAGGAAACCCAATTCTAAGTTGTTGACACCCTAGCCCTAGATATTTCGGTCGTGGGTAGATAGTAATCGGTTCCGTCCTTTCATTTTGATATAGTCCTAATCCACTATGCCCATCATAGACTTCCTTTTGCATTATCTTAAATCCTTTTCCATATTGGTCCTTGGCTATTTGAATAGACGGGGAGGGGTATTCATGTTCTTCTTGATACAACTAAGAATCAGCTTGATCCATAATTTCTTCACTTAACTCTCCCCATTTTGTCAATTTCGTTGTAGGAGGAACATGAAATGTGACCATTGATTGTCTTCTATCAGCCATGGGTAGGCCATATGCCTTAGGTGGAATCAGTTCAGTAACACGACATGATGCCTTTATATTATATTCACCACAACCCTTGTCTTGGATCTTGATTTTTGGAGTGGATGATGGTGGTTTGAATGAAATAGACTTAGTGAGACATGATGGGTCAATGTATTGGGATAGAGTGGATGATGAAGCCTATTGATTAACAGACACTTGTCATTGTGGAAGATCCCTTAGGCTAGTACAATACTGGAAAGGATCTAGATCACCATCAATGGTGATCTATGTGCCATTATAGGGGAACTTGAGACATTGGTGGTATGTTGAAGGTACAAATTTCATTGTGTGTATCCAATTTCTACCTAACAACAAGTTGTACAGAAGGGTGAGATCCAAGACTTGGAAGCTAGTGTTCATATTTGTTGGGCCAATTCAAATAGGGAGTGTGAAAACTCCTTTGGACGATCTTTCCTCATCACCATAAGCCTTGATGACTATACTTTTAGAGGTATCTACACAGTCTTTCGAGAATCCTAATGCCTTAACCAATTTAAGGGTACATAGGTTCAAACCTACTCCTCTGTCTACCAAGACTCGTCAAACTTTGTTTTGATGGACTAAGACTTCAAGATGTAAGGGGTCATTATGATTTGACTTTTCAGTTGAGTAATCCTGTTGGGAAAATGTGGCATGATGCGAGTTGGTCAAATATCCCACCATCTCTTCGAAATGATTGACATCTAAGTCCATGGGAATAGTTGTGTTCTGTAGAGCTTTGTCAAGGATAGATCGATGTTGAGGTGATAAGGTCAATAGTTCCAAGATAGATATTTGTGCGGGGGTTTTACTCAATTGATCGAGAAGGTTGTACTTGAACTTGCAATTTTGCATAGATGGCTCAGAAGAAGGACCAGGAATAATAATCTTAGTTATGCATGTGTTTACATTACATTTTGGATGCTTCTTAATGGTGAAAGTATTGACATTCTCATTTGCGGCTCAGAGGTGGTTTATGATCGTTCCTCTAACATAGTCATACTTGGTATTGTTATAGTTGGCCGATGGATTATTGTAGGGTCTCGAACTGGAGGCTTTTCCTTTTGTGTGGTCATGTAACGGGTCTGTGAAGACCTTATGATCATTGTTCTTAGTGTTCTTCTACCCACCAACCTCTATGGTTTCATTTTCAACAAAGTCTTGTATGATTTTCTTTAATTGGTGATATTGTTGGAGCTTGTGCCCTTTTGTTTGATGATAGTCATAGAAAGCGTTATCGACCCACCATGAAGGTTTGAACTGTCCAGGATCATACTCTCTTGGTTCTAAAGGTTTGATAGGGTTATGTTTGACCAATTCTTTTAAGACTACCTCGATTGGTTGCCCTAAAGGTGTAAATTCTCATGTGGGAAATCTCCTTTGTTGTGGTCTTTGTTGTGAGTTCTGGACATAGTTAGCTATTTGATCAGGATTGTTCATCATGTCTGTTTGTTGGTTGTATCCTCTAAGTGTGATAACCGGTCCAGTATGTATGTGTTTAGCATCAACTATGTCGTCATTCGTGACATTCTTGTTCCTAGACCAAAACTTGTTTCTATCATTCGACACATTTTGATGTTGGACAATCGGGCTCTTGCTTGGTACTTTGATTTTCCCTTTGTCAATAAGGCCCTTTTCAAGGATGATCCCATTTTGTACCAAGTCAATGAATGAAGTGCAGTAGTGTACCCGTAAGTCACCTCTCAGTTTGGGGTTGATGTTTTTGAGGAAGATAGTGACCTTTTATTTTTCAAGTATTTTGACGGGACAATGACTAGCTAGACTTCTCCATCTCTGGAAGAAAGTGATGAACATCTCACCATCTTCTTGTGTCGTGTGGCACAAGGTTGCTATGGTTACTTTGTTATCTATGTTAAAGGAAAAATGTTTGACAAAATTTTCAGCCAATTCCACCTAGGATCGTATGTCGTATGGCAATTTGGAAAACCATTCCAATGCTATCCCTATGAGGGTTCGTGGAAATAGGTGCATCAAGTAAGTGGGGCCATATGACATGTCCATGCATGCAGTTGAGAATTCTTTAATATGTTCTAAAGGATTCTTCCTCCCATTATACTTAGGCAAATTTGGTATAATGTATCCATGGGGGAAAGGTGTCATATAGAGTGCTTTGTCGAATAGACACGGATATAGGTCTTGTGCTGATATAGTTTGTTTGCATGACATAGACATGTTGTACAACTTTTGTTGTAGAGTCTACATTTGGTTTTGAAGGATGTTGACTTGTGTCAAGGACATGGTGTTTGTGTTATTTGGATCAATGTAGATGTTCTGATATGCAATGTTTTGTGATGAGTTATGATTGGGCGAGGGGATATATCCTCTCAAAATATTATGATTCGTGATAGGGATATTCCCTGTCTGAATGGTTTGATTTGGTATAGGAATGCTTCCTATCTAAATTGTCTAATTTGGAATAGGAATGATTCCTATCTGAATTGTCTGACTTGGTATAGGTATATTTCTGCCAACCTTGGTTCTCTTACCAGTAGTGTTGGCGCCAAAAGGGTTGGAGGAAGTTGCTCCCACAATGAATTGTAAGCCTTGTGTTATGTTAAAAGGAGTTGTATTTACAATTGATGATGTTTGTGTTGGTATACCTGTTGGTATCGCAACGGTTATTTGGGGAATAGACACAGTTGATGTCACAGTTTGTGTTGGTTGAGTTGACTGTGTTGTCAAAGTATGAACATCAAATCCTAGGGGTAGTGTGGAACCTTCTACTAGAAATTTTGCTAAATAATGTTGTGGATCATTTAGTAAACACTCATCCATGAAGGATGCAAACTCAGGATCTTGAACTGTTGCATCTATGCCTTCTATGTAAATCTGCCCATGTGTGTCTCTTGTGACATGTTTTTCAAGTAAAGGCTTGTGTGGGCATTTGCTTACTGATGGTTGGTTTCCAAATAGATTGATGAATTCGTTGGGGTCTATCATTTCTTTGAATTTCTTTTTGGACCTTTTTTTGACCATGAAAAAGTTGCTCAAAAATGGGTAATGCAGACTGTCTAAAAACTGATATGACCTATGTCTATGTTTTTGGATATATATAATTTTTTTTGACAATAAGGATGTTGCTAAAGATCTAAAATGATGTATGACAAGATGACCTATATGCCAAATTCTAAGTAGACTAATGACGATAAATGAGTCTAAGACGGGTATAACCTACCACTTATGGAATAAATGCATGCAAAAATTTATTTTTGACCAAGGAACCTAATCGTATGACAAGGACAGTATGACAAGGGGAATTTTCTGAACTAGACTATTGAGTTAAAAAGATTCACTAAAATGGGACCAAAGTGACTAGGTTCAATGACTGTGACAAACTAGAACATGAACGTTTCCAAAGACGAGGTAAGTTATCTATTGTGTGATATGCAATTTCCTAGGGAGTAACTATATGCATGCAACTTGGGATGACTATAGCTAAGACATTTACTATGACTAAGACGTATATGACACCTAATGATGGTAGCTAAGATGTATATGACACCTAATGATGGTAAACTAAGATGTATATGAAACCTAATGATGCAAGGTCTTTTAGCAAAATTAACTAGTTTCTAATCCATGGTTGATCCTAAAAACCTAAAGCAAATAATGTTTCAGACTCAGCTCGTGACTTTTGATGTTTTCTGTTGACAAGCAAATGTCGTTCACCAAACAATTGCAGTTCAGATTTTGATAGATGCGGTTTTCCTAACAGTTGTGGTTTTTCCTTTGACAAATGCGATTTCCTAAGACACATGTGGTTTAAAAAATGACAAATGTAGTTTACCAAGACACATGTGGTTTAAAAACTGACAGATGCGATTTTCATGCACACATGTGACTCATAAGATGACAGTTACAACTTGTGATACGCAGACTGTGAAAAGTGAATGTTTTGACAGATAGATGTGGTGTTTCCCCTAACAGATGCGACTCACTATGACACATGCAACGATTTAATTGATAAATGCAACTTAGTTTTCTCACAATTGAATTTTTCTCGAAAGTTGTTGATTGAATTTTTTTGTTTGATCAAGTTTTTGACGAATACAGCAAAGAGAAAACACAACAATCAATATATTTTTAGTTTTTGTGATGAAAGGACCATTAAGACTCGAAAAAAAATTACAACCTAGGCTTTTTGGATAGTATTTGCTGAATTCTTACTTGGATTTCTCCAACTACGCACATTCAAGGCGGATGACTTATAGCTTGACCCCACTGGCTCCCCTCCACAACACTCACTTATACGGGGCAGCCAAGCTACTATACCCATGAAACTCCCATGGCATACATGTCACCTCAACACAGGAACCGTAAATTTGTAAGACGGCTTCACAGGTTATGCACCTGCTGTGCCAGCAAATAGATGGGTTTTTGGTAATTCTACAACAAGGTATTTAATAAGGGCATTCTGTTCATGGGACACTATCCAACGTCAGCGAGAGTCCATTTTTGTCCATCTCGTCAGAATAGTGCACGTGATTCTTGGGATTTTCCCAAGAATCCAATTTTATAAATTGGTTGGAAGTCGCTTGGCTTTAGCCTGCTACCGGTCTGAGTCGTCTTGGGGTGAGTACTTTTTTCCACCAAGATAGGCCCAAGTTCTAGAGTCAGCAACCGTTTCTCTTACACCCAGGATCGCATGACTGCGCAAGGGGAGATGATACTTCAGTGTACTGAATCACAATGGTTACAAAAGAACGTGCAAAGCACCAGACAAAGAAGACAATGGTTCTTTTTATTCCAAATGATGATTTTCTATCTATCAAACAAAAAATTCATTTTAATCCCACATGATGATTATCTATCTACCAAACAAAATCTTGCTTAAAGAAATAAATTAACACAAAGGCATTAGGTCGTGCATGCAAATTTATCAGTAGTTCATGGTCTTTAGCTTTCATCCTGTAGAAAATTGTCTTAGGTTTTAATTGTCTTCAAAGCTTCGTCCTGCAAACACTATGTTATTCCCCCCTTAACATAATTGAAATCAACCATTAGCAAAAATCAAAACAACTTCAAAAGCGAAAATGGAAATATGGATGCATGGAAATCAATAAAAAATGAAATTTTTTTTACCATGCAGATGTAACTTTTTGAGCCACAAATGCGGTTCGACTGTTGACAAGCGGATGCGGCTCACTAAATTGTTGACAGGCGAATGTGGTTCATGACTTCACGGATGCGGTTCGTGATGACAGATGCATCGCTATTTTTGACAGATGCGGCTCGCAAATACAAATGCGTCCTTTCCCTTAACAAATGTGGTCCACCATACGGAAAATCTGCAAAAACTAGAAAATAGCAAATGAAAAAAAGATGCACGGATTTTGATGCATGTTCACGTCGGGTTGACCAAATGTAACATTAGAATAAATTTGTGATAAAGTCTGCAACTAGAACAAACAATTGTTAATCCTAATCTAAATCAAAACTAATCTAAAATCAAACAATAAAGAATGAGTATGAAAACATGATAAAAACTAAACAAATTGAATTGATCTCACCGAATATGCATTCATTCCTTTGAATTATCTCCATTGCTCTTCTCCATTTTGCCTTTTTAGTATCCTTGCCCTCAGATTTCTGTGTTTAAATGCAAGTATAGCCGTGTTGAATGTCTCAGCAAAATATCAAAGATCGTTTCTTCTCAAAAAATGTATAATGATTTCAAGAGGAGGAATAATGATAATGCCAGGCCATTTTATAGATTTTGTGTTTTTGAACGATCGGCTCAGATTGAAAGAGAGATCGATGAATGAGATTGATGAATTCCATCCAATGTGAGTTCTATCTTAGATAGAACGTGAGTTAGAACATGAGTCAGGAGAGACTAAAAATAGAACAAGATCTTAATCTTTAGTTAAGAATCTTCAAAAATAGAAGAAATAGACTTTGAATGTCAAAGACAAAGTTAGAACTCGAAGATGAGGAATTCGTATGCATAATTAAATTAATTAATTAAATGAAAGATATTTAATTAATAAATGCATACATGCATATGAGTTAGAACTAGTTAATCAACTAGTTGTGATAGAGAGTCCTCCTACAGAAATGATCAGCAGTTGAATTCAGAGATAACTCGAGAACTAAAAATAGGTCTCAAGTTAGAAGGTGAGTGAATGATTAGATAACTGATTGATAGAGGAACGTGACATAAATAAATTAAATTTGAATCAAATGTTAATTTAATTCAACATTCAAAGATAGAAGATTTAATTAAATAAATAAAGATAATTTATTTAATTTGACTTTCAAAAAGGGTGGAATTGAATAATTAAATAATAAATATTTCATTATAGTTGAAAAGTATGATAAAGGGGGTAATTAAATAATAAATTATTTAATTGATAGAGGATTTAATAAGTTAGCGACATAATTAAATAAATATGATTAATTTAATTAATCAAGTTGAATAAAGATTAATGATGAATTAATGAATTAATTAAAAAGGGGTATTTAATTAATAGAGCAAATATGTGTTAGAAAGGATAATTAAATAATTGACATTATTTAATGATGACCATGGACTATAGAAAATTATGTCGAATATGTACTCGCAGGCCTAGACCAATTTTAGGTATCTACATTTACAATTTTAAATTACAAATATAGGCCTATCTTATGATTTTTTCCAACTTAAGATTTCTAGGAAATCTTTGGAAAAAATGATTGTATCGATGTCCATTATAAATGATTTTTCTTTTTTTTTAAATCATAAAATATTAGTATGAATGTATATTATTGATTTCTATAAAATGAATAAAATAAAAAACCTAAGGCACACTATATACCTTGATAGTCTTCTAGGAATTAAATTAAACGATATTTTCAAAATACCCTAACACACTATTATAAATGCCATAAGGTGTTTAGAGGCTTAAGAGACTTTACATTTAAAAGGTTAAAATGCCTAACGGGTCAGCTTAGGAAACATGAACATTTTGGCCAAGGGATTAAAGTGCAATTTAGGTCCTCTCATTCGAATTAGGGAAAAAGGTAACCCTAAAACAAAACAACCAATGCTAACTTATCAAGCTCATTCTCAATTTGCATTTTGAAGAAATTTCCCTTTGCAAGAGCCGCCATGAAAGAGCAAGGGCTTAGAGTTTTTGACTTGACCCTCCACCATTTTCATCGAATTTCTTCTACTGGAAATCATGGTAAGCCTTCACCTTTGGATTATTTGATCTTTATCTTGAACTTCAAAAGGGTCTCTGAGGTATTTGGGCTTCAAGCCATGGCCATTTTTGTTATTTTCTCACATATTTTCTTTTGCATTTTATTGTTGATGATATGCATGGCCTTAGGTGACATGGGAGATTGGTTTTTTGAGCTTTTTAAGGAAAAACATTGAAGATACCTATGGGTTTGGTGACATTTTAGCACAAAATAAATTACTACAAGGTAAGCCATCTGCCATTGAGCTCCTTCATCTCTCCTCTTCATTGTTGAAAAACTAAAAAAGAGAAAAAGAATGATAATGAATGTTTTGTTTTATGGAAGAAAATCTAGAAATTCATGTGCATCTTATTTATTGTAGGCCGCGGCCTCTCCTTGTAATTCTCAAATCTCTAGGCTCGACTCATGATTTAAAATGAAAAAACTATATGCATTTCTATTTTTTGACAAAAACCCCCAAGTGGGTATGCAGTATTTTGTGAAGATATGCTACTTTAGGTTGTGATCATTGATGTCTTGAATTGGTTATTTGTGAAAGCGAAAAACTCAGAAACTTCATAATTCTAAGAGAAACTTTGTACTTTTCCTATTTTTTTGAAGACATGGCTCCGTTATGATTCTTCAAACCCCAAATGGGTTTGTACGTTTGTATGATTCTAGACCTTTTGCTATAATTGCATCTTGTTATGGTCATCATGCGATTATTATGGATGCATTTCATTATCACTCTATGCACCAGCTTGCTTGCTATCCTCCATGGTACTTTGTAGATAAACTACACCATGTATGCATCTCATATGATGAAATGATAAAAGTGAAAATAGGACAACAATAAATAATACAAAATTATTATGCCAATGATGCATTTCAATTGTTTTACCTTTTATGACATTGTGACTCAATATTATCAGCAACACTTTGCTTGTTGTCCTCTTTATTTTGATTGAGTAATCGAGCCTCTTTTTTTAGCATTTCATTGTTCCATTGTTGTGATAAAAATAGAACAACTTAATTTTCCTTCATAATTGTTCCATGATGAAAGTGTTCTCAAACTCTCTTGAATTGTCTCAGTTGCTTATTGATATCTTGCAAACAAGGCATTATGTATACATGTTCACTATCACTCCATGATGATGCACTCCTTATGATGATATTCTTGTGAAATTCTGAATTGTTTATTTTTGTCAACCCTTCTCTTGAAAGTAAAGGGGCAGCATGCTGAGCTCAACCCTTGTGGGAGCCAATTTTACACCACATGCTTTAAATCTTCAAAACATAACAACAACATGGATTTTCCTATACCTGCACAGGAAACAAACAACATTAGCATAAAAATAATGAAGCTTAAATATTCCATGATGTTGCACTTGTAGTGCTTATTGTGCTCTTTCTTATTCATTCAGTTGATTAAGGAATGAATTATATCTGAGCTGGCATCTAGCACATAGTGTAGTCCATATCTAGAGCTCTAGAAATCCTTTTCCCATGATGCACGTTCACTTAAAAGAAGTATCAAGGATGGGAAAACTACAAGGAGATTAACTAAAGACCAACAAACAAGCAATGATAGATATGCTCTATGTTATATACTTCCTTTCTTTTATCTTTAGTTGTATAGTTCATTTCTTGTAATGTATTATTCTGGCTATTTCCACGACTTGTGTCGGACATTTAATTTCTCTTTTCCACTTCCATTGAAAATAAATGCACCAATTGCAACCTTGTATAATTCATATGTTATTTCTTGCAAAGAATGAAATATGTAAAGTATATGAATTATTTCAAAATGAATACAAACCATATTTGTATCTCCTTTATGTTGTCATCTCTGAATGGACAACTGAAACTCTTAAATACCTTGCACTTCAAACTAGTTTGTTTACTTTGACTTCAAAATATGCAATGATTAAATGTAGAATTAATTGAAATTTCACCTTTAAATAAATAAAAGTTAACCAAATCTATCAATTTGAGTTGTGGGGAAAATTTGACAACATTCTAGCAAATTCTATTGAATTCTTGCCTGCTAAGCATTAGATTAAATGCCTTTAATAACTTCATTGGGTGCAAAGTCTAATCTGCCCCTTCTTGAACTCTTAAAACATGAAACTGAATCCTATAACACTCCAAACAATAGCAGAACAAAACCAAAATGAACCAAACTAAAAGAAAACTAACAGGTCTTGATGGTTAGAAAAAATGTGCTGGAGCACTTAGAGAAAGAAAACTACTGAAATGAAATGTGCTCCAAGCACTTATTTGCAACAAAATTACTCTAACCTAGAATAACCAGTGAAGATGATTGTCTAAACAAAGCCGTTAACCGATTTTGAAAAATAACTACCCATTCTGACCAACTGAGGATGCTCTAATTGCTTGTAGAATAACAATAAGAGGTGAAAACCAAGATCGCTACCCCAACATTGTTGTAGTGTATTCCAAATATTGCAACCAAAGGGATAGATATTTTGAAATTGATCAAACATACCTCTATTTTTCCATGAATGGATGATTTGAATCTGGTGCTCTTTGATTGCAATCTCATTCTTGGGTTCACTGATAGTTTGTTGCATCCCATTGGCACCCTTGTTGGCCAAATCCCTAATAGGGAATCCTATTGAAAGGATAAAAACTGAACTTATATTATTGGTTCCTTGTTGGTTACCTACTATTTCAATCTCATTTTCCTGATTGAGATCATTTGACAACATGTCACCCAACTTTTCACAAAACTCATCAATCATATTAGTGCATAAATATTTATCAAACCCATCAATAGTTTCTTGATTCATAATAGGCTCTGAGGTATCCTCCTCGATAATTTCTTGAGAACTTAGAATGATATCAAAATTCATACCTTGAAAATTAGTGTCATGCTTTTTCCCCACTTCGATAGTGTATGCATGTACCTTGACTTCTTGACTATTCAAATTAGGGATGTTATCATTTATCTGCTCACTAACCAATCCTTTGTCTAAATGAATTTATTCATTTTGTTGATCACATCTCTAAAAATTTGTTAGTTCACATGCATTCTCTTCATCCTTATTAATACATAAAGGAAACACCTCAAATAAATTAATAAAACCTTGTGTTTGGACACCCTCTTTTGCCTCCTCAAACTGTGGTTCCACACTTTCTTCCTTGGAAGATGGCTGCTTGACATCCAAGCTTGAAACAAAAACCTCTTGGTCATCCCAAAACATGTCTTCTTCATTCTCATTTCCATTTTCTTGTGAAGGGAGACTGCTCATTACCTTATTACAACCCTCTTAAGGTATCACAACACCAAATTTTTGAAACTCTTCCTGATGCCCTAGAGCCAATAGGGGTGTGACCTGAGGTATGCATTCTTCATCATCCACAAAAAATGGTAGTTCCTGAAATAGGTTGGTCAAAGCTTGAGAACTTTCAGCCACTCCTTGATCGAGAACCTATTATTCCTTAACTACAACTCCCTTTGTCCCTTGCTGTAGTTTCTCTTGATCTTCTAGGGCCTTTTCATCACTGCACCACCTAGATACCTCACAATACTTTATCAATATAATGCTGCACTGATTGATCTTTTGAGATAAATGCTGAAATATTTTCCTCCTCTTCAATAAAACTAGGAAGCCCATTAGTGAAAATAAACAAAGACTCATGAAGAGAAACCTTTTCTCATTTTATCTTTTGTTGTTGCAATTGGTACACCCCCAAAGCTAAATGCAATGGGTTCACCTTTCTAAGCTTCTCAATGTAGAGTAAAGTATCCTGATCAAATGGCTCATTCTTGCGCTCATCAGGTGTGGAAACTTGAGGGGCTTCTTGGGTTTTCTTGCAAAAAATAATATCATTCAAGGGGCTGCTCTGCAACAATGTTGGGCTAAACTTGATTATTCTTCTCAACATGCAAGGGATGGAGTTTATTTAAACTTGGTATCCAAATATTGAGAGGTTGGATTAAGAAGCTAAAGATTCTAACTTGACTAGAACTTGGAATCTCAACTTTAGGAGTACCCAAAGATTCTCTTTGTCTACATCTTGGGAATTGATACTTACAAACCTCTTCTTGCACAAGTTGGTTTGGGACTATTGGAGTAGCTTGGATTTCGTGCCTTTGTGCCTCTAGCTCCTACTCATAGAGATAGGCTTGGTAGGCCATATCCTCCTACTGATTTATCTGATGCTGCTTCTTCATCTCCTCTACTTGTTTTGTGAATTCATGCAACATACCCTTTATGTTTGCAATGTCATCCTACTGATATATCTGATTCCTTTGGCTCTCTATTTCATTCATCTCCCTTTCATAGTTCAACCTTATATCTTTGAAGCTCAAGTCTTCAAAATTTTGGGGTTGATTTTGAGCATATGAAGGTTGAGATGGATGTTGGGTAGGGGTAGGTGGGTGGTAATTATATTGCAGATGTTGGTTTTGAGAAGTTGAAGAATTGAAACCAACAAAATTATTATGCTAGTATGGCTGATATGGAGATGGATAAGCAGGGTCTTCATGATATGGTGGATGATATTCACGTTGCCTATAAAGATTCCACATTTTTGCTCATGTAAAAGATGGGAAATGGAGTGAAAAGATGATTTTATATCATACCAACACTTAAATATGCTTGCAAAACCCATGAATGAAGTCACTAGGTATGCTATTTTTACCTCCAGAAGGCTAAAGCTCTATTGCACATATCAAAGTAGCAAACAAAATTATGTTTAAGCCGACTAAACTTAGTTCAATGCCCCACCAGGTGTGCCAAAAACTATTATCAATCAGATATGCACCTTTTTCTAAGCTTATAGAAGACTTAGCTATCTGTTGAAACATGGAAACCCTCTTTAGATGTGGGTGATCTATGTGAAGAGGGAATCTCCAGAGTGAGTTGTTTCTCTGAATGAAATTTCCTACTCTAAATGACTTTTTGGGAAAAGGGATAGAAAAATATGATTGAAATGTAAAACTCTAATCTAAGATGATTCACCAAAACATAATGATGAATTTCATATAATACTCACAAATAGTTCTCAGAAAGCAACAATAACTTCACAGCCTCTCATGAACTCCCAACACATAATTGATTTGCATGAAGGTTTGGATTCAAACACAACATACAACCTGCATTGTATGAAATTTATCTACCAATAATCTACAATAATAGGGCATAAAAAAGGATATGTAAATATAATCACAATGGAAACATCATACTAAGATTGAAAAAGAGACAAAAATTGGAGATAAGAATGTTGTTTTTATTAAACTGAAGGAGTATGCTAAAGTCTGAGTACAAATATTAATCTTACAAAACTCTGTGCATGAACAAGAGAGGAAGAAGCAACAATTTGAACTGAGAAAAAAGTAAGTTTTTTTGCAAAATATAACTCCCCAAAACTTAAATTTTGAGCTCAAAAGAAAAGCCGAGAAAAAAGCCCCCAAAATTGCATCATACTGCATGAGAAAAGTATAAACTTTCTGCTTCCAAATTTCCATCCAATAAAGCCTCAAAATCAAGCTCAATCTGCTTTAAAACTGAAAAAAACAAACTCAGTTTATTGCCACCTTTTGGATCTTGCCAAGGAAAAGTCAAAAATAAGATATTGGCCACCTTTCCTTGCTTTCACTAAAATGCTAAAAATAGAAAAAAGGTCTAAGCAATTTATAAAAACATTGCTTTTACCTCTGCTTTACAATATTTGCAATTTTAAATTACAAATATAGGCCTATCTTATTATTTTTCCAACTTAAGATTTCTAGTAAATCTTTGCAAAAAATGATTATATCGATGTCCATAATAAATGATTTTTGTTTTTAAAAAAATCATAAAATATTATTATGAATGTATATTATTGATTTCTATAAAATCAATAAAAAAAAAAATCTAAGGCACACTATATACCTTGATATTCATCTAGGAATTAAATTAAATGATATTTTAAAAATAACCTAACACACTATTGGAAATGCCATAAGGTATTTAAAGGGCTTAAGAGACTTTTTATTTAAAAGGTGAAAATGCCTAAGGGGTCGATCTAGGATAGATGAAAATTTTGGCCAAGGCATTAAAGTGGCATTTAGGTCCTCTTTTCTAAAATTGTGATTAAAGTCTCATTTGAATTAGTGAAAAAGATAACCCTAAAACAAAACCACCAACCCTAACTTATTGGGCTCATTCTTATTTTGCATTTTGAAGAAATTTCTCTCTACAAGAGCCGCCATGAGAGAGCAAGGGTTCGGAGTTTTTGAATTGATCCTCCACCATTTTTAGTGACTTTTTTCTGCTAGAAATCATAGTAAGCATTTGCCTCTGGATTATTTGATCTTTATCTTGAACTTGAAAGGGTTTCTAAGGTATTTAGGCTTCAAGCTGCCACAATTTTTGTTATTTTCTCACTCATTTTCTTATGCATGTTTTTTTTGATGGTATGCACAACCTTTGGCGACATGGGAGACTGGTTTTTTAAGCTTTTGAAGGAAAAAATTGAAGATACCCACAGGTTTGGTGGGATTTTAGCACAGAAACAATGAATTCAAGGTAAGACAACCGCCATTTGAGTTGCTTCATCTCTCCTCTTTGTTGTTGAAAAACTCAAAAAGAGCAAAAGCATGATAATGAATGTTTTCTTTTATGGAAGAAAATATTGGATTTCCTATGCATCTTATTTATTGTAGGCCACAACCTCTCCTTGTAATTCTCCAATCTCTGGGCTTGACTCATTATTTAAAATGACAAAACTATATGCATTTGTATTTTTTGACAAAAACCCTCAAGTGGGTATGCGGTATTTTGTGAAAATGTGATACTTTAGGCTACGGCCATTGATGTCTTGAACTGGGTATTTCTCAAAGTGAAAAACTCTGAAGCTTCATACTTCTAAGAGAAAATTTGTACATTTCCTACTTTTTTGATGAGATAGCTCCGTTATGTTGCTTCAAACCCCAAATGGGTTTCTATGTTTATATGATTCTGCACCTTTTGCTATGATTGCATCTTGTTATGGTCATCATGCCATTATTATGGCTGCATTTCATTATCACTTTGTGCACCACCTTTCTTTCTATCCTCTATGGTACTTTGTAGATAAACTACACTGTGTATGCATCTCATATGATGAAACAATAAAAGTGAAAATAGGACAACAATAAATAATGCAAAATTATTATGCCAATGATGCATTTCAACTATTTTACCTTTTATGACACTGTGAGTCAATATTATCAGAGACACTTTGCTTGTTATCCTCTTTATTTTGACTGAGTAATCGAGCCTTTGTTTTTAGCATTTCACTATTCCATTGTTGTGATAAAAATAGAATAGCACAATTGTCGTTCATAATTTCCATGATGAAAGTGTTATGAAAATATTTTGAATTGCCTCAGTTTCTTATTGACATCTTTTAAACAAGGCATTAGTATGCATGTTCACTATCACTCCATGATGATGCACTCCTTATGATGATCTACTTGAGAAATTCCAATTTTTTTATTTTTCTCAATCGTTCTCTTCAATGTAAATGGGCAGCATGCTAAGCTCAACCCTTGTGGGAGCCCGTTTTACACCACATGCTTTAAATCTTCAAAACATAATAAAAATATGGATTTTCCTATACCTACACAGGAAAACAATAGCATTAGCATAAAAATAATGAAGCTTAAAGATTCCATGATGTTGCACTTGTAGTCCTTACTGCACTCTTTCTTATTCATTCAGCTAATTCAATATGTTGTAAGGAATGAATTATATCTTAGCTGGTAGAGAACATAGTGTAGTCCATATTTAGAGCTCTGAAAATCCTTTTCCCATGATGCAGGTTCTCTTAAAAGTGGTAGAAAGGATGCGAAATTGAAAGGAGATTAACTAAAGATTGATAAACAAGAAATGATGGATATGCTCTATGTTATCTACTTCCTTTCTTGTATCTTCAGTTGTATAGTTCATTTCTTGTAATGTATTATTCTGGCTATTTCCATGGATTATGTGGGATATTTCATTCCTCTTTCCACTTCCATTGAAAATAAATATAGCAATTGCAACCTTGTATAATTCATATGTTATTTCTTGAAAAGAATGACTACTTTCTTGCAATGAATGAAAGATATAAAGTATATGAATCATTTCAAAATTAATATAAACCATATTTGTATCTCCTTTATGCCGTCATCATCGAATAAAAATTTGAAACTCTTAAATACCTTGCACTTCAAACTGGACTATTTACTTTGACTTCAAAATATGCAATGATTAAATGCTGAAATTAATTGAAACTTTCACCTTTAAATAAATCAAATTTAACTAGCTTTGTCAATTTGATTTGTGTTGAAAATTCGACAATAGTTATAAGTATGAGTTCAATTTTTGAAGGATTTTAAGATAGATGTAAGTGTAAAGTGTGAGATATAAATGATACAAAATTGAGCAAAGCAGTGTGAAATTTCAAATGTTTAATTACTAGATGCAATGAGGAGAAGGTGTCTACAATCATTCAAATATACTACAATGATGTTGGAGCTATTGTGATAGAATTTTGTTGCATTGATATCATGTTTTATGTGTAACATTCCTTCTCTATCTTCTTTTTCATTATGGCAGTGAGCCTTGGCTATGAGCCTTTTTGGATAGTGTGTCCTATTCTGGTAGTGAGTCATTATAACTAGTTTTACAATTACTTATATTACGAGATAATTCTCACAGTGGTTTTTTCCCTTCTTGGATTTTCCACATAAATCTAGTGTTTCTTATGCATGTTGTTAAATTTTTTTAGTTTTTGTTATTTTCTTTTCATGTTAAATCTTTACAAAAAATTAAGGGTTTACCGAATTCATGTGGATCTAAATATTAATGAGGTTTTTAATGTTTTGATAAGATGCAACTGATTCATCCCCCTCTCAATTCTCTTGTTCATTCAAAAAATTTAATGCTTTATCTCACTAATGAATCACTAAAAAAATTTATTCTCCTTTAATTAAAAAATTATTATAATACATATAGCATAATGGAGTAGTCATAGCTAGAGGGTCTAGTGAAAGATTACCAAATAACACAAGATATACCCTTGGAAAGCCATTTGTGAGGGTAAAACCCAAAATCAAAATATTTTCATTATATGGACTTCAAAAACATAGTTATGTATGTCAAAATTTATTCTCACATACATTAAAACATAATTTGGAAACACCACTTTTAAATTGTTAGGAAATAATACATAATACCTAGTTCATTTAAGTGATTTCCTACATAACTTCATGAGAGAAAATCATGCATACAAACATACAAAATTACCATAATTTATAGATAAAAATATAAAAGGAACAAGATAACAAGATAACATAAGATATACCCTAGAAAAACCCTCAAGAGGGAAAATATCTAGCCTTGAAAAGTAACCATACTCCATCTATTATTCAACAATAAAATAATCCATGCACAGTTTATAGAGTTGCAATGAATATTTATGAAACATAAACCCTCTCCAATGTATCCTCCATGTTTCTAAGCATGAATCCACACATCGTTGTTGATGATTGTTTTTATATATTCATAATACAAACAAAGTAACATAGTACCCTATCTCTTGAAAGTAAATCTTACTTCAAAAAAATTAAGAAAGATAATGCCAAGGCTTTGATTGTCAGGTCTTAACTATGGAAAAAACGACTTGATGGTTAATGCTATGTTGGTTTCAAAAGGGGAATTAATGTTTATCTCTAACTTCTGAGGACAAGGGTTTGTAAAATCCGAAGATTAGTTAATATCATAGTTGTATTCTCAAATTTGCAATTTGAAAATGACTTCTTAACATCCAATATGGCATATTTAAAAGTGATGTTTTTATTCCTAAGCTTAAACCATATTTTTAAAATATAGTTAAAAATATAATGGTTTAGAAAACCTAAATCTAAAATCCTAAGGTCAATAATAACAATGGCTAATGCTGTAGATAGAAAAATCCCCAAAACTAATTTTTGTTTAATTAGGCTTAAACCCACAATGCTATAGAAATAGTGCAATCTTCAAAGGAAAACTTAAATATTTTTAAACTATAAAAATTCAAACATATATCCAGATTTTAGCACAATACAAACAAATATTCATAGTTGAACCGATGCTATAGAAGGCTTGGAATAACCATACAAATTAATCTAAAATCATTAAATTACAAATGGTATGAGCATCAAATTCATCAAATACCTTTAAAATATTTCCATCACTATAATTGAGTTGAAACTAAAGCTAGAAATAAAACTCAAAGAAGGAACCAAGCATGCATTTAGAAATAACAAGAAAAGTCACCAACACTTCAATGCCTTTGCTTGTATTAATATCAAAATATTGTTACAACAACTCTTGTTCAACCCTTTACACATGAGAGAATGATTCCTTTCATAGAGAAGGATTTTAGAATTATTGGTGTAGATCAAATTAATACCAATGACCAAGATTACACTTGTATTTAATATTTGGGGTACATTAAATATTTTGAAAGTATCCCCCTTTATCCCCCAATTTCAAATTCTATTACACGAGAACCTAGGAGAATGTAAATTATAGTATTATAAATTTTACATTAAATATTTATTATAAAATCCCATAAAATTTGGGTGCACAGACTTTGAGGTAACTAACTACAGATGGCTAGAATTTCACAAAAAATTATCATTTATTACAAAATTTTGGCTTCTCTCTATTTTACAATATGTATTTAAAAAAATAGTTAGTACAGCTAACAATTTTTCATTTGGAGGAGCCTATGAAGCATGAATTTTGTAGGAAATAGCCTTATATTTGTGCATTAGCTGGATATGAAGGTTGATATAAGATTTGCTCTATTGAATGAACTCTTCTAATTGCACCAAAAAATATGCAACAACATTAAAAATTATTTGTCTTAATTGGTGGTGAGTTGTTTCTGTATAACTCTCTACCAATATTGTTTCAGCTCCACATCATTCAAATTTTCTATAGTATTCACTGATAACTTCACCATGTCCCTTAGATATGGGTCATATTCTACTAGTAGATCATTAATTCACCCAAAAATGAAAATCATCTCAGGAATGAACTGAGATACAAACTCCTTTCAGAAATCTAGCACGTGCATCTAAACTACTAGCTCTCTAACTTTATCTCTAGGAAAAATTCCTTCCTTGTCTACTATTTCTTTAGAAAGTTTCTTGATTACCTATAGTTTTAGGTATTTCATCTCATAGTATTTGGATTAGGTGATGCAATCCTCTAATACCTTATCAATTTCATCCTTTAAAATTATGAAGTTATTATTCATTTCAATTGCCAAAAGAATTGATTTATCCCTAGTGAGAACAATACCACTAATCCACTCATGTATAGTCTGTGTCCATGTTTTCATTTTCTCCATCTTATTTACATTTTCTTTTTATAGCAACACTAGAGTAGTGAATTTTCCTAGGACACTCTAAATTGGAGTCACTAGTTGTTGAATAAAGGCCGAGAGCTCCACAATTTTCACTTTCAACTCTTTCTTTGTAGCTTGATCCTTATCTATTCTTTTCAAAATATTTGAGATATGCCCCTAGAATTCATCTATTTCCTAATCTTTGTTAGTGGGGCCAATTTTAATCAAATAAACATTATATTATGCCAAAAAAATTATAGTGGCTTCCTTATCCACTGAAGGCATTGTTTCATGAATGGTTTTGGAACTTGAGGCATCGTTGGTCATGTGTGACCTTATTTTTTCCTTCTTCTCCTTAAGTTACCTAATGTGAGCTAAAATTGCTTCAAGACTTGATTTTTGGGTCTCAATATAGGCCCTTTATTCCTCAATTGTTGTTGTATCCAATTAGGATCTAAGATCTAAGCTACAAAGGAAACTATTTATGTAGACTATTCTATCATGGTCTTCTTAGTTTTTTGATCTTTCTCCTCATCTTCTACATTCTCTTCCTCTATATATTAGGAATATTTTCTTCTTTAGTTATCCCCTCATTGTGAGGCTGTGTTATTCCAACACCTATGACCTCCTAAGATGCCTTTTCCTCATGATTAAGAGAAACATAAGTCTCCTCCATGCTAGGCATATCTTCTATGCCCCCTCATTCCTACTTCTACATTTCCTCCATTTTTTTTCCATGCCCTCCATAAAGGGTGGCCCTAGAATTTTATGGGAAGATGGAGGAGAGGAAGAAAATGAAACCTGGTTTATGATGGCCTAATTTACAAGTGAAAGAAAGATATTAATCAATTACTTTGGAAGAATGTTGAGATGATCCATGAAGAACTCTGACAAGCTTAGTGAAGTGGCAGAAGAAATGGAAGGAATGGTAGGTGGGAAGGTTGAAGTGTAGGAAAAAGTATCCCTTTTTCACACTTGATTTGGGAATAAATAATAAATAAAATGAACTAAATTATGCCTTGATTTAGTGTTGTAATATTTATTTTACATATTCACAATAAGTTTAGGTCCTTTTAATTAAAATGGACTTAATTGTGCCTTATTTATGGTGTTGTAAGGTGTACCATTACACTTTTACACTAATATAGGGATTTATTATTTAATTGAGGTTAATTTTGCTTTAATTGGCTTTTTTAATTCAAATCCAAGCCTAATTAAATGCAATTTTCAAAAGGTAAAACTCAACATTCATTTATGCCATAACATAAAACTTAACATTGAGCAATGAGTGTTCTAGGTACGTGAACTAGGAACCATTCACCCAAGGGTGAATGGGTCCTCACATAGGCCTAGGACCTAAATTTCAAATATGTTTTTTCCAGAATTTTAATGATTTCAAATCTATATTCACATGTCAGCTTGTGTTATTTGAATTTCAAGAATTAGTTCTAACAAATATATAAATAAGAGGTCATTTTCACTAAGTTTCACCTAGAATATTTCAAGCAAGCTAAGGATATTCAAGTGACCATTATCAAGATCATTTCAAGAGAATTTTCAAGGCATTCAAATAGAATATTTGTAGAATAATTATTGCAGCAATCAATATTCCATTATCATTTCAAAGTCTCCTTGCATCATGCACGTTATTTGAGCTAATATGTTGATGTAGTATTAAAGATCCATTCAAGCATTCAAAGGAATTATTTCAAGTCAAGTTTCAAGATCAAGATCCACATCCATTGAAGCCATTTCATGAAAGTTGTAGATCTATATTCCAAGGTTCAAACAAAGGTTTGCTGAGTTGTGATATAGGCTTGTTCATTCATGATTCCTTTGATGCTATTTTATTTCATTACAAGGTTTAATTACTAAAACGGGGTTTGACCAAGGAAAACCCCCATTCACTTAACAAAACAACAGTTTTACCTCCTGATGTGTGTTTGCAGATTTTTGGTGGAAGATCTCTTGAAGAGAAAAAATTTCAAAGTTGTCAAAGTTGCATTTTTTGTCACCATTCTTGAAATTTCATAGAAATTGAACTACATGATTTGTTTTTGGCTTTTCAACTCTAAGATTCAAGAATATGGGAGTGTAAACACAGTAGAAGAGAACCAATAAATAGATTTTAGAGAGCCCTAGCTAGGACCCATTTTCCATAGGGAAAACAAGTCCTCAGTAAGCTTTGAAAAACACTTGTGGTGATTGGTACATATCACTTTTCCATTCTCAAATCTACAATTTGACTTCTAGTTCCATTAGATTTGAGCTTAATCTTATAAATTTACTTTATAGATTGTAATTTGGAGTTGTTTTATTATTTTTAATCTTTCTCCCCAAATTTTTGTTTAATCACACCCCTGTCCTTGCATAAAAAGGAAATTTGTAGATTCACACCTTGATTTGACTCAATTTTTGGTTGATAGTCATTTCATTGTTTGGATCTCATTTCCGGAATGAAATAGAGGAATATGGGCCCATTGTACCCCCATATTCCATCATTTCACATTTATGCACCCTATTTTTATATGTTTCAAAGGTATAGATAGTGAAATGTGGAGTGGAAAGAGAAGAGGAAGAAGGATAAGAAGTAGTCAAGCAAGAAGGTGAAGGTTTAATCAAAATGGTAGAAGTGGAAGGAGTGGAAGAGGTGAGATGAAGCAAAATGTCAATTATGGGTGGAGAAGAAATTCTAGGAGGAGGAATAGGAATAAAGGAAGCAGGAGCAGATGAAGATGATGGTGGTGGAGGAACCAAAATAAGAGGTGGTGAAGTGGACTTTAGAGGAGGAGGAGACTACGAAATATTGGAAGAGGATTTATGACTAGTTGTGGAGAGGGAGGAGAATAATCCTTAGAGACTGTCTCCATGGGTAGTGTACCTATTTTATTAGTCCTCTTAGGTGAAGGTTTACTTTCCTCTCTAGCCTTTCTCTTATATACCTATAGTTTCTGTATTGGGTTTCTCTCCTTTGTTTCTTTCCTAGAGTTTACACTTATTTTTGGAGGGGTGGCAACCTCTTTTTATTAGAATTAGTATTAGAGGCCTCCTCTTCATTAATATTTTCATCATCCTCATCCCTCATAACCTCCTCATCTTCTTTTCCATCATATGCTAGCTCAACATTTTGGGCCTCAAGGAGGGTGATCTTAGCATCAATCCACCTCCTTTTTCTTCTCAAAATTAGATGAGTAATAGCATCAATTTTTATCTCCTCTTCTTCTATACAATCCAACAAGAGGAGGGGTTGAACAAAAACTTGGTTATATTCTTCTTCATCAAGGTTCCTTTCAGCCTCATGTAGCTAATTGAGTACCTTGAAGAGATTGGGGGTGTGAACAAATTCCAACGTTACCCTCATATAGCTTCTTTACAGACTTCATAATTATTATCAAAATTCACCCAGAAGTACTCAATGCATAACTAGTGGGCATACTACTTCCCCACCTACTTTTTCAACTTATTGAAAGGATCACCATTATCCCTATGATTGTGAAATTGAAACTGGAAGCTCTAGATTTTAATATTAGAATGCTCAACCGAAGGTGCTGAGAGAGATGAGTACATTCCTCTTCCTAATGTCATGGGGTATGGAACCCCAAATTGATGCTTCTCATGAATTAAATTGTGTGAAGTTCTCAATTTTTTGGTCAACTCTAGTAACAAAATCCTATCTATGGGATACTTGAGAAACCTATAAGGTTCCCTTGAGAAACCCTCAATTCTAAAGTATGTATAGTTTGAGAATCAGATGAAACAATAATCGAAGAACCTCAATTCTAAATTATGTAAAATTCAAGAATTAGATGAAACAATAATTGAAGTGTTTGACCATCCTCATAGCTGATGAGACATCCTTTCACCAATATCTCCTTTCAACTTTAAAAAAATATGCATAATGAACACATCATTGACCTATTTGTAATGGTGTTTTGAATTTTTGGTAATGCAACTATAGGTATCAATTATACACTATATGCTCATCAATACTTGTTCCTACATTTCCTTTACAAGTTAGGCCTCAATACTTGATATTGCTAGCCAAAAATTAAACCTCATAGGGAGTCATGTAGAATATGGAGGATTTATTTACTACAAATAATTTCTCATGAAGATTATCACTAATAATATTAGCCTAATAAAATTTTGTATTCTCCCAAAGAATTTCCTTGATATAGTAAAATATATATTCTTCAAAGGTTTAAGTAGTAGAAATCCCCCTGATTCTATTGAGGAGCATGACCAAGTCATTAACTTCTTTAGTGAAATCACTCCTATACAAGGTCTTGGGCAGCTTGCTCACACCTAGCTTGAGTTTCTTCATCAAATGGTTATTTATAGGACATAGGAAACCATCAATAGAAATGGTATAGTACTTGACCACATATTCATGACTTTGGAAAACCATTTCTTGGAAAGATGCGTTCTTGAAGGTTTTTACAATAGAGAGAGTAGATAATTCAGCTAACACCCTTTCCTTAGTAACAATAATCTACTTGGAATTATTATGGTAATACTCCCTTGATTACATTATCATCTCCAAACACACTAGAGAATGAAAAAATTTATTGCTTGTGCAATCTCGCTCTATCTAATCTTAGAAGAAATCAATTTTAGGAGCTCCCAAGACCTCTCATTGAACTCTTTTACCTCTACATGTCCAAGGTTGGTGTCACAATTTTTTTTCTAGATAGTTGTAATCTTTGAAATTGTCTCGACACAGTGGAATCCGAACTTCATATAAAATTTTATATCTACTTTTTCCATAAAATCTACAAAAGTTAACACATAATTCAAAATATAAAATTTTACCTTCATGGATCATCATAATCATATCTCATAAATTATGCATATTGTACTATAGAAAAATGTATCCATTTACATTTTCACACTTGTTTGGGCCCTCCTAATTAAAATGGACTTAATTGTGCCTTAATTTAGTGTTGAAAAATGTATTTATTTACATCTTCACTCTAAGGTTAGGGCCCTATTAATTAATTGATCTTAATTAGTCATTAATAAGCCCTATAATTCAATTACAAGCCCATTAAATTACATTTTCTAAAGGGGAAACCCGACAATAATTAATTCCTAAACACAAAAATTTACATTGAGAAATGTGTGTTCTAGGTTTACGGACCTGGGACCCAATTTACCCATGGGTGAATGAATCCTCCCTAAGCCTTTGGAACTAAATTTAAATTATTTTTTTGGTGGTATTTTAATTTTTTCAAATCGTTAATTTAGTGTCAGCTTGTGATATTTGAATTTTGGGAAATTAAGGATACATACTTATAAATACAAGGGTTTTTTATAAGTTTCACCTAGAAATCATAAGAGCAATTTCACAAGAGAAAATTTGATGATCAAGAGCATTCAAATGAAGATTTATCAAGTTTTTATTGTAGAAATCAAGATCTCTTGATCATGTCAAGGTCTTCTTGCATCATGCATATTTTTGGAGCTAAAATTGTGATGTAGGTTTCATGATCCAATCAAGCATTAAAAAAATTATTCCAAGAAAGATTCAAAGTTTTATCCACATCCATTGAATACATCTCATGCAAGTGGTAAATCTCCATTATCAATGTTTCTACAAGGGTTTGTTGAGTGGTAACATAGCTTTGTTCATTCTTCATTTCCTCTTTCATGTTTCATTTAATTTCAAGGTTTGATTACCAAAATGGGGTTTGGACAAGGAAAATCCCTATTCACCAAAAAAAAAAAAATTCCCTCTTATTTTTTTATTGTCGATTTAGGTGGAAGAAATATTGAAGATATCTTTAGGAGAAAATTTGGAGAACATGACAAAGTTGCAAAGGTGTTCAAAAGTGTTGTCTTCTCAAAGAAACTCACCTACAAAAGTTATTTTTGGATTTCTAACACTAAAACCTAGATAAATTGGAAGTTTCAGATCTATAGCAGAGGCTCCAAAAATTTGTAGAAAAAACCTAATAGTGGAACCATTCACCCCAAGGTGAATGAGTCCCAATTCAACTTCAGAAACCCACTTTTGGTGAAATGTACACACAAATCTTCCTTTCTATAATCTACAATTTGATTTTTTGTTCTCTTAGTATTGAGTTTAGTCTTGTTGTTTCAAGTGTTAGATTGCAATTTGGTGTTGATTTTCTATTTATTTATTTTCTTCCCAAAGTGTTGTTTGGCCTTGACCCCTATCTTGACATAAAAAGGAAATTTGAAGATCCTTCATAGAATTGACTCACCTAAGGGCTAAAAGTTGATTCTTTGTGGGGGTATCATTTCCTAATGAAATATTGAGAAATAGGTGCATCATATACCCCCTTTATCATTAAATCTAATTTTGGGGACCCCCTAATCTATTTTTCTTCATTTCATTTTTGTGAACTCAACTTTTGAGCATTGTATGTTTTTGATTTTGGATTCCATTTTAGCCCTAGATCTAGGTTTTTCATTCATTTACATTGAATTGCATTGAATTTAATATCATTTAGGGTTTATTAAATTGCATTAACTTGCATCTCATTTAGGGTTTTAGGTTTGTATCTTTGCATTCTTTAAAATATAGAAAAATTTAAATTTTTTAGTCATTTTGCAAAGCATTTACATAATATTGCATGATTAGAAATCTAAAATATAAAATTTAATCAAAGTTACATTTCAAATTAGGTATCCTAGTTGGTCATTTAGTATCATTTTGAATTTTCATTTAGACCTATTTTTAGAGAAACTTGAAACTGCAACCACCTATCTCAGTCCAAAATATGAAAACCCTAGAAATAACCTTAGAAAACTGTAAAATCATTTTTCAAAACTCTGACCTAGGTCCCATTTTCCCATGGGTGAATGTGTCCCTGATTAGGGATTTTTTTTGAATTTTTTGGCATCAAAATCACTAATTTTGCATTATGTTTTGTTGTTTTCAGTTTATAGATTTTTTGTTATCTCAAATTTTTCATATTAGTCTTAATTTGTCAATTTCAATACATTGTGTGAATTCAAAATTGCATCTAAAAGATATTGTTTGCAGGGTTTTACATAGCATTAGCAGAAAATTATCTTGTTTACAATCTGAAAATTTATTTTACATATTCACATTGTACTTTGCATTCTAGGGTGTTTGATTGCATTTTGCCTGTTATCCATTTTGGGTGTACATTAGGTTTGTGAAACTTGTATGAGATTCACAACTTGGTGTACTATTAGCAATACTATTGTGAGATGTAGTTTGAGACTCATGTCATCCCATGATACATCATTCACTATGGATCTTGTGTTTTCTAGCTCTTTCACTCATATTGATGCTAGTCAACCCACTAAGGATCATATAATTCATACCTCATTTCCCATGACTTCCCTATCTACAAATAATGTTAATGATTTTAAAACAATGGTTTCTAGTGTCTCTGAAGAGAAAATAAGAAAGATAGATGAAGAAATAGAGAAATTGAAAAAATTATGACTTCTAATTAATATTACTAGTAGTGGAATTCTCGCTTTAGATAACATGAGGGAAATTATTGAAAATGAACATGGAATAGAGATCATGCAAATTCAAGCTCATATTATTGATAAAAAGGTCCCTACAATGACTAGTTATGCTCAAACTTTGGGGTATACTCAAATTCAAGGTGGAATTTCAGTTCCTCCTTCCACATCCCTTATCTCTATTCCTACATACACCAATACTCATATTACTACCACCATACAACCAACTAGAAATTTCAATACTACCTTAGGTATTTCCACTAGAAATCCCCTTAGCTTTGTGAATTCAAATCTCTTATCTCCTAATCCATCTCCCCTAACAAACTTACAATACACTTGTTCTCCACCTACATACACAACATCACCTTATCCACCTCCATCTCACAACACCAACAATGATCTAGTCCTTAACACATTTTTTGCAAAAGGTCTCATCCCTAAAAAAAAGTCACCACATTAAACCAAAACAACAATGGCCAACCTTCACAATACATCAAAACCAACCCATTATCCTTGGATATTGAGAACCAAAATTCCATAAGGTATAGAGGTTCCAAGATTTGAGAAATATGGTGGGAAAGGATATCCTATTATCCATGTTTATGTATACACAACCTTATGTAGTGACTTCATTTTTTAGGGTAAAATCTTGGCTAAGATTCTCCCTAGATTCTTGAAGGATACTGATTTAGAGTAGTTTTTCTCTTTACCGAATAACACAATATGTTCATTCAATGAACTTATTGATGCTTTCTATAACCACTTCCAAATTCACATGGGTCCTAAAATGACCCTATCTAGTTTAATGACATGTAGAAAAAGGAGGATGAAAAGGTCACTGATGTCATTGTGTGATACCAAATGCTTTATTCACAAGTGAACATTAAGATTCCTAATGTCGACCTTCAAAGAATATTTATTTCCAATCTACAAAAAAAAATCTAGATCAAACTAGAAATATTGAAAATTCCCTCCTTCACACAATTGTGTATATCCCTTCATGATTACAAAAATTCGGTTAGTAGTCATGAATTGAAAACTCCCTCTAACCATCCTGAAAAATCCGAATCCACACCTCAAACTAGTTACCAACCTTTCAAGAAACTAAACAAGGTATTTTTACAACTTTACCCCCCTCCACCAACTCAACATGTTGATAACCAAGTGGCTGCTATAAACATGAAAAATCCATATGCCTTTGGGGATAGAAATAATCAATTTACCCCTATATCTGATACCCTTCATAATATCATGTTGCAGTTCTTAAACAAGAATTTGATTTCCTTACCTCCTGTTAGAGCTCCTAATCCTACTAAACCTTTACCTTCAAACTATAGACCAAATGATTATTGTCATTTTCACCAACAAAATGGACATGATATAGAACATTGCAAGCATCTTAAACATATAGTACAAGACCTCATTGATTCTAATCATGTTCAGATTGGAGGTGTTAATGATCAAGGTAATAATTTCATAGCTCCTCCTAACCAAAACTTACAAATCTTTACTAATCCTATGCCAAATCAAAACATTTCCTTTGTCAAAGCTATTGAAACAAAAAATGATGTGATGAATGTTGACACAAATGATGATAACATGAAAGACAATGAGGAAAACTCTATGGAAAATCTAGTTAAATTTATTGAAGTTAAACCTTGTAAGGAAAAAACCAATATGCCCCTTGAAATTGCTTTCTCACAAAATGACATAATTTAAAATGCACCCGATGGTCCTCTTTACATAGCTGGAAGAATCAATGAAAATTCTACTAATGGGATATTAATTGATCTAGTCTATATAGAGAATGTGATCACTAAAGAATTCCTATTTGTACATGAGCTTTATCAAGATACTTAAGAAAAACCAAAAGCATGGATCAAAATACATAATGGTTTTTATTGCCCTACAATAGGTACAATAACTCTTTCTTTAAAATTTGGACCAAAACAATTAAGTATCTCATTCACCATCATCCTAATAGATTAATTTCATGTGAAGTTGGGCTACCCATAGCTTTTCTCCATGAATTTCTTCCCGTCATTTGCGTATAAATGCTTAAATTTTCCATTTGGTAATGACATATTTGTTGTGCATCATAGTGGCTTTAATCTTGTTTCTTCATGTGGGAATTTCTCATTGGATTTATTTTGGATGAAGCCTATACAACCTATTAGACCCTGTGAAGAATTCTTTTTTAAATCCTATTGAAGTTGTAAGGGAAAGCCCATAGCAGATTATCCTTTACCAATACGCCTCAACCAATGATTGAGCCCCCTATCCTAAATGAAACCGTCATTGAACCAAAATCCATTCCAAGTAACCAAGAATAGCCTATGACAAATCCTTTACCTATTTCCTATAAGAGACAATTTGATAACCAAATAAGTCTCATTGTGCCTCCTAATATCAAACAAGTTTATAAAGATAAAGAGAAATTGGTTGAAAAACCTTCCATGGTTCCTTCCATTCCCCCCTTAAGGGAAGAAAATAAACCTATGGTTGATAAACCCACTCCTACACAATTGTAACTTGAAAATAAAACAAAGGGAAATCAAAATGCTAGAGAGCATAGGAATAAATGTTGTGCTATTGGTCATTTTTTAAGCAAAGAATAAAATAACAACATAGAAAATCAAAACCAAAACTTGCCTCAAGTGATGCATGATGATTCTACACCTTCATCGCAACATAAAAAATCTACAAAACAATAAGAACAACAAAATTCTATGGATATTATCATTAGACCTCCCATTGCGATAAATCTAGATGATGATAATGAAATTGCAAAGATTGATGAGGAAGTGCATAATGAGTTAAATTTAATGTTTTCCTCTTCCATGAGCTTAAATGATAAGAATTGTAATGATCTTCCTAAAAGAGTTTTGAACTTGGTTCTTGTCCTGATACAACACTTGATGTTATCCCTTTGGCTACTTATCCGCCTTCTGCATATAATGAACAAGATTGGGATGTAGATGACCTGATATAGGTTGACTTGCATGTTACATAATATTCTTTTTCTTTGTTTTCTTTTCATGTTCTTTGTGTGATTGCATGTTCATAATGTGATCCCCCATATTGTTTTTCTTGAATTTGTTTATGTGTATTCCTCTATCTGTACCTCCATTCTTCTATATGTTGTAATATTTTTATCTTTTTTCTTTTTTTTTTTTTTCTTTTAGGGATGATGTAAGGCATCGAGACATTTAGGTCTCTTCCATGTTGACCCAAAATATTTTCCTTTATTTTCACTCTCTATGTGTTATTCTTCAAGTTCTATAAGTATTTGGGGAATGATGATGTTTTTGAGCTCTATAATATCATTGTAGGAAAGAAATAATGAGCCCAAATCCATGGATCCCTTATGTGTTTGGAATTTCATTTTGGGAGCAACCCCTTATTCATGATGTAGCTTCATTTTGAAACATATGACTTGGCATAAGAATTTCCAAATAATCGATCATGTCTTCTTTATTATCATTTTCTACTTTAAATTAATTTCTCACAACATGGTGTTTAGTAGTTTCTTTAAAGTGCGGGCATACATTGGCATTATCTTTTTATTTTTTTGACTATCTTATGTTTCATAGTGTAGTCTTCCTAATTCATGTGATGTGTCCTCTTCATCTTGGTGTCATTGGATTTGATGTACTTCAAGAGAGTGAAATTTCTTGGCATATGAATTTCTTCTTAGTGGTGATTCTATGTGTTGTATTCCCTAAGTTGTGAATCTTTTATCCTAGACTTGTCCTCTCTTAGAGACATTAGGCACGATGTTCCCCAAGATGAAGACCTTACATGACCTAATCAAAATCCATTTGAAAATATCTTATCTTGTTTTCTTTTTTTTCATAAGTGTTTAGCACAATGCAACTTGCTAACCTTGTGAATCTCATACCCTTTTTATGGCCACCAAGCATAACATGGTTTGCTTGTTCGTGGTGCCTTGAATTTTGATTATAAGTACTTAGAATAACACAACTTGTTAAGCCTTATGAAGCTTGAATTTTATGTTTTTTTTGTGGTTCCTTATTGAAGTTATCAGAGGGATAGATTTGGTATGGTGTGGGAGCCTAATAATATTCTCTCATTTTCCATCCTTGGAGGCTCACCTAGTGGATAACGGATTTCACTAGCCTATGTGAGCATGCATTTTTTATAGTGGACATCGAGTTCCACTTATAAGGATTTTTTGGATGAATAGCTAAGGCGTGATCCACATCATGTTGGATAGTTGAGGCTTCATCCACATTTTTTTACTTTTGTTCACTCTTAGTCTTTGATATTGTATGATTTATTATCTTATCATTGTTGTATGCATATGTTTAACATCGGCATGTGTCTCTTTGTGCATTTTTTGGTTCTTCCATGAGATCTTAGATCTTGGGGGCTTAATTTTTCTCCTTGATATTTTCCATATTATCTTTCCAATAACTGTATGATTATACCTCTCTTGATTGTATACTTTAGTGTGAGTTTGATGCAAGGTCATCCTCTCACTAAAGTGGGGGCTAAATGTAGTGTAGAAAAATGTACCCCTTTACATTTTCACACTTGTTTGGGGCCTCCTAATTAAAATGGACTTAACTATGCCTTAATTTAGTGTTGAAAAATATATTTATTTACATCTTAACACTAAGTTTAGGGCCCTATTAGGGTAAGTGTATGGGTTTGTAACATAATTTTGGCTCTTAAGATGCCATTTTTTTATGAAATCAAAAAAATCTGATTTGCACAAGAAAATGAAGATTGTTACGCTTAAAAATTGCAAGAACTAGTAAGAACAAGAGTTGAAGTGCTATGAGTCTAGTTTCTAAACTACTAATTATTTTTGAAATTAATGAAGATTAAGGGTCTCAAAAGTGGTGGGGAATAGGTCCTATTTTTATCAAAAAAATAACATAGTGCTTGAGGGCTCCCCCCTTTTTGATTAAATTTTTTTTAGAATTTAAAAAATTTGAATGGTGATAAATTAGCTAACACCATATAATTTATCTCCATCATTTCAAATATATTTTTTTTTAAATATATAATATTTAATGAATCTAAAAGTGGACACATGCTGAAAAGCTGAAATATGAGCGTGCTCCCCCCTAAATTGTCTAAAAACTAATTGAATATGGATTTTTTTCATAAAGTGTAGAATGGAGTCTAGTTTTAAAAAAAATTATTTGTTTCACATTTTGATGAACGAGTAAAAATTAATCCTAAAACTAGCACATGTTGGTTTTTGACCAAAAACAAAGTCATTTACAATAGAAGTTATAGATCAAAACCTCAACTGAATCAAAACAAAAATAATTATATATTTAGATAACTAAGAGAGAGGTTAATGCAATCATATTTTTTTTATAAACTTGCATTGAAAGATGTGTAAATGTGATAGTGAGCATGGATGAAAATATGAGGAAATTTGGAAAATCTTGTCAATTCACTTATCCAAAGCAAGTCATTTGGTGAGTGTAAAATATGGCTCTTTCCAAATGACACATCACATTTTTCAAGTGCCAAATTTGGCATGTGCCAAATTTCATGTGTCATTTGGTGAGCGCCAAATTTTGCGCTCACTAAATGACCTACTTTGAACAAAATATAACTCTCCCTTCTCTTTGGTTGACCACTTTGATAGTGTTGAGAGTGCAGAGTTTATGATCGTAGATGGATAGTTGATATTTTACCTTTCATACACTTTCTACCTCCTTACCCTAATTGGATAAATCTCTATCCCTCTAAAGTCTCTTCCTCTCTCTCTTAGGTCTCACTCCCTCCCACACTACCTAGACCACTCTCTCAATCCAATTCTATCTCTCAGGTCTCATTCCCTCAACCCTACCTAGATAAATCTATCTTACTCCAACCCCCTCTAGTATTTTTGTCTCTCACTCCATCTCTCTCTCTTAGGTCATTATCTTTCTCTCTTTTTCTCTATCTGTTAGGTCTCTTCCTCCTACCCCCTCTCCCTCTCTCAGGTCTCTCACTTACTCCCTTTATCTCTCTCCCACTCCCTCTCTTTCTCACTCCCTCTATATCTCCCCCTCTCTCTCTCTCTCTCATAGGTATCTCCATCCCACCTCTCTCTCTCTCTCACACACACAAACACACTCCCTCTCTCTCTCCCAATCCTTCTCAATCCCACTCCCTTCATATCTCTCCCACTCTCTCCCCCTCTCTCTTAGGTCTCTCCCTCCCACCCCCTCTCCCTCTCTCTCACAAGTCTCTCCCTCCTATCCCCTCTCTCTCTCTCAGTTCTCTCTCTCTCGCATGTCTCTCCCTCCCATCCCCTCTCCCTCTCTCTCTCCCTCTCTTTTAGTTCTCTCCCTCCCACCTCCTCTCTCTCTCAAGTATCTCCCTCCTACCCCATCTCCCTCTCTCTCTCTTTGTTAAGTATCCCCCTCCTACCCCCTCTCCCTCTCACAGTCACTCCCTCTATCTATCTCCCACTCCATACATCTCTCACTCCCTCTATCTCTCTCCCTATCCATATCCCTCTCTCTCAAGTATCTCCCTCCCAAAACCTCTCTCTCTCTCTAATGCCCCTCTCTCTCACGCCCTCTCTCTCTCACACCCTTTATCTCTCTCCCACTCCCTCTCTCTCACTCCCTCTATCTCTATGGACATCTCTCTCCCTCTCTCCATCTCTCTAAGGTATCTCCCTCCCACCCCCCACCTATCTCTCTCCCTCTCTCCCAATCCCTCCATATCTCTCACTCCCTTTATCTCTTTAGATGTCTCTCTCTCCCTCTCTCTTAGGTCTCTCTTGTATCTCTCCCATCCCTTTATCTCCAACTCCCTCTCTCTCCTACTTTCTTAGGTATCTCCCTCCCCTCCCCTCTCTCCCACTTTTTCTCACTCTCCCTCACTCTCAGGTCTCTCCCTCCCACCCTCTCTCCATTTCCCTCTCTCTCATAGGTATCTCCCTCTATCTTTCTCAAGTATATCCCTCTATCTCTCTCTCTCACTCCCTCCATCTCTCTCTCAAGCACTCACTCTCTCTCCCACCCACCCCTCTCTCTCTCTCCCTCTCTCTCTCTCTCAAGTATCTCCCTTTCACCCCCTCTCTCTCTATCTTAGGTATCTCCCCTCATCCCCTCTCTCTCTATCTCTCTTTATCTCTCTCTCACTTTCTCCATATCTATCTTAGGAATTACCTCTCCCTCCCACCCCCTCCCTCTCCCTCCCTCTCTCTCAGGTATCTCCCTCCCACCACCTCCATCTCTTTCTCTCTCTATCTCTCTCTATCACTCCCTCCATCTCTCTCTCAAGCAATCCATCTCCCTCCCACCCCCTTCCTCTCTCTCTCTCCCAGATATCTCCCCCCCACCCCGTCTCTCTCTCAAGGTTTATGGTTGAGGGTGGAGGGTAGAGGGTTAATATTAGAGGGTAGATGGTTTAAGGGTTTAGGGTGGAGGGTTTACACTCTACACTTTAAGGGAAGAGGGTATATTTTTTAGGGTATTTTGTTGAGGGTAGATGGTTGAGGTTTTAGGGTTGAGGGTAGAGTGTAGAAGGTTAAGGGTAGAGGGTAGAGGGTAGATGGTTTATGGGTTTAGGGTTTAAGGGTTAAGGGTAGAGGATTTAGGGTCTAGGGTTTAGGGTTTATAGTTTAAGGGTAGATGGTTTAAGAGTTTAGGGTTTAAGGGTTAAGGGTCGAGGGTTGACGGTAGAGAGAGAGAGAGAGAGAGAGAGAGAGAGAGAGTGGGTTGAGGGTTTAGGTTTTAGGGTAGAGGGTTAAGGGTAGAGGGCAAATGGTTTAAGGTTTTATAGTATAGGTGTTGGATATTGTTGATATGTGGTTTTAATTGATGTCAACACTATTAGAATTGATGTCTTTAAGATTGTATATGTCGAGGATATTGAGAAAATTGTAATAAAATAAGTTGTAGGTTTTCGGTGAATATGATGGATAGTTTAGTATGTTGATGTTTAGAGGTTGTGGATTAATTTATATTTTTCAAGCCTATCTAGTTTATCCATCAAATTTTTTAGAGGTTTGCATGAAGATTTGATCGAGTTATGAGTTTATGTGTTTTGATAGTTTTTCTATTTCTAAAGTTGGTGTTCCTTAAAGAAGATGATGTGATTCTAGTAATCTGAGTTATTGTGAATGCTTCTATGGTGATTCATCATTATTTTTGATGTTACTATATTGTGTTCTATCTATGTTTTTGGTTTGCATTCATTAGTGTGCTCGCGATTGAATATTTTCTCTTGTGTGTTCATATTTTTTATGTTCATGGTCGATAGGGTGATTGTAGTGTGTTATGGATCTTTGAGGATTAATTATCGAAGGTGTTTCATGTTTGAGGATGTTGGTCCCTACTATGTTGTGTCTGTATTTTCTTGATTCTCATTGATAATCATTTATGTTTTGGTTTGATAGTGTGTATTCATTTTATATTTTATTGAAGCCGGCATGTAGATGATGTTATTGTTAGTTGCGGATATATATGAGTGATTGTTTTATCATTTGTGATATGCAATGTGATGTGAAGTATATGCAAGAAGAAAAGTGTGAAAAGTGTGAGTTCTATGTGCGAATAAAGTTCAAATCATTCGAAGGTAGAAGTTAGGTGTGAAGAAGAGTGAGTAGAGTTTATGTGCTTAATCGGAACTATAATCAGGCATTAGTAGATGCTACTTTCTCACTTCTATTATGCAGTTTTGCAATCATGCCCCACTAAAAGTAGGAACCCTATTTTTCTTGCCCTTTTGTCCCTTTTATGTGGCCTTTCCCCTTTTTTGAGCTTATCTTTGAAAATCTTGGGGTTTTGGTCTTTGGTGCTTATCTTGGTTATGGGTGCCTTTGTGTTGAGTTCCTGGTGGTTTTGGGGGTCTCACGAATGTCCTCTCTGGGGGTGGGTTCCCTTTACCTTTTGTTTTCCCTTGGTGTTTTTTTTTGGGTCTTGGGAGTTGTTCGTTTTCTCTTAAGGCCTTGTTTCTTTTGTTCTATCAGGGGCGAAACTGGCATGGAACTGAACTCTGAACCTTAAAAAATTTCAGAGTCTGGTTCTTGTTTTGGGTCCACTTCCCACCTTTGCATCTTTGTCATTTCATTATGTTCAGCCTTCGGGTTGGTTTCTTCCCCTTGGGTCTTCTTTGGTCTTCCTTTCCTTCATCGGAACCAGAACTAGGGTGGGATCTAAACTCAGGACTTTACAAAGAGTTTCATCTATTTTTTGGTTTGCTTCCACCGGGTTTGGCTCTACCTCCGCCTATTTTGTTTTTGTTCCTAGTTTGGTCTTGGCTCTGCCTCTGTCTATTTTTGGTTCCGCCTCCACCAGGTTTGGCTCCACCTCCTCCTATTTCATCTTCATTCCTATTTTTTTCTTGGCTCCACCTCTATCTATTTTTGGTTCCGCTTCTACCGAGTTTGGTTTCACCTCCGCCTGTTTTTGTCTTCGTTCCTATTTTTCTTTTGTTTCTGCTTCTGCTTGGGTTTGCACATGGTTTTCTTAACTTAGGAACTCTGATTAATTGACTTGGATTTTGATGATGTATTGAGCGTTAATTATGGCCCTTTTGAATGCAGATTGGATTGAGCTAGAGGTTCTTGGCAGGGTTGAAGGAAGGATGGGTGTACTTTGAAGATTTGGCAAGATCTACGAGGTGTTGTTGAGTACATATTGTAGCCGCGGTTAGGTGAAACCCATCCGTACATGCAAGTTCAGTGTGTTCAATGGTCGTTGATCCGAGGTGGGCATAACATGGAAGGCTCATGATTGGTTAGACTCGATCTGAGTTATCTCTTTCCCTAGCTTAGGTTTGATCGGTGGCTTGTATTCGAACTGGTTTTGCGCATGCATTACCGTTCTTCCATTCGCATGGGTGAGGCATGAATGGCAGATGAGACCTACGGGTTCATGCTGCTTGAATCAAGATTTGTAGAGTCCAGGGCTGATCTGAGGAGGGTGCCTCATGCATTCAATGCAGGATAGTGATTTATTGCTTGTTGTCTGTGCTGATTTGGTTGGTTTCTGACCTTCTTTGTAACCCTAGCTCTGTCTCATGCGGCCAGGATTTCTATAAGTATGGCCTTTGGCCTCATTTGTAAGGACTGGTTAATTGAGTTTTTAGAAAGTTAGAATGGTTAGACAGTTAGTTAATTTGCTAGAATTAGAGCAGAAGGTTAGAGTTAGAAGTTCGTCATATTTCAAGAAAATATTGTAACATAAAACATTTGAATTGCTATAATTACTGATGATTCAATGCAAGTGAAGACATTATGTTATTACTGGTGCCTTCTTTGAGTTGATTTATCCTACATGGTTCTTGTTCTATCTTTGAAATTACTTGGAGATATATAAATCCATTTAGATTAGAGTTAAATAATTTAGTGGTGTTTGTGATTTAATGCTTGGAGTGTTGTAGCGATCTTTGGTTCATACTTTGGGCAACTTCTTGATTATGGGATTGTTGTGCAAGGTCGACATGTACCTGATACTTGTGTACTTAGTTCAATTATAGGAATTCATCTAGTTCCATTGAATGAATGTTTATAATCTAAAAATCTCTAATACCTTAGAAGATTGCACTGTTTCTGTAGGATTGTAGGTATAGCTTGAGTTGGACATAAATCATTTTTTAGTGATTGGTCCATTCCAAGTATTTCATTATTAGCATTGTTTGTTTCAGGAGTAAATTTACTCTTAGAATTTCTAAAACCCTCATCTTTTATTATTTTTTTGAACTTAAGTTGGAACCAGGAATATGAGTATCATTCTATTATAAAACTTTATAGGTTTATATCTTCCAACATTTTTTTTGTAAGGCTCCTTTGTGATTACCAATATTTTCACATTTATCACTGAGTGGTTCTACTGCATTGTCATGACTTGACACCCGAGAGACCTTGGGGTTATCTCTTTCCTCATAGAAATCAACCTTTCAAGAGAGATAGGATATTTTATGTTATGTTTGAGTTGTTTCTGCGCAAAAAAAAAACCATCAAGAGGATTGGCACTAGAAGGAGGGTCTGAATAAGCAAGTTGGAGCATTTTCTAAATGCCATCTCTCTTGAGAGGCTCAGAATGAGAACCATATCTACACCAGGAGAAAAAGAAGAGTTTCAAGAACTACGACCTCCAACCAGGTCAAGAAGGACCAAAAGAAGGGAGGATTCATCATCCAACCCATCATTTCCACCATCCCCACCCTCATCCACCTCATTTTCATCTAATTATAAGGTTGGGTTCCATTCAACAATCCCAACCAATCATCAATCAACATTTACCACCTCCACCTCCACCAATGACCTTCTTAGAAAATAATCCATCACCTCTAACATTCAATAACTACAATGTTATACCCAAGAACCTTGATCATTTTTTCTCTAAGTTTCACACAAATGACCCTAATAGAATGGCATAAGAACATATTAGGATATTTCATAATTTTTTGGGAGATAGAGGGATTAATCATGAGGATTTGCATGCAAAATGTTTCCTTATTCTTTGGGAGAGAAGGCTTTTTATTGGTACAATCATTGACCTATTGCATTCATTCATAATTGGGTTCAACTTGAGGCTGCATTTTTGCAGAAGTTTAAGATTCCCATTAGTTCTAATGAGCTCTACATGTAATTTACTAGAGTCAAAAGAGAATTTAATGAGCCTATAGGATCATTCAACAATAGGTCCCACTGAGCATACACTAGAATTCAAGCACCTTATGATGGAAATTATTCCATTGCCCTAGATGTCTACTTCAAATCCCTTGATAGCCTTACATTCACCTTCCTTAAGTGGAGGACAAATCCCCCAATTACCTTGCTCACTATGTATATAGGGGTTGTTAAAGTTAGTACCGACTTGAGACAACACTTGTCTGGACCCCTGCCATCTCTAGGATAAGTTTCTCACCTTGGGCAAGTCCAAGTTCTTAACCAGGCTCTAACTAATTGCACGCCCATCATGAATCCCATCCCACAGTTACCTTTGATCCCTTACCCAGGCCATCCAATAAGTTATACTCACCTAATTCCCAATTATCCACAACATGGTGCCAATCAACCCCATTATTCATAGTCACAAGGTGGTTTCCCTACATATTTGCAGAACTTATAATTTTTGAAACAATTTTTTGGTTCTGGAGTAGTGTCAGGATACACTCCAAACAATGTGAATTTAGGGCCTTACAATAGTCCTAATAAAGAAAGGCTAGATGAACTAACTGAGAAAGTAAAAAAATAAATATGGAAGTAACCCACTTGAGGAACCAAAATCACCAACTCCAAGCTACTCAAAGGAGCATGCAATCAAGTCATAATAGGGACAACTGAGGACAAGGTTCTGGTCAAAACTTTGATAGAAACCAACAAGGTTGACAAGGGTTTGAAAGGAGACAACTAGCTAGGCATAATAGGCCATGGAATATTGGACCTAATAATGGAGGAGTTCCCACTCCACTGGATCAAACTTCCAATCAAGAGAAACCTCTAAGCGGTGTATAACTAGAAAAAGAAGCTTTGTCAAGATGGTGTAGACTTCACAAGACAAGTCAACACTCTGAGCTTGATTGTCCTAAATTTCAAACTATTGCTTCCATATTTCAATATGATGTTGAGAACAACTCCACTGGTCAGGAATTGGTACCCTTAAATCCCTATGATTCCCTAGTTTTGGTGTTGAATCATGCTCCTTTCCCAAGACATGAATAGAATGAACTAGAAGAGGAGTCAAGCAACTCGAGTAAGGAGGCTGAACAAGTGATCAATGGAGATGAAATCTCTCAATTATTTGAGGAGGAAACTGAGAATGATAATGGCGCCTTAGATGAAGAAGAAGCTAGTGTTGAAGAAGTACAAATGTTCCAGCAACCCACAAGAAAGTATGATTGAAGGAGTAGGCCTAACTAGAATCCACAAGTTGGAGGCCCATTTACCACACCTATTCCTCCTAGCAATTTTACCACTTCACCAGACCCACATTCTAGCAATAACCCATCCTATCCTTAGGTGCCAATGTAGTACGCTGCCAAAGGAGGACAACTCGATGTGCCAAGAGGAAGCAATGCTAATACAAAAAAAGATAAGAATATTGGTCATTCTAGAGAGACACACACTGACATGAATGCAGGAAAATTAGGTGAATATTTGACTGATGAACTCAAGAAAGTAAAGGTGAGTCTTTCTACATTTGAGTTATTAAGGGTTCCTAAAATCAGAAATTTAGTCCTAGGTTCTTTCAATTCAAGCAGAACATCATTAGGAGTAGTAGTCAATGAGGTAGTGCGCATGCCTCCTAGTTCATAAGCACCTAAGGGTCTAATTAAGGCACCACCTAGAGATAGAGGGAAGGAAAAATATAAGAACCAAGTTTCCCAACATGAAACTCAGTTGAGTTTGTTCCAGGACAAAATGGAAACCCCTCCCTTTCTGATTTTTGTTCATATCTTTGGAAAGAATTTGCACAATTGTCTATTGGATTCAAGGGCATCTACAAATGTTATGCCTTTTTCTATTTGTAGGGCTCTAGGTATTACCCCTGTAGCTTCTCACAAGGTCACCCAATTGGACAACATAGAGGTAAATATAGTAAGAGAGTTGAATATGATTCCCATGCAAGATGCCTCAGATAATAGAGTGCAATAATTACTTAATATTTAGGTGGCTAATATTCCTGACACTTATGCTTTGATCTTGGCTTAGAATTTCACCAAGGCACTAAATTGATATACATCCATGAACCACTCTCACATGTGGCTTCCCTGGAAAGGAGTCCCAAATCAAATCAAAATTGAGAGAGAACCTAGAATGAAGTATATGATCACTGACTATCAGAATAAGTCGAGTGAAATATTGGTATCCAAGCTTAGCATGGGGAATTATATCTTGGCCTCTCCTGTTTGTGATACAAAGGAATTCTTTATGATGCAAAGCTCCTCTGGTGAATCCACATTAGGAGCCAGAAAATTAGGAGTACATTTTGAACAAACAAGGGAGCTTGGTGATCAAGCAGATAGACAACTCAGCTTGCTGGATAATTTCCAAGAGTTTATCCAAAAGTGTGTGGAAGATAAAATTCAATTGGGCAGACATATGAATTTAGAAGAATCGTTGATTCCCAATTGGTGCAGAGTCCACGATTCCCCTCACTCTGAGATGGAATGTTTCTTGTGCCAAGCAGTCATGGGGTAGGTACAAATATGTATTAATCCAACCCCATCTATCAAGCTAGACATACAGAACATCCAAAGTGATCTAAAATTAAAAAACCCAAGGCCTCCTTAGTAGCCTCCAGTCAGTAGCAAGAACAAGGTTAGTTCAAAGAAACTAGGGGTTGATGATTGCTATATACTGAGATTTGATTGATCCAAATCAAAGTAGGGTGTATGGGCAATATTTGCACTGATCAACCCTGGAGGTAAAACCTACTTTTCTTCTCATAGGCTCCAATTGCAGTGCACAAATAATGTAGCTAAATATGAAGCTCTTGTTCATGGGTTGTTAATGGCCTTAAGAAAGAAAGTCAGAACCTTGCAAGTGTTTGGAGATTCTAAGTTACTTGTTAGGAAAGTAAGGAAACAATACTCATGTCATGACAGAAGGATGGCTAGTTACAGACATCGAGTATGGGATATCATTGAAGGGTTTGATGCCTTCAACATTCAGTTGATCCCTCGAGGAAAGAATCAAAATGCTGATTCTCTAGCCTAGGAAGCTAGTACGTTGTAACCATTGTCACTTTCAAGCTTGAGGATGTTTATTGTGGAACTTAATCTAGTACCCTTAATGCCTGACAATGTCACTAATCTCTAGGTATTTGAAGATGATAAACATATTCTTTATTTCATCACTAGTTGTGCTTCTTAGGTGATTGATGAGGTAGAGCCTCAAGAGGCAGACAATGAACCTAGAGGAAGTCGTTAACCTTAAAAATAACACTATCCCATGAGGTGTGGTACAGTTAGAGAGGATCTTTGATCTAGATAAGATAAAAGGTCAAGAACAAAAAGTGAAGAGGGAGTCCCTCAGTAGTCAATGTGAAACATATAATGTGGGAACCCCAGAAAATGCAAAGAATGTCTTCATTGGTAAGATGTGTACTCCAAGGGAAAGGAGAGGGATTATTTATGCATTAAATACATATCAAGATGTGATGACATGGAGTTATGATGACTTGAAGACATATCATACCTCAATCATTACACATACTATTCCCCTGAAGTCAAATGTCCAGCCATTCAGGCAAAGACAAAGACCAATTAGTTCTCTGTTGGAACCCATCATTCAGAAGGAGGTGCAAAAGCTTCTTTCAACATATATCATATTCCTAGTAAGATACTCAAAATGGGTTAAAAACTTGGTTCCAGTAAGGAAGAAAAATGGAGAAATCAGATTGTGTGTTGATTTTAGAAATCTCAATAAGGCATCAGAATAGCACAATTATCTAGTCCCTTCAATGGATGAGGTACTTCATATTGTCAACGGAGCTCAGATGATGTCTTTTCTGGATGGGTACTTTGGGTACAATCAAGTTATGGTGCAATATGAGGATAGGCACAAAACTACCTTTACTACAAAATGGGGAAATTTTGCTTACAGGAGAATGCCCTTTGGATTAATCAATGTTGGAGCTACATTCCAAAGAGAAATGGATATTTATTTCAAGGAAATAATTGGCAAGTGCATCATAATCTACATGGATTATTTGAAAGTCTTTTCCAAAAGGAGAATTGATCATATTGCAGATTTATCCATAGTATTCTAGAGGTACAGGGATTTTGGAATCTCCCTTAATCCAAAAAAATGCATCTTTGGAGTCACTAAGGGAAAGTTGTTAGTGCATGTCATCTTGGAATAATTTAATTCCATTGATGTAGAACGAGTAGAGTCTATACTGAAAATTCAACCTCCTACAAACAAAAAAGAAATGAATTCATTCTTTGGGAAAATTAACTTTGTCATAAAATTCATCACTGGATTCATAGAAATAGTAAAGCCATTGAATGCCATAATGAAACAAGAAGAAAAAGTTGAATGGAGTATAGAAGCTAGGGAGGAATTTGCAAAGATCAAGAGAGCTATTGTTGAAGCTCCAGTATTGATAAGTCTAGATTATGCTAGACCCTTTATATATATACTCATTTTCTTCTCAACATTCCTATGATGGCATGCTGACCCAGAAATTTGACCAAGGGAATGAGCATCCCATAGATTTTATGAGTACTCCTCTAAAGGATGCTAAACTGAGGTTTCACAATGTGTAAAAACAAGCCTATACCTTGGTCTGAGTAGTAAATAAATTTGGGCACTATATCTTGAGAAATAAGGTCGCTCCCATAGTGCATGATCTCGTAGTTAAGTTGTTGCTGATGTAGAATTAATTAGGAGAACACGAAGCCAAGTGGGTGACCATGTTGCAAAAGTATGATATTGAGATCCAGCCCATGAAATTTGTGAGGGGGCAAGGACTAACACAAATGATGGCTGAGATGGGTCCTGACCTCACAACTCAACAATATCACCTCCAAGAAGTGTCTCCAAGAAGCTAGTATGATGAAATTATCTACTATTTTTTGAATCAGTAGTGACCTAAACACCTTAATGTAGTACAAAGGAGAGCTCTAGGTTTGGAGAGTGGAATTTTTATGATGAAGGGAGCTATTTTATACAAGGAAAATCATGAGGGGGTGTATTTGACGTGCTTAGGAAAGGAAGAAGTTTTGAGTGTAATGACTAAATTTCATGATAGATATGGCACGAGCCATGGATCAACACCTTCTACTACAAACCAAATCCCAATGGCAGGATATTATTGGCTCACCTTGTTCAAAGAGACACATAACCATGTTAGGACCTACCATATATGTTAGACCGTGACAAGTAGGGAGAAGCATTTGACCCTTCCACTTTAGCTTGTTATAGAGGTAAAACCATTTGCACAATGGAGAATGGACTTCATAGGTCTGATCAATCCACCTTAATATGTGGGCCACATGTATATTCTTCCTATAACTGATTACTTTACTAGATGGACTAAGACTCTTGCTTGCAAATAATGCACCTCTGAAGTGGTAATCAATTTCATGGAGTCAGGTACTATTAATCCGTTTGGTTGTCCATTAGTTGTAGTTTGTGATAATGGTCTTACATTTGCATCATTGAAGTTTTTTGATTGGGCTTATGATCATCGAATTGTTGTGAAATTTGCATCTAATTACTACCCACAAGGTAATCGTTTGGCCGAGTCTTCTAATAAGAACATTTTGACAGTGATCTAAAAGCTATTAGAGAAAAACCCCAGGGATTGGCACACCCAGCTTAGAGTTTCTCTTTGGGCAGATCGTACCAGACACAGAACATAACTAGGAACCTCTCCTTATCACTTAGTGTATGGATTGGAACCTATATTTCCCATCCTACTGAAGATCCCTACCTTTCAATTTATGAATGAATATTATAATGGAGAGGATAAACGTGAAGCCCGCTTGATTAAACTACTACACCTTGAAGAGAGAAGAGATGAAGCCCTAGAAAACTTTGCCAAACATTAGGTTATAGTAAAGAGATGGTTTGATAGGAGAGCCAAGGTGAAAGATTTTAGAATCTACAACTTGGTTCTCTACTAGGAAAAAGCACATGACTAAAAAGGGGAGCATGGAAAATTTGAAAAACTTTTGCTCGACCCTTATCAGATTGTAGAGATTCTGGGAGATAATGCTTTTCGTTTGAAAACCCTCGCCGGAGGAGATATCCCACTGCCTGTCAATGGGTACTATTTGAAGCATTATTTTTAGTACTGAGCTATTTACAACTCTTTCCTTGTACATAGGTAGATTAGGTTCCCTTTTTGTTGTTTTGTTTTGACTAGTTTAGGATTTCCTTTGTTTTTTTGCTCCTTTTCTACTTTTGGTTTGGGTTGGTTTGCTTTGGTTGGTTTTTCTTTCTACTCAGCTCTTTCTTTGGGTTTTCTTGCTTTCCTCTAGGCTCGTTGCATCTGTATGACTGGCTACTTGTCTGGGATTCTTTGGGGATTAATTTTACAAACTCTAATCATCTTTTTAGAGTCACTTAATTTGGTGGAATTCCTCCATCTGATGTTGCATGTACTGGGAATTAGAGTCACTTGATTTAGTCAAATTCTGGAATATATTTGGGTCTTATATTTTCACACAAATCTTAAGAATTCCAAGGTTACATATGGTATTTATGAGGTCTGATTGGGTGAAAAATATTATATTCTACTCCAGTGTTGTTGTGGTTCTCATCCCTGAGTGTAGGCTTCATTGCCTGCAAGGTTAAAAGAAAAGCTTAAAATAATCTCAAAGAGAATATCAAAAGAAAAGAAAAGGAAAATATTGAAAATCAAAAGAAATATTCACTTTATCAGGGGTATCCTAGTATCTCTACTGGGGCTAGAGACACCTAGTTGGTAGTAGAGCTATGTTAGGGAGGGTCATAGTGATAACCTCGTCGGGGCTATGGACGCCTATCTGGCAGCGAGCCTCTATCTAGGTTACTTTTGGAGTTATAATCCTTATGTAGCCCTATTAGACTAAGTTTGGTCCCTGTTGAAACTAAGGAAAGGGAAATGAATACATACACACACACTTTGACCTTGGTACATGAAATATTTTCTTGTTTTTGATTTTTGAGACCTTTTCCATTGGTAACCTAATGCTTGGTCTGCAAAATCATAGATTTAGAGTTCTAAATTCCAGTTTGTCATCAAAATGCTCTGGAGCATTCCCCATCGGAGTCACCATTTTTTGTGTAGTTTTTCACACATGCCCCACTGAAAGTAGGGACCCTCTTTTGCCTACCCTTTTGGCCCTTTTCTATGGCCTTGCCCCTTTTTGAGCTTATCTTTGAAAATATTGGGGTTTTAGTCTTTTGTGCTTGTCTTGGTTATGGGTGCCTTTGTGTTGAGTTCCTAGTGGTTTTTGGGGTCTACAGATGTCCTCTCTAGGGGTGGGTTCCCTTTGCATTTTTTTTCCCTTTCTTTTTTTGTTTGGGTCTTCGGAGTTGTTATTTTTCTCCTAAGGCCTTGTTTCTTTTGTTCTATCGGGGGCGGAACTGGGATAAAAACTGAACTCTAAACCTTAAAAAATTTCATGGTCTAGTTCTTGTTCCCATTTTGGCTTTGCTACCCTCCTTGTTTTCTTCATTGTTTTTATTTTATGCAGCCTTCAGGTTGGTTTTCTCCCTTGGGTTTTCCTTGGTGCGCCTTTTATTTCATTTTTCGGAGGTGAAATCAAGGTGGAATTGAAATATGAACCTTATAAATGTTCATGGTCTGATTCCAGTTCCTGTTTCAGGTCCACTTCCCGCCTCTGTATCTTTGTCATTTCAATGTGTTCTGCTTTTGGGTTGGTTTCTTCTCCTTGGGTGTACTTTGGTCTTCCTTTCCTTTGTCAAAACTGGAACCAAGGTGTGATCTAAATTCAAGACTTTGCGAAGAGTTTCATCTATTTTTGGTTCCGCTTCCATCGGGTTTGGCTCCACCTCTGCCTAGTTTGTCTTCTTTCCTATTTTAGTCTTGGCTCCGCCTCCCTCTATTTTTGGTTCTACCTCTATCTGGTTTGGCTTTGCCTCTTCCTATTTCATCTTCATTCTTGTTTTGGTCTTGGCTCTGCCTCCATCTATTTTTGGTTCCGCCTCCACCTGTTTTGTCTCCGTTCCTGTTTTTCTTTTGTTTCCATTTCCACTTGGGTTTTCACATGGTTTTCTTACCTTAGGAACTCTGATGGATCGATTTGGATTTTGATGATGTATTGAGCATTAATTACGACCCTTTTGAATGTAGATTAGATCAAGTTGAAGGTTACTAGAGGGGTAGAAGGAAGGATGGGCATACTTTGAAGATTTTGGAAAGATCTACAGGGTGTAGTCAAGTACATATTATGGCCGTGGATAGGAAAAAACCATCCACACTTGCAAGGTTGGTGCATTTGATGGTCATTGATCTGAGGTGAGCATGATGTGGAAGGCTCAGGATTGGTAAGACTCGATCTGAGTTGTCTTTTTCCTAGCTCGGGTTTGATGGGTGGCTCGTATTTGAACTGGCATTACATGTGCATTGTCGTTCTTCTATTCACGTGGGTGAGGCATTAATGGTGGATGAGACATGTGGGTTCATGCTGCCTGAATTGGGATTTGCAGAGTCCATGGTTGATTTGACAAGGGCACCTCATGCATTCAATGGAGGGCAGTGATTTATTGTTGGTTGTCTAGATCAATTTGGTTGGTGGTCGACCTTCTTTGTAACCCTAGCTCTGGCTCATGCAAGCAAGATTTCTATAAGTATGGCCTTTGGCCTCATTTGTAAGGGTTGGTTAATTAGGTTGTTAGAAAGTTAGAAGGGTTAAATAGTTAGTTAATTTGTTAGAATTAGAGTAGAAGGTTAGAGTTAGAAGTTAGTCATATTTCAAGCAAATGTTGTAACACATAACATCTGAATTGTTGTAATTACTGGTGATTCAATGCAAGTGAATACATTGTGTTATTAGTGGTTCCTTCTTTGAATTGATTTGTCTTGCATGGTTCTTTTTCTATCTTTGAAATTGCTTGGAGATATCTGAATGCATTCAGATTAGAGTTAAATAATTTAGTGGTGTTTGTGATTTAATGCTTGGAGTGTTGTAGCGATCTTTAGTTCATACATTGGGAAACTTCTTGATTATGGGATTGTTGTGCAAGGTCAACCTATACCTGATACTTGTGTGCTTAGTTCAATTATAGGCATTCATCTAGTTCCATTGAATGAATGTTTATAATCTAAAAATATTTAATACCTTAGAACATTGCACTATTTCTATGGGATTGCAAGTATAGCCTGAGATGAAAAAAAATCAATTTTGAGGGATTGGTTCATTCCAAGTATTTCATTATTAGTGTTGTTGGTTTTAGGAGTAACTTTAATCTTATAGTTTGTAAAACCCTCATCTTTTTTATTTCTTTGAACTTCAGTTGGAACTAGGAATCTAAGTATCATTCTACTATAAAACTTGATAAGTTTAGAGCTTCCAAATTTTTTTTTGTAATGTCCCTTTGTGATTACCAAAATTTTCACATTTATCACTGAGTGGATTTGTTGCATTGTCATGACCTAACAACCAAGAGACCTTGGGGTTATCTCTTTCCTCATAGAGATCAACCTTTTAAGAGAGATAGGATATTTTATGTTTTTTTTGAGTTTTTTCTGTGCATAAAACACCCATCAACAAGTTAAAAATCTTTAGATGGATTTAATCTGAATGAAACTATCAGATAGTGTGTCTTCCTTGGGAAATAAGCCTTTTTGTATTTGAGCAATGAGTTCTAGGCAGTGTACCTGAATGCATGTGCATTCCCCATTTGCTATAATTTTAATAGAGTATAAACTTGTGGATTAAACTTCACCGTGGTTTTTCCCCTAACAAGGTTTCCACAAAAAAATCTTGGTGTTATGTGTGTTTCTGATGTAGTGAAAAAAAATTCTTTCATGTTTAATTATCAGATCTGAGAATAATTTTAAATTTTTTTGACTACTGATTCACCCCCCCTCTTAGTTGTCTGCCCTTGTGTTGCCAAAAATTGGTATTAGAACTTGTGTGAGAAAGGTAATGGATATCTTTTTCATTGATATCAAAGGGGGAGAAGATTCATGTGTAAAACTGTGAATTATCTGGAGAGAAGAGTTAAAACCTAAGGGAAAGAAAGTGCTAAGAGAAAGTTGTGTTGATGGTATTTTTCACAGCATGTTTTTTCATAAATGCCAAAGGGGGAGATTGTTGGATGTTTCTGATATGTAGTTTTCACTGATGTCAACACTATTAGAATTGATGTCTTTAAGGTTGTATATGTTGAGGATATTGAGAAAATCGTAATAAAATAAGTTGTAGGTTGTTGATGAAGTAGTGAAGTTCAGCATGATGGCTATTTCAATATGTTGATGGTCAAAAGTTGTGGATTAAAGGGTTTTTTTTCAATCCTATCTAGTTTATCCACTGAAAAATTCAAAGGATCAGATGAAGATTTGATTGAGTTATGAGTTTATGTGTTCCGATAATTTTTCTGTGTTTGAAGTTGGTGTTCCTAAAAGAAGATGATGTGATTCTAGTAATCTGATTTGTTGTGAATGCTTCTATGGTGTTTCATGATTCTTGTGGATGTTTCTAAATCATTTATAATTGATCAGTGTGCTCGCGATTGAAGATTTTCTCTTGCATTTTCATTTTTTTCATGTTCATGGCCGATAGAGTGATTGTAGCATGTTGTGGATCTTTGAGTATTAATTTTTGAACGTGTTTCATGTTTGAGGATGTTGTTATGGGTCCCTACTATGTTGTGGATGACTTTAGTTGATTCACATTGATAATAAATTATGTTTTGGGATGAAAGTGTGTATTCATTTTATATTTTGTTGAAGCCAACATGTAGGTTATGTTATTATTGGTTGTGGATATATATGACTGATTGTTTTATCATTTGTGATATTTTATGTGATGCAAAGTATATGCAAGAAGCGAAGTGTACAAAGTGTGAGTTCTATTTGCAAATAAAGTTTAAATCATTCAAAGGAAGATGTTAAGCGTGAAGAAGAGTGAGAAGAGTTTATTTGCTTAACTAGAACTGTAATCAGGCATTAGCAGATGCTATTTTCTCAATTTAAAATATTTAGATGGATTTAATCTGAACGAAACTATAAGACAATTTGTCTTCCTTGGGTAGTAAGCCTTTTTGTATTTTCGTAGTGAGCTCTGTGGTTTTTCCCCTAACAGGTTTTCCACGCAAAAATCTTGGTGTTATGTGTGTTTCTGATGTGGTGATGGTTTTTTCTTTCATGTTTAATTACTAGATTTGAGAATAAGTTTAAATTTTTATGACAACTGATTCCTCCCCCTCTCAGTTGTCTGCCTTTGTGTTTCCAACAATAGGGTTTAAGGGTTTAGGGTTTACGGTTTAAGGGTAGAGGGTAGAGGGTTGAGGGTAGAGAGTAGAGGGTAGAGAGAGAGGGTTATGGGTTTAGGGTTGAGGGTAGAGGGTTAAGGGTAGAATATTTATGGGTTTAGGGTTTAAGGGTTAAGGGTAGAGGGTTTAGGGATTATGGTTTAGGGATTATGGTAGATATTTTAGTTGGGTTTAAAAGGGTTTAAAGGTTGAGGGTTTAGGGTTGAGGGTTTAGGATTTTGGGTTGATGGTTGAAGGGTTGAGGGATTAGGGTAGAGAGTTTAGCTGGGTTTAAGGGTTGAGGGTATAGGGTTGAGGGATTAGGGTTGAGGGTAGAGGGTATTGGGTTGAGGGTAGAGGATAGAGGGTATTGTGTTGAGGGTAGAGGGTAGAGGGTTTTGGTCTCCCATCCCTCTCTTTGCCACTCCCTCTCTCAAGTGTTCCCCCTACCCTAACTGAGTAACTATCTCTCCCTCTCAAGTCTCTCTCTCTCTTAGGTCTCACTCCCTCCCACACTACCTAGAATAGTATGTCTCACTCTAATCCCCTCTCTCACACTTCCTCTCTGTCAAGTCTCATGTGCCTCCCACTCTACGTAGAAAAATCTATTTCACTCCAACCCCCTCTCCAACACTCCCTCTCACCCCCTTTTGGTATCTTTGTATCTTTTGGTCTTATCCCTCCCAAACCCCTCTTTTTTGTTAGGTATTTCCCCCCACCCTAACTAGATAACTCTCTATCCCTCTCAAGTCTTTATCACTCTCAGGTCTCACTCCCTACCAAAATACCTAGACTATGTTGTGCATGTTGCACACACACCCCGTTTGGAACAAGGACCCTCTCTTTCCTCTTTTTCTTGTTGGGTCCTTTCACTTTGCCTTGTTTTGCATGCCTATTTTTGAATCCTTAAAGGTCAAACACATTCTCAAAAGTCACATCTTAAGTTTGACCAAATTTTTTCTCCTTGGAAAAATGCTAAATTTTAAGCCATTCTGAGTTTTTCTTGTCTGTCAACCTTTCTGGCATCCATGGTTCCTCCCGAGCCCAGACCCTCGGGTTTTCATTCCAATTTTTCCATTTCGAATGACAACTGTGTGAAGTATTTCTAGCCCTCCGGGTCTGACTCACTGAGATTCCCTTCCTGGGTTTCTCTTTAGACTTTTCCATTCCAAATGGCCACCAGCTTCCATCTTTCCGGACACCGGACCCTAGAGCTCTCGTCGTTATTTTCATATCACATGGAAAAAATTTGAACGACTGGTTGTGGCTCGACATCTTTCGAGCCACCAGACCCTAGTCCTCAGGCTGCCATCCCAGAATTTGAACTCAACTACCCCACTAGCTATTGTACTGGGCATTTAATTAGACATTAATGGTGGTGTGGGTTATATAAATGATTTTTTCAACTATCTTATTCACATGAAAGATGTGATTGAAACAGACAACACCACCCCAACAATTTCTGCCACTGCGCTTGAACCTTTGCTTCGTTGTTCCTCGTGAATTCAATAGAATTGTTCTTCGGGGTCTCAAGGTATGTTCACTGTCCACGTGCCTTGTATTTTTTCCTCAAAATCCTAGTATAAATCAAGTAAAAACTTAAAATGAACCTGAAACCTGGTAGAATGGTACCTTAGCCTAAAAACCCACAAGCTCAAAATTGAAAAGATTCATCGTTTCACGGATGAAATTCGAAACCGGAGCTTCACCTCTCTATTGTTGCTCTTCAGAATAGTTGACAAAGCCACTTAGGCCTAGATCTTCCAATGGTCGTTCGGGCACAAATTCAAACTTAGAAAAATGACAGTGTCCACCTCACCCCTGGGTGTCGACCTCCAGAATTCCCTTCCTAGATTTACGTTGTGCCTCTGCCATTCCAAATGGTCTTCCTCGAGTAGCTTCTTGACCCTCAGACACTAGGTGTGTTAATTCCATCTCAAAACATGTGAGGAAAACCTAACGTCCAAGCTTTCCCCAGACCCCGACCTCCGAAAATCCGTGTTGCTTTCGCCATTCTGAATGGCTGCCCTGAGACGTCTTTCCGACTCCTAGACCCCGATCACCATTTTGTTGAGTGTAGATCTAAACAATAAACAAAACATCCAAACGCTATCCGAACTCCAGACTCCAAAAGTCCCTCTCTAGGATTTCGTTCTGGTTTCGCCATTCCAAATGGTTGAACCTGACCATCTTTTCTGGCCCTCGGGCCCCGACCTTCAGTTCACCACCAGGCCTTTCCTGAACAAAGAATTCATCTCCGATGATTACCCTTTAGACTTCCATCCCCAGATTGCTGCCTATATTTCGCTATTTTACATGGCTATCCCATGACAACTTCCTGACTCTAGCAACCCAAACTCCAGGGCCCGACTCTCGTAGTGTCATCTTCTTTATGTTGTTCCAAATAGCATTCCTACAGCTAAAACCTGAACACCTAAATGGGGGCTCAAATGGACTCCAAATTGAAAATAAACTTTGACCCACTTCCTAAAATTTGGTCTTCTTTCATTCCCAACCTGTGTCTGACCAGATCCAAGACCGAAAAGGAAATTAGGAGTTCAATGCCTCGTTTTCCCTTCCAAACGACATTCTTCCAAGGGAATTTCGGCCCTAGGAACCCGGGTTACCTGTCTTGCTTCCTAACGATGTTATTAAGTGTTAGAAGTTTATCAAATATGAATGATGATTGTGGATCTAACCTTGTTTGTTCAGGGATTTTCTAGAGGCCACTTTTCCATGATAATGTTAATAATTCACATCTCTTTGTGGATGATTTATGGAATCCGGTGCAGAAGCCTCTGGTGCTACCAAGGAAAACAGGAAAGGAATTGCCAAGGCACCTCGAGGCAAGGAGGCCAATGGAGATTGTGCTTGGTACCTCAAGCTGATGATAGGGTATGAGCTCCATGCTATTGAAATCAATCCAGAGAGCATAAAGCCTCATTTCCTTAAGAACATGGAAGATGGGATGTTAGCTCAGGTTACCACCGATTTCATGAGCTTTGTTGCTCAAGCCTTCACCTAGTCTGAGCTTTTCAGAAGTAAGTCTTCTAATTATGATGACAACTAGAAGAAGCTCGTAATCAACTCCCAAGAATGGAGTTACCAGGTGCTACAATCTGACATCATGGAGGTGGAAAAGCTTCAACCAATGATCCTAAGCTTCATGGAGTATGCAACTTTAAAGAAATAGCAGGGCAGCCTTGTCATCAATGAGGAATTCTTAAAAGAGTAGTTGCAACAAAGGGGAAACAACAAAAAGATAAAACTGCTAGAGTGCAACCACTAGAAGATGAAACAGGGAAGAGGACAAAAGATGTTTTAAAAATGTAATATATTTGGGGGTAGGTGAAACCCTAGTGTAAAGTGAATCTTGGCCACACAATAGAATTGAATCTTGGCCACTCATTTTTCTTTTTGAAAACTATAAATAGAGGTCCCCTCCTCTCATTTTAAGGCGAGTTGAGTTATTGAAAATGCATGTTGTAGAAATTTTAGTAGAAATAAATTGACTTGGTGTATTTCTGGATTTCTTCCTGTATTGCATGATTCTTCTCCCATTAGTTAAATTTCTAGTTTAAGGTTATTTTACTATTCTAGTTTCCTTTATCTGAATTTGGTGGATTTAGTATGTTGTCTTTGGTTATGAAGTTTCCTATTGTGTGTATGCTTTCCTTGTCCATACTTTTAGTCATTTGTTGATAATAGGTGACTGTACAAAGTTAGCCTGGACTATAATCTCATAGTTGCTCTTTAAACTTTGTCTTTGTTGAAATTTACATGATGAATGAATGATGAATCATTTGTAGTCCTTAGAAGATAGCATAGATTTCATGACATTGTGAGAATTCTGATTAAGTGAAATCCTATATTAAGGAAACTATCCATAGCAGGATCCTCCATGATCACTATTCATCAATAGTTGTAGGTCCAGGAACCTTCCTTCTTCCCTGCTCCCTTTTAAGTTTTTTTTAGAAACAACCTATTTTAATGTTCATTTCACATTGTAAAGCCAAATTTGATGAAACAATGGACTTCACGACTGTTGTTTGAATATGCAACAAAGTGTAGTAATTTCCTACCCAAAGAACTCAATTCATAGACCTGATTCTCCTATGGCTTTAACTTCTGTAAGACTTCCTTGTGATTCTAGAAAATCATATCAATCAAGTGATATATTCCAAGCATCATCATGACCTAACATCCGAGAGACCTTGGGATAGTGTTCTGCAATTTGATTTTGGAAGATTGTCTCTAAAGAGAGGTAATGCACCTATGTATTACCTGTGTTGTGAAGTGCATAAAAACACCATCAACAAACTAATCTCTCTAACTCCTATCTCGTATCTCTCTCTATCTCAAGTCTCACTCCCTTCCTCTCTATATTTGGAAAACATTTCAAAGCAACACATTTGACACTCTCCAAATTTGGTGAGTGCCAAATGTTGTTTTACCTTGAAACAGTAAAATAGGGGTCGACCCCATGATTTAGGCCTAAATGCTTCTACACTTGTTTGGTTCAACCCTTTATTTGACTCGAAAAAACCTTTTTTATGTAATGACTCCCTATTGTACAAATCTATGCTTGATTCATCACCTCTTTACCACCAATTTGCATGCTAGACAATGTAGAAGAAGACATTTTGAAGTTTCAAAATCATTTCACATTATCTTAGGTAATATATTCATTTTGGTAATATTGAAATGTTTATATTTAGTATATTTGATTTTTTTTGACAATATAAACTAAATTCCTTCCATAATTTTATTAATCATAACAATTGGACATAGAATTCAATATTGAATTATATGGTAGCTGCATAAAATAATTTATTTTTTATGAGTTTAAAGAAAACAATGAAAAAGATGGCATAATAGTGATGAATTCATGTTTAAAGTTATATCAAAAACATCAAATTAACAAAAAAATTCTTATGAATTCTATTTGCATTGCTTATAGTAGTCCATTTCCAACATGGCTAGTGGAATTCACTCTATTTCATTTTAGGTAGATGTTTATATTGAGTTTTTTTGTTTTTCTTTGACAATTTATAGACCATTCATTTGATGATTTTATTACTCTTCATTGTTACACATAGAATTCAACATTAAATAAGATGGATGCTGCATGTAAAAGTTTAATATTTAGGAGCTTGAAGATAAAAAATGGAAAACATGACATAATAGATATAAATTCATTATTACTGATGGTTATATGAAAACTTTTATTTTCAACTAATTTGGAAAACCTAAGAGCTTTCATCAATATTTTTGATAAGGAAAAGAAGGTTTTGAAAGGACCCCCAAACCCTTTATAATGGAGAAAAGCTATAAGAAAGACTAAACCAATAAAGCTTGCAACCCAAAAAACTAAAACGCTTACAAAAAAATTTAACCATGAAACCCATCAACAACCCTAAAGAAAAACATCAACAACAAGGTTGAGCAAAAGAAATAGCAAAGCTACAACATTTTTTCTAGAACATCCTTGAGCTCCTCAAATGAAATAGCAGCCCACTTCTTAGTCTTGCTCCTCATTCTCAAACATGGGCCAACATCCACAACCTTCTCCATAGCTAGACTAGTATCCTCATTCTTCTCCACTAGATTTGAGTGATTCACATCCTCCATGGCCTTTTCAATATCACCCAACTCTATGGATTTACCAACCCATTTCAAGGCTTTCTCATTTAGAATAAAGAGGCCCTTAGCAGTCGAATTCAAGGAATTACTGCTAATGTTAACCATAGTCTTCAGATCATTAGACAACTTACTAATTTTTTCCTCAATGTTAGAAAATCTCTCCTCAAAAGTCTTGGACTACCAATTCCAGGGATGTAATCCTCTCATGATGAGTATTACGAAGATGGTCAACATCCACAACTATTTTATCAAGCATACCATTCATTATTTTAACCTCGCCTTTAATTAACCATTACTTTTGGTTACTATTCTCCAATGCCACACAAACATCTTGCCAATTCTTAAGCTGGAAATTGATCTCCTTAACTTTTGAGAAAAGCCATTTTACTATTGAAAACAAATTGTGAGTTTTGTCCTTTTCCATCCTATAAAACATGCCCATATTAACCTCATCCAAATTTATAGGTGGCACAACTTGAGAACCAACATTCTCTAGAGGGTCCTCTCAAGCATCCTCTATATCCTCTATTTCTTCCTCAACAATGAAATCCTCCACTTCAATCACCTACACTTTAACCTGACACTTATCTGACATATTTGCCAAGTCTGCTAGAATTTCTAGCTACTCCACCTTCGCAACACTCACTTTAACCTGCTTAATGCCAATAGCAGAGTTTAGAGTAACCTGGTTAGGGTCAACCCCCTTTGAACACACCAAACCCTCATTCCCCTAAACATTAACCTCGATAGGCCACATAGACCTTGGGAGTCCTTTATCAATTCCATGACTATCCTCCAAAGTAGGGGAAAAATCCAAATCACCCACCTTACAGGCACTCGAGGTATGTTTAACATCAGAAACAAGGGACTCATCCACAACTTTAGACACCTCCACCTTTTTCTTGATATAAATATTATGTTTCTTGGGGCATTTTTTCTTCCCATTCGCACTCTTCTTCTCAGACATCACCATAGATTACTTCAATTCATTATCTATTTCATAGCCCTTGGACTAGGATTCAAAAGCCTCAAAGCCCTCCAAAAACTCACTATCCTCCTCTAACATCTTCTCAAAAGAAGAATCCTCATCCTCATAATTCCTTTCCCATTTCGCTACTGAATCACTAGTCTTGTTGGTGTTGCAAATCAACAATTCAAATGAATCCTAAGTACTAGCCGATTTCTTCTATTCAGATTCACTGATGGATTTGGCCAACTGATAGGAAATGGAATTGACACACACTTCCCTTACACTTTATGCTCTGTAAGACTTATAGGGTAACCCTTTAGCATCATCTAAAAATCTAGATACACAATAACCATGATATTGCTTAAAAAAAAATACTCTCACAAAATTATGCTAAGAAACCTAAAATACCATTCAACATTGGCTAAGAAACTGAATGAATTTCATTAACCAACATAGAGAACATGGAAAACACATAACCAAGAATACACAATTGAAATAGTTTTTGATTTAATAATTTGGGACCAAACTGAAAATAATAGAAGCATGAAGATTGGCCAGTGCCAAAAAGAGGGCTATAGAGTCACATAAGTAGAATCTCATCCTGTAATGTTGAACAAGTGCAAAAGATATTTTGCAATTGTTATCAAATTATGACAACAAGACCACAAAGCTTTATCTGGTAATCATTCTTTACAAATCCACCCGAAACACAACACTCATGTCACATTTGTTGAAGCAATTACACTATCCCCTGAATAATAGGCAATAACAAGTTCAACTGACACTTATTAAAGAAATTACATTATTCACAGAACATAAGGCAACAACTATTGCAACTCAAATGCAGAAAATGTGCATGAAAAAACTTAGATAATTTTCATTATTGAATTCAAAAGAGCACTACATCTCAACAATGGAGACAATTATCAGATAAAATATAAACATGAAAGTATAATTCCTAACACACACTTCAAATTTAATGACTTAGTTACAATTCTCCCTAGCTTTACAGTTCTACCCAGAGCTTCTACCTGACTTGTAGAGCTTTCAAAAATTTGGAACCCCATCCAATGAGAAAATAATGAGAATAAAAGGAAAACAGAAGAAACCCTAAAGTTAATCCATTGATGACACATGTCAACATCATTCTTCAATCTGGAAAAGCTTCTCTCATCTCTCCTCCTACAAAAAAATTTTTTCCTCAAATTTTGCCTTTGTCTCAAGTTGTTAAGCAACTGAAAATTTGCCCATGTGGAGAATTTTTAACATTTTATCAGTTGTGTAAAAAATGCCTCTACTTGCTATGAGAGATTTATATTTTCCAGTGAAAACATTCATCTTTACCCTTCTCTACTACAAGTGCACTATATTATTTTATTTAGTAGCAAAATTTTTGCCTTTTTATCATAAAGTAAATATATTTTCACTTTACTCATACCCCCATGCACTTATTTCACCTGGGCTTTAAAATATTTTCTCGCACCATTTATCTCTTCCATATTTAATAAAAAATGTTTATTATAAAGGATGAAAACCTCATTCTCATAGCCTTCAATTTTCTGAGGCCCACACACCTCCACGTGTTGTATCCACTTCACATTTTATACATAAAATGTGTGCTTATAAAAATTACTTGGGCCTTTCCTGGAACATTACCCGTGCTTGAAAACCCTTACTGGGTCCGCCAACCACATGGCAAAATCTTGCCAACCTCATAGAATCCTTGTTGGTGTCAGCCATAGCCCCATGGGATCTTTGATCAATGGTGAGGATTTGCTACACTTCCATAATTTTTTTCTACAATTGATCACATATGTTGCCCTAACTTTCCTCTCTGCTCGGCGTTCTATGTAACTTCCTCTAATTTTGCAACTCCTCTTCAGCAGTGGGTACACAGGCAGATGATATGGTGATCAACATACGATGGTGTCTTATTCTCCCCATCAAATCTATGTGTGAAATCTTGCTCAAATTAATGGTGCATCAATTTTTTCACTTTCAAACTCTCTCAAGGTGCATTTCCTTTTATTATGGATTCCCTAATTCTTTTCTATGTGACTTTCAATATTTCATCTATTTCGAGGCAATCTTTGTTGTTGATCCCATGACTTCCTCTACCTTTGAAGTCCTAGATGGAATCCTCCTTTCATTATAAGAAGCATGGGATTTGTATGCACACTGAATCATGTCACAAAATTTTTAGGGCACCCAACGAATTGTGTAAATAATATTCCAATGCAATATCAAGTTGATCCCATTCAAGAGGTTTGATGGTCACTCCAAATAAAAAGAAAATTAATGGTCATCAATCTCCTCCACTCATCTCCACATTTTCAAATTCTGACAACCAATCTAAAAATACCATCTTCATATGTGACATAGCCTCCTCATTTGCATACATATGTCGGATCCCTTTAACAACACTCACATTCAAAACACTATTTGAATTATAGTGTTCAATGCCAGCTAATAATACATTTTCTTCACATTCTGCATTTAAAACTTCATTGGCAACCCTTTACTTCCACAGTTTTGTAGAGCATGTCGGGTCCCCATGCGGACCTAGCTAAAAAAAAATCCTTTTCAGAAAAATTTTATGCTCAAATTGTCTTGAGACAACTTCTGAATGCTCTAGAAGTGAAAACATAAGCTGGGTTAACAATAAAATCTGCTTTCTAAAACATTTGAAAAATGAGCAAAACTAGGAAAGTTGGCTCTAAAATTGACCTGGGAAACTAGTCAAACGGCCTCATGGAGTCACAAAAACTTGCAGGCATGTAGAATTATGACCCAAGAATGGGGTACAAAAGATGGTTTGTAAAAGGAATCCTGAGGTGGAAGATGTTAATCCACGATGTTACTCAGTTGAACTTTTTTGCATCTGCACTCATTCGGAAATAATTAAAACTTAGGAAATCACCTCGTTGAAAAAATAGCAAATCAAGTTCTGGGAGGCTTCCATTGGACATAGTAGATAATTTTGGTATAGGGAGCACATGTGCAAGAGGAATTAGCTTGAATAATATCCCATAAACAGATATTTATGGTCAAAGTTGACCTCCGTGAAATATTTTTGAAAATGAAAGTGCAAAAACTAAAGAAATTGCATTTGTTTTTTATTTGTTAAAAATAGTAAATCAGCTCATGAATCTCTAAAACCTAACATACAATCTCGTCTTGGTATGGATAATGTAGAGAAATAATAATTTTTATGTGATAGTCAATCGGTTTGCAAAATACAAGCTCAAATAGGAGGCACCTTTGCAAAATTGATAGTTTGCAAATAGCAGAAAAGTGCCAAAGCCCTCCAGCTTCACTTTTCAAAACCATGTGAAATTTTTTCATGGGAAGCTAAAAATTGACATACTTTCTCACATAGGACACATGAGTGAGCTTGCAAATGGGTTTTGCATGAAAATCAACAGGCTTCAAAATATGACCCTCCAAATTGGGTCAGTTAGGCAGATTCATCAGGTGCACTTTTAAAAGTGCAGAGACAATTTTTTTGAATTGGACAGTTCAAATTTGCAAAATTTGAGTGTGCCATGAAGTCTCATAGCCAAAAAAATTTGCACCCTTTTTATGGGCCAGAGTCATAGGAAAAATAGGGACCAACTTCAAATTTAGGTGTTCAAACATAAGAATCATAAGGCCTTCATGGAGAATAGCCTTCTTGGGGTTCTTCTGATGATACTCAATACTATTCTCCATCGAGAACATGAGATAAAAAGGAAAGGAAACTAGAGAATTGTGGAAAAAATGATTCAAAAGAAGGAAATGATATCCATAAATTATAGAAAACCTACCCTCCAAGGTGAAGTAATATATAATGGCTAGAGCAATATCCCTCCAAAGCGGCTTAAAATAATTGCGAGCATGCCCACCACTACCAACTGAATTGAGCTTCTTCTTCTCATCATATTTAAAGAAATTAGCAAGGTATTTCTTAGCCACACCTCTATCTCTATAAAATTTCCTTCTAGTGGAAGGGATAATTTTCACCTCAACAACAAAATCCTCATTAATATTAAAATCCACACCTTTGTATCATAGAATCCTACTACTCCACCCTTTAACAAAAACCTCTGTCACTTGAGGGTGCACACCTTGGAGCTTTAGAAAATAGGTGCTTACCCCACCCTTTTCTAGGTGCTCCCACACAAGAGCTCAAATCCATTCTACAACAAGCTCCTCCCATGGTGACATGCAATAAACAACACTCCACCATCACCTTAATTTTCTGCAAAGATAGAATTAGGTATACTAACCAAAAAACAATGTAAATGAGACCCACAAAGCATGTGAGCCTATTATACAAAGTACTACCAAACCAATGCAACAAGACCATAATTTCATGGATATCAAAAAGGAAATTATGAGGAGAGCAGGTCCAAGAATCTACATGTAAAAACCAACTTAGAACGAAATAAAAGAGCCTTTTCCCCAAGTTTACCACCTTAATGACATGACAGATGGTAATTATTGGAAATGATCTTAAGGTTAAGTGGAAAGGATTCATAATCATCCTAATTATTTCAAGCCACCACTCCCAAATTAGGTAACCCATCATCCAATGAGTTAGCTTCCCTAAACACATGCAAAATTCTAATCTCATAAAATGAATTGATGATGGATATAAAATCATTAATAAGATAGGCAATCAACCAAGATGATGGGCTATTCAGTATAAGACACTTAATAATGTTAAGAGAATCCCCTACAAGCCAAATTTTGGAGACCCCAATTTTTTTTGCAAAAATGAGGGCATGATAGGTTGTTGCAACCTCTACAAAGTGGTTTGTCTAGGTTCCCAAAGGGAGCACCACCATAGAGACAAACCTACCATTCTCATCACATAACACTCCCCCACAACCAACAGGTCCCAAATTTCCCTTAGAAGCCTCATTCAAGTTAAATTTAAACCAACCACAAGAGGGAGCCTTCCATCGAACGCCCTCCCTAGAAGATTTTATCTTCTTCACCAAACTTGCCAGATCACAAGAGAGATTCCATATTTTTGCCACTAAAAATTCATAAAAAGAAACAACCCCCTTAAGATTGAAAGAGGGGAGCATTGAGAATTGAAAAATTAAATTTTCCTTAATAGCTTCACAAATTTTAAAGACCAACCTAGAAGGCGATAGTTCTAGTTGATAAAAAACATGGTTGTTACATTCCTTCCAAACTCCCAACACCAAATGCGGTAGGATAATAGACTACAACATTGAGAGAGCTATATTAAGAGTAGGATCCACCCACTATGACCAAAAATCAGAGAACGAAGAAAGAAACACCCAAGATAAATCCCACAGCTGAAAAATATGATCCCACACATCCCAAGTATAACTATAGCCAACCACCAGGTGATAACAATCCTCAGAATATTCTTTACATAAGAAACACATGTTCGATAGAGACATTCCCCTTTACACAAGATTATTCAGAGTTAAGATCTTTTCTTGACACATAATCCAAAAGAAAATATTAATCTTAGGTAGAAGCTTCACATTCCACAAATGACCTCAGAAAGGAGAGGGACCAACCAACTGAGTTAGAAAAGAGAAGGTTGAAGAAATAGAAAAATTTCCATTGGGAGTCAACTACCACACCATAGAATCATCAAGAGAATCAACAGGGATATGAATCAAAGATAGGAACAAAGAGAGGGGTTCCAGATCCCTATTAACCAAGTCAAGTCTAATATAACTATCATGAAGGATATAATCAGCCACAACAACACTCCATTCCTTGATACAAATTTTTTTGAAAGGGGCCACCCAAGGTTCATCCTTCAAGGGACCGTGACCAATCCGCCAATCATCCTAGAACAAGATCCTCCTACCATTTTCAAAGACCCACTGTAGGCTAGCAACCACAGTTGAATGAGTATGAATAATGAATTTCCAGAGGACTGAACCCTAAGAAGGAACAAAATTCTTCCAAAAAAAAACTCTAAATTTGTCCACCCCCCACAAAAACTTTGAAGAGTAAATAGTAGTCCATTCTCTAGCACTCACAAGAAAGTTCAACAACTTTTTTGCCACAAGGGACAAAATATTTCAGCTTACATAGGCCTAAGCCATCTTGGACTTTTGACCTACAAACCTCCTCCCAAGACAATAAGTGTATCTTTTCTTCTGCACCGCATACTATATGAATCTTTTTTGAATACCCTTAATCTTTACGCAAAACCTTCTAGGAATTTGGAACAAGCTTAAGGAATAATATGTCAAATTTTTTAAATTCGACCTAATTAACTAAATTTTATGAGCTTGGCTAAGAAGTGCATCCTTCCAACCAACAAGCTTTGAATGAAACTTATCAATGATACCATTCCAAGAGGAATCAAGAAAACCATTACAACAAAGAGGAAGCCCCAAATCGGTTGAGGGAAGCTCCCTAATACCACATTCTAGAATACTAGCAATCTTCAATTGATGATTCTCTAGAGTATTAAGAAAAAAGGCAATTCTCTTAGGAAAACTCACCTTTTGACCTGAAGCCACCTCATATTATTGAAGAATAAGATGGATATATTTAGGTGTAGTAACATAAGCTTCCACAAGAATAATAGTGTCATCAAAAAATTGTTGATGAGAGCAACAAATTTGATGTGAAGAAGGATAAAACCCTTTGAAGGCCCCATTAGACACTACCTAAAGAAGAAACCTTCTTAAAGAATCCATCATAATGATAAAAATAAAGAGAGAAATAGGATCCCCTTGCCGAAGACCATGAGAGCTTTTGAAAAAAGGTAGAGGTTGAACCATTGACAAGAACCAAAAAAGGAGAGGATATTAATTTCCACACCAATTCTAGAACCCAATCCAAGAAACCAAATGCCTTGAGAATGCTAATGAGGAAATGCTAGTTCACCCGATCATAAGCTTATACCAAATCCAACTTGAAAATGAGCCTAGGCTTCTTGTTAAATTTAAGAGAATGAATTTTTTCATGCACTATGAGAATATAATCCAAAATCTACCTTCCCGACACAAAACCACTTTGTTGAGGAAAAATAATCTTAGAAAGCACCCTTTGCAACCTTGAAGTAAACAACTTTGAGAAAATATTATATATGGAATTACAAAGACTGATAGGGCTGAAATCACCAAAGATCTCAGCCCCAGGCTTCTTAGAAATTAACACAATAAACATGGAATTCAATTCCTTGAGAAGCTACCCACTCCCAAATAATTCCTTAGTGGCATTAATAACATGCTTAGAAATTATGCAAGTTTCCATTAGGTTTTTTTGTTGCATAAAATGTTCACCTTCATCATGTTCTTAGATAAATTCAAGTGACTTGACATAGTTGTTAATGCAAGTTTCCATTCATTCATACCATTTACCTTTCTAAGAAATAAAAAAGGGAAAATTTTGTGCAAATGAAAATGTTTTTTGTCTCTCGAAGTTACCTCATTGCGAAAGAAGTAGTGAATAATTTCAAGATATAGCATCACAAAAGCTTCTTTTAATTCATGTTCTTCATGGCTTGGTTGACAATCACAATGTGGTTTTGACAACAATAAGCACAATTTTCTCTAGTTTCCAGAGGTGGCAACAACTTATATCCTGGGTTTGACTCTTCTTTCCTCCTAAGCACTTTTCTACACTCCAAATACTCCCCTCAAACCTTTATTAACATTGATCAATGCTTACATGAAGCAATTTTGTACAAATCTCTCAAATTACTAGGTTTTACATAGTATAGTTGCAAAAATAAACAAACTATCCTCAATAACTCACACAAAATGATGATTTAGAAACCCTCCTTTTTTTAGCATGTGCATAGAGGCCTACAAAAAATTAGTACCAAGTTTCATATATTTTAACTAGATGCATCAAAAGTTATGGGTTTTTTTGAAGCTCTTTATAAACCCTAGGTTGGGGACAACAATGTTTGATAAGATATGCAATGTTTGATAAGTTACATTAGTTACACAATGTAAATCAATGATTTGAGTTTTAAAGATATGAAATATAACCAGTGATATGAATATGTTTCATAAAATTCAATGTAATCAGTGGTACATGGATATGTTTGAAAAAATGCATTACTTACTTTTCTTGTGGTATGGAGGTAGAAATGTATGAAAAATTTTGTAGCATAGAAATGTTTGATAAGATGCATTGGTATACATGTTTGGAAAATGTGGTAGCATAGAATAAGGCAGTGATTTTTTTGTAAGAATGCATCAAAGAAATGTGGACTTATGTTGATGTCCATCACCATGAGACCATATTTCTTGGAGGCATTTTTCCAAATAGCTCACTACCATCTTTCATAAAATGCTTTGGTAGACATGTATGAAATTTTTTGTAGCATAGACATGTTTGATAAGATGATTTAGTAGACATGTATAAAAAATGTTGTAGCATAGACATGTTTGATAAAATGATTTAGTAGACATGTTTGATAAGATGATTTAGTAGACATGTATGAAAAATGTTGTAGCATAGATATGTTTGATAAAATACAATGTAATCAGTGATATCAATATATTTCATAAAATTCATTACGTACTTTTGTTCTATGTGTGTTTGTGAACATGTAGCATTCAACACCATGTCAAGTAAATGACCAAAGCCTCTAACACTAGAAGAACGCGCAGTTAAAAATACAAGGAGAAGAGAATAAAAAAATTTAGCTCATGAAGCAAAATAATTGTAGCCCATACAATAAGAAATTCTTGTGTAATCTAAGAGAGATGCCCAGATGGAAATACAAAGGGCATGAATGAAAAAAATTCATGGACAGACACAAATGTATTCCAAAGTTGGGGAAACATCATCAACCACAGGTGAAGTTCAATGCACATCTCTAGTTGAAGACACACCAGCAACAATA